>RYFJ01001234.1:0-174148 GCA_003991445.1 Oryza meyeriana var. granulata
TAGCCCGAGTGCCCAATGGCCTTTCCCATCCTCTTGGCCGTTCTGCCACAAGGGCGCCATCGCCCCCCCCCCCATATCATCGCTGCGTGCCGCAATGTCGACTTCTGTCGCCGGCTGCTTGTGCGTCCACCCATACTGGAACCGTGCGTCTCGATCCAGCAAATCCGAACCAATATCTCACTCCCCGTCCCCTCGCTAGCCGCCGCCATGCTCCATTCCCTCTCTTTCCGCAAAGCTACTTGCCTATGACCCCTTGCACCGTTCGGCCGTTGATCGGGCTGCCAGGCTAAGTCCTCCCTATTCCAAGGCAACCAGGCAGGAAGCAGCCACCACCCCGAGCAACCCCCATTGATATGTGGGCCCCAACAAATTAAACCTTAATTACAATAAACAAATCACTTACATGTGGCGTCCTATCCTCCTCCTGGGTATCGATACACATGGTCCGCGCCATCCCTAATCACCTCCCAATCCGTATCTTAATTCATTCTGTTGTCATTGACATGTGGGTCCTTTTATTTAAATCTCTCCTAAACCAAATCTCACTGACATGTGGGACCCTACTCACCTCTCTATCATTGACATGTGGTCACTCCCCTCAGCCCCTCTCCCCATACCACTGACATGGCCCCACTATCACACCTGGGAATATTCCCAGAATATTCTTTTTCCAAAATTCAACTAAACCTTTTCTTTTTCTAGAAAAATCCTATAAACTTCAAAAATCATATCTTCCAAACTCTGATTAACTCCATTCAAGTCTCCAAATTTTTTTAAAATTGAGATCTAACTTATGGCACTATTTGTTAATAATATAGTACTCTATTTTAGGGTTGTATGTTTTTCTATCATTTCACACATAGTCGATGTTTCGGAAGTCGTAAGATGTCGAATTTTCAAGAGGATTTGAAGACGAAGATTGAGCCAAGTCACCCTTTGATCATATTGCTCCCAGTTTATAAAATAATTTGTTTGCCAAACTACATTTTAGTGCGTATGTTAATTTGATCGGCCTCGGTTTGTGCGACGAACCATTGGACCTACCCAGTAGTTGCATATCATGTAGGCATTGACAACCCTATCCTTTGTAGCTCCACCCGTCGGTGCCTCAGCATCCATGTTCTTTGAGCATGGGTATCAATGGTACCGCTTCGACCACAATTGTTTGTTGTTGTGGGAAAAACGGTTTGCAAAACCTTTAAAACCCAACACGTAGTGTTGGCGAGTTTGTGAAATAAAAGTGGTTTGTGAAAAACTCGCGATGCAAAGCGATCGCCCTGATGGGTGATGCCTGTATTTGCATATAAGGTCCGATCCGTGGGGAATTGCACTGATCATAACACAGGTGCGACCACACGGGTGGTATGGGACACTACTAGAAATAGGCAAATTGCTGGCGGCTAGAATAGATTTTCGCAGACGATTGGAGCGTTCGCCTGCCACTAAAGGTCACTGAAAATAGCCAATTTTCATAGATGGATCCAACACCGCCTACGAAAATAATTTCATAGCGGCTACGTTAGGATGCCCGCCAGCAAAAATCATTTTTTGGCAAAAAAATATAAATGCAAAAAAAATCCCCACGAACCCTAGATCCCGCTGTCGTCAGGATGTCGGTGAAGTTGCCGTCGCTGAGCACCACCATCACAGCCCTCCCGAGGCTGCCCCGAGGCTCGGCGGCAGCGGATCCACGCTCCCGTGGATCCCACTAGCCATCACCCTCATGGTCGTCTCCCGCTCGCCGTCGCCCTCGTGGGTCGCCACCTCTGGATCCGGTGCTCCTGCGCAACGCAGCCGTTGGCCGACGCACCCCTTCGTCGCCCGCAGTGTCGTCGCTGCCCACCTCCGCCGCAACCGCCCGCCACCCAGCACAGCCGCTGCCAAATCCAGGAGCTCTAGATACGAAGCTCTAGTAGCACGGCTGGCCTCCACAACCTCCTCTACTTGTCACCATCGCCGAGAACCTCGTCTCCGAGCCCCCTCGCTGCCGTCGCCCGTCGCCCAGCATCACCACCGCTAGATCCAAGAGCTCCAGATCCAGAGCTCTAGTAGCACGGCCTCCATGACATCCTCTTGTTGTCGAGAGCCCCGACACCGTTGCCCGCCGCCGCCCCCTGCCGCCACCCCATCGGCTGAGAGAGTGAGAGTGAGAGAGTGTGAGGGAGAGCGAGAGTGAGACAATGTGAAGGAGAGGTAATTTTTTAATAGCGTGAGGGAGAGGGAGGGACATTTTACTGGCGGTGCTCTTTAGGCACCGCCTATGGCTTGATCCACAGTGGCTCCCATCATTTTTACAAGCGGGGTATTGCTATATCCGCCTGTGAAAATAAAACTCAGACACCTGGAAAAACCATTTTTGTAGTAGTGTGATTTGACTAGAAAATTTAATCAACTAAAATTTGTTTCATCTGCTTAAGTTGTTGCAAAGCAATTCGCGGACAGGATCGAGGCGAGATCCTCTTTCCAGCTACACTTGGATCAACCCACACTTAGGGTTTTGAAAATGTTTCAAAAGAAAAGTTTACGAAATAAACCCCGGCCATCCTTTGGAGCCTACATATTCACACTTTCCCATGACTTGCTATGTATGTATGTACTCAATCTATTTCCTTTTCCCCTCCTTCATGAAGAGTGAAGTTGAAGCTGAAGCTTAGGGTTTCTTTCCTAATCCTAAGCTGTTGCTTGTGGATTGGGTTCTCGCTACGCTATCATTTCGTTACTGCTTTTCTGTTTGAAGGTTGCTGCTCAGGGCTTACCCGAAGTTGCAACTTATAAAGGTATAATTTATTCTAAGGTTTGCGATGATATATCTCGGTTGACCGTGGGTACCAGCATAGTTTCCTGGGACTGGCACCAGCATCGCTGTTCCGTGGGAGTCGGTTCACACTGATCTCATGCGGCACATCCTCTCAAGTGTCACTGTAGGTGGTGCCAAGGCGGGGCGTTACAATGCAGAGGATGACGAGGAGCCAGATGAGGAAGATGAGGACGACCTGCCTGAGCCTGCATCGTGGAACCGTGAGGTGCCTGGATATATTGTAGAGAACGAGTGCCATGACTTAGTATGGTTTTACAGCGAGGGTACAATCAATCTGGGTGCAATGTTTGTGACGAAGTCTGTATTACAGGATGCAATGAAGTCATGGTCGTTGCAGCTATAGAAGCAGTTCAGGGTTGTAAGATCAAGGAAGAAGGTCTACACCGTGGTGTGTGAGACAGAAGGGTACAATTTTAAGGTTCATAGGCATGTTCCAAAGTACGAGTCATACTAGATCGTGTCAAGGCTTGAGGAGCACAACTGTATGTTATGCAACATGAGTTCCTCCCACCGTAACTAGACCATAGCATATGTTGTAATTATTGAAGGAGGCAACCTTCTAGTGCGCCATATAATCAAGCAGGTAGAGAATAGTAAACAGTACACTATTAGTTATCATAAGGCTTGGAGGGCGAAGCAGAAAGCGATAAAGAAAAGGTATGGCACATCTGAGATATGACACATTGCCATAGATCCTTGATATCCGAAAACAGAGAAATCCTGGTACTTATGTTGATGTGCAAGATAGAGAGTCACCTCCGAATTACCTTATTATGCAAAGGGCATTCTTTTCATTAGGAGCTTGTATTCATGCATTTTAGTGGTCTAGACCAATTCTGTGCATGGATAGTACTTTTCTTACAGGGAAGTACCGCGAGCAGATGCGAACAACAAGATAATTCCAGTTGTGTTTGCATTTGTGGAGAGAGAGAACTACGACAGTTGGTTATAGTTCCTAAAGCACCTAATGTGGGGTGTGGTCTGTCACACCCAGAATTTTCATCCAAAATTCAGGTGCTTTATTGTGTATAAATCCTTATCCAGGAATCAACCGAGGCACATATATGACAAAGTTGAAAACAAAGTAATTGTTTACATAACGAATGTATTTATTACAGAGGCGAATGACACCTCTGAAAATAATAAAGTCTAAGTAGCGGAATAACTATGGACGACACGATGACTCCCACTCCACTTGCACTTCACCAGGCTCCTGCTCAGTCCTCCAAGAAGTTCTCCTTGCTGTAGTACTCCTATGATGATGATTATTGATTGCAAGGTGAGTACATGAAATACTCCGTAAGCCACACAGCAAAAAGGCAAGTGCACAGATATCCAAAGGATGGCATATTATGGCTCAAATTGCATAAACAGCATTTAATAAAGCATTTAAGGAAGTAATAAAAACAATAAACATTAATCAATATTAACCAACACTGTACCTCTCTCCAAAGCGATATAGGCCCAACCACTTCAATCTGGACCTAACCATATTTCACCATTCATTATTTAATTAAGATAGTGTGGGACTAATCATAGAAAACATTGCTAGGCCCACACATTAACTGCGGGCATGGCTATTCGAATAGTTTTACTCTGGCCAGAGGTGTATCAATTTACCCACAAGACACAACTCCACAACACATCACTGTGTGCCTTGATACCACCATGGTACCTTGGAAAGGAGTTGTGACAGGACCCTCCATGTAACCTGCACAACAAGAGAGCCACCCGCTGGACCACCAGTCTCCAGTTGGGTTGATCAAGTTCCTAGACATGGAGATGATACAACGCCCAAAACATGGACTTATTGGCGCAGCCATAATGGTCTTATTAACACATCCACAACACACCGTGGAGCCCCCGGTTGAACAAATCACACTTTAGTTCCGCCATTACCCATTCTTACTTGTGGTTAGCATGGGTATTGCTTCGCAACAAGTAGTCCGTGAACCAGTCCTTAACTATCATGAGCACCACTAGCAACATTCACAACCCTGATGCTCACAATCCATCATTTAGTCAAATTTTAGTGGACCATTAACCTATCCTCACACGACCACAGTCGTGAACTGAATCATCATTTCATGTGAACTAAATAATGTAATTCAAGGTTTAAATGATTGCCCATATGTTATGCTATAGTTTCTATGCATGGCTAAGCAGGATCCTAGAATTATTCTAGCTAACCAATAATTAAAGCTAGCTAGTCACATTTTCCCATGGGTCCAAAGGCAGGCCTGAGAACAGGAGGAGGGTTTTTATTTCATTTTTCTTTTGTTTAAATGCTATAAAGCTTGTTTTATTTACTAAAAATACTTTCATTTCTCAATTAAATCCTGAAAAATTCCAAGTGGTAAAGGATTAAGCAAAGTATTTTCTAAAATTATCTCCAAGCCAACTTTAGTTGAGAGTTTTCTCTGATTTTAATATTCTCACTCGTTGAGGCTTTTAAATATATTTCTAGAATTCCTTTTTTATGTACAATTATTTTAATTAGGTAATTTCAAGGTGTTACATGGTCCAACAGCGAACAACGATCTGCATAATTTACGCCAGGAATGCCGAGTTGCTGAAGGCAATAAAAGAGCTACAGGAGGATATCAACACAGCGTAATACTGGCCGAAATTACAAAGCCGGTGGTGCATGCGTCACATGGGTACAAATTTTTTTCAAGCAATTCAAAAGCAAAAGGCTAATGAACATGTTCAAGTGGTTGTGCATACAAAACCAACAAGAGAAGTTCAAGGAGCTTTGGTAGTAGCTCGACGAGGGGACGTCAACCCATGTACGATCAAGAAACCAATCCAAAAAAAATGAGCAGCACATCCCGGTGGCCCTCGAAACGATGGACGGCCTTATTACATCAAATGGAAGAAGGCGCAGGTCAGCAAGAAACATCAAATGTTTCAAACATTGGATCGAGGCAAAGCCGGAGAAGTGGGCATTACAACATGACGCCGATGGGGCAAGGCATGGTATCATGACAACTAATCTTGTAGAGGCATACAACGAGTTATGTGAAAATTGAGACATCTACTTATGACAGCAATTTTGGAGGGTATTATGCAAGTGGATGAGGGAGAGGCGTGCCACTGCAATGGTACAAATGTCTAGCACACAACACCTTTCTGTACAAAAATGGCCGAGTACCTAGACAAGAAGGCTAAGAAGGCTAGGTGCAACACAAGAATTCACCCTTGGAGATGATTATAACGCACTAAGGGTGCTTTTGGGTCCTCAACCGGTGTTATAACATAAGAAGTCACCCTTGGAGATGATTATAGTAACACATGTTCGTGCAGCTGCAACAAACCAAAACTTCTCCATTTGCCATGCACACACGTTCTGGCTGCATGCGCGTGAATAAAGTTGGATTCCACAGCATAAGTCTCTCTTTTCTACCTAAAGGATAGAGTTGTGTAGGCGTGGAGTGCGGACATACTCGGATTTTGGGCTCATCAACACCTCATATGAACTGGTATTGCAAATACTGTTTGGGTGCCCAACATAGATTTGTTTAAGCGTGGTAAGGGCCGAAGATAAACAAGACGTATAAGAAATGATACGAACAAGTCCGAAGCTGGAGGCTCCGTCAGGAGATACAAGGATTGCTTGGAGTATAGTCACTGGACTAGAGACTATATGAACAACAAGGGTGGCACAATGTCAACCATGGAACCAGGCCAACAAACTGGAGACTCGTTGTGTGGTACCCAAGCTAGGAGGGCTAGAAGGAGCACACGGTCTAGTCGAGTAGTCGTAATGCAGTGGATGACACTGCCCAAGGATCCGACCCTGGCTGCGTCATGTGGTGTACTGGTAGTGTTGTATTATAGTATTTATCATGTACTCGTGTACTTCACATGAATGCGACTTTGTATGAATAGCACGTAATGGTTATGCCTTAATGTTCTCAATGTAATTTTATAAGTCGGATTACATTCTTCATTACTGAGCACCTTTTTTTGCTGAAGTTTAATAGCAAATCTTTACATTTTCAGGTATGGCAGATGATTGGCCGTACCTGTTAGTCTGTAGAGATATCGATGCAGGGTCTAGCCAAATGGTTCCTCCTATGCATATAGAGCCCGGAAGATCACAATGGCATGGAGGGTTCGCAGCAGTCTCTGGTTCTGATGAACACTTGCAAGTTGTTGTTTTCCATTTTGTTGCAAACTTGTTCCTGTATGCAGGTGATTCCCAAGTTGCTCAATTATTATTCTATACAGTCCTAATGTCCCACAGGGTGTGGGTGCTCTTAATGTTATTTTTGATCATACTAATAATGTTCCACCAAAAGTTATTTGGAAGTATTCACATGCATTGATTTCGAGCAGACGCAGACAGGAGGGAGGGTGGTAGCGTGCATCCTCTGTGCACCACTGCAAGCACTGATTTTCGGACGACACTAATTTCCACGCCGGGCGGTGGTGCATGATTGTGGCGCAGGATGGCTGTTGGTGGCGCACGTTTGCTGCGTGCAAACACAGTTGCGGCGGTAGCGTGGCACCACCCAGCCCGTTGGTCCTGCGCCGCTATGCCGTGGTATCGGCGCGGTGACACGTCCCCGTTCCACGGTGTATATTTCTGCGAACCCCTCCATAACATCTATATACATGCAAAACGAAAAAATATGTATATTTTTAAAAAATTTTCGTATACTGTGTTATGGTCTTGTGTGCCCGAACACTATATACACAAATCACATTTACACGACACAGCCCAACACCCCAATTGTAATATGTATATATATATGTATGTATGTACGTGTATATATATGTGTGTATATATATAGAGACGCACACTAGTAAATTGCCCGTGCATTTCAATGCATGAAGGAAAACAAATTAAACCACCTATAGACTATTGTAAGTGTCAGGTTTTACTACAATAATGCCAATCAAAGGTGGTGGCTTATCATAGTGAAGCTGCAACATCGATCAGATCCATCTCCATTCTACAAGCAAAGTGGATAATCGACTTCAACAACAGATGAATGAAAAATTCTAGCATATGAACTTCAGCATGGACAATCAGTTATGCTGGGGAAAAAAAGTTATAGCTATGGTTTGTGGAGGAACTCCTCCACCAGCTTCTCCATGAGTGATTTTGGATGTCCCATTACACTGTCAATGGTACCAACCTTCACAGGGTTTTTCAAATGTCAGGTGTATATCATGTGTAAAAGGTTTCTATTTTCATTGCTCAACCAAGAAGCATGATTAGCAACAAAAAGACTCACCAATGGCTTCCACAAGAGGTGAAGCCGGTGGGAGTTCTGTCAGCAGGCCACCAGCAACATAGAAGACATTCCCCTCCTCAATCTGAGATATAAACATGTGAAAAAAAATATCCGATTGAGCGAAAGTAACCAAGCTCAGGAATCTGAAATATAATACAAAAATAAGCCAAACTTAACTTTTGTGACCAATGACTATGAACTTACCAAACTCTCAGCAACCTCATAGGGTATCTTGTGGAAATAAACATGTTGAGAGACATCATAGTGTGATCTGATTCTGTAACTAATTCTAAATGAAGACCTAGAAAGCTAATAGCCATATCAGATAAAAAAAATTAATGTTCTACAAATTAGATTAAACTTCCCGTCAGTCACAATTTGCACCCCCCCTCCCCTCCCAAACCTTACAAAGATCACATGTGCCTCAGAATCTGAATGTTTGGTACAAGTTAGCCCACCAAATTTAGGAAAAGATAAGCACTAAACAATCCTTAGAACTTGGGGCAACTTGCATGTTAGTTCACTTTAATATAAGACTGAAATTACCAAAAATATTAGTGATCTTGTTTTAACGTAGTCCCCGTAGAAGGTATCGCAAGTCAAGGCTAGGGTAAGTCCAAGAGTGCAGCATCGATAGAAGCCACTTATATTAAGCTGGCTAGGCCATTCCTCTCAAAATCTTCCCTATTTACAAATGGAAGCCAAATCATAATTGCAAACAGGAAAATATATATCCATGAAAACATGTCTATAGAGAAGTATTGGCCAATCATGGTTTTGAAAATTTTCTCTTTTATTGTATAGAAGCTTTTAACCTGTTGTACTAAGTTACCATAACTATCAGTAGTTGAAGGACAGTTAATTGCCCAAAAAATGTATTTATACTTTTGCCTATGTAAGTTTTTGTGTCATATGCCCTGCGTTTCACATTTGTGTTATCCTTCAAGTGGAGTTAGAAAATTGTGAGTGCTAAATGGTATAATTTGTGCCATCTATTGCCATTTTTTTTCCACTGCCAAGGGAGTGACCTATGGTTCATATCGTATTACATGTACTACGAAGACATATAGGTTGAGAAATCATCCCTATTCTATTTTATGGGATATGATATCAGATAAATTAATTTATTATGCACTACCACCATAATAGAAAGCAATCTCTCAAATCAAAGCTCGGACAACTACAAGCCTCTAATCTGTGTTCACAAGAGCACAGGTGATTGTGACAATTATATCACGCAGAGAAATCACCAAATGATCATCTTGTTTGTGCATTAACACCCTACTGTCTGCTCCACGTACAATGCCGAGATCTATGCATTAGCCACAGATATTATTTTTTTCATAATTTAGTCTAAATACGACATCAGGTGATCCACATTACAATTAGTCTCGAGCTTCTTGATTACCTTGCCAAGGCTGACTCTGCTCGTGGAAATCGAAGGTGCAAACCCAGCTGTGCAGGGTGACGGTGCAGACCAGCGATATGGTGAGCGAGCCGATTCTAGTGCTAGACTCTAGCACAACGCATCTAGTGATGAGCTCGATGTAGCAGATGACAAGGCTAATGTCAGCGATTTACATGATCTGCGTTTGGTGGTTGAGCACAAGCATCCACAGCTCCGGGGTGGGTGCGAGGAAGAAGCAGAGGGAGAGTGTCATGTATCGGCAAGGAGAAAGGAGGGTAAGCCGATGACTGGCAAGGAGAATGGAGAGAAAAGAGGCAACCATTGAGAAAGGGGGTTCTCAATGCTCAACGCTGTATCCATGACTGTATTTGGCCGAGCATGAGCTTAAGGTGCTGGATTTGGTGGCCTCAAGTTCTCAAGGCCACCAGATCTGGTGGCAGCGAGCTTGTGGCTGCCGGTTAGAGCTGCACCGCGAAGAAGAGGAGGAGGCGATAAAGACGACGGCAACTGAACACAAGAGGATGAGGGAGGCAGCGGCTCGATGGGATGGAGGGAGCTAACTCGGGAGGAGGAGGGTCTCCACTGCTCCGGCTGGCGCTGGCACCGTTGATTGCTCTGACAGGAACCACAGGGTCGATGTGCACTGCACGGGAATTGAACTGCCAATGATGGATGAAGCGGAGACAAATCGGACTCTAACCACGCTAGCATGGAGAGAACACCGTGATAACGCAAGCATGACGTCAGCGACAGACGAAAACGCGCAGGACGAACGAAATCACTCGGTATTTTTATAATATTGGAGATATACACACTTTATTTTCGTTTCAAAATAA
The DNA here is from genome assembly GCA_003991445.1 of Oryza meyeriana var. granulata. Lineage (NCBI taxonomy): Eukaryota > Viridiplantae > Streptophyta > Magnoliopsida > Poales > Poaceae > Oryza > Oryza meyeriana. The sequence continues at coordinate 10,309 of RYFJ01001234.1, forward strand.
GTTCATCTTTATTTCAACTCACACGTACCAATACATAGTTAAAATACTAAAATATTTTTTACTTTATTAAACTCCAACGCACTTGTTTTCTACTTTAACAAACTCGAATGCACTTATTTTTTACTTTAATAAACTCCAATGTATTTATTCTCTATTTTAACAAATTTTAATATACTAATTTGGTTCAAACATGAACTTACTTTACCATGAAGAGAGAGAGTACTCCGTATATTTCAGCATTCACGATAACCGCTTACAAGTACATGACGTGTAAATTGTCGACTTAGTCGCCGTTGTCAGTCACCCCTGGTCCGAAGCAGGAAGACGCTGAGTTCCTGCGGCGGGCTGCCGCCGGCGGTGCCGGGACTGATGAGATGGTACGACACGGCGTCCGTTGAACCAACCACTCTCTCGTACGTTGCCCTCATGTACAGCACGTCCCCGCCGCCGCCATCCTCGCTGAACCCCGACGGCGGTAGCACCCCGACGCCGCTTGTCGTCGTCCTCATGCTCTCCAGCACGCGGTGGTCCTGGTCCGTGGGCCGCCGCCGCACGGCGTACCCCACGTCCCGCCCGTTGCAGGACGCCTTCCAGACGTTCCTCGAGCCGCTGCCGCCCGTAACGGCGTTGTTGACGGTGTCGACGTCAGCAGCACCAACGACCACCTTGCTGCTGGGGCGGTGACACTCGAGGGCTATTCGGAGAAGGCCGGAGCCCATCTCGGCGGCAAGGGACTGCATCGGGACGGAGAGCTCGAAGAGGAAGGGCGGCGGCACGGCGGCGTCTCGCTGCACGCAAAAGGTGACGCGGCCGCTGCGGTGGCCGAAGATGGTGCCAACGATGACGGTGCAGTGCTTGCCGTCCCTCCTCGTGACGACCGAGGCCGCCGGGTCGATGATGCTCTCGGAGTTCTGCTCCTCCGTGCGCTCCTGACGACGCCGGTCCTTGCCGCCGGCTAGGCTCTCCGCGAAGGAGAAGCTGAGGCGATTCTTAGCGTCACCGCCGGACGGCTGCTTAGCGGAGGAGATACATGTGGTGAAGCTCGCAAAGCAGAGATAGTTGGATGCGGCCGCCTTCTTCTTCATGCTGCCTGAATTTGCTGCTGCAGCTCTGCTCTGTTTCTCAATGCAGAGCTGCAGATATGAGCACTGCTCTGCTCTTTTTCAGTGCAGAGGTGCAGATGAGCAGATCAGATCAAGTGATAATATGATGTTGTTTCGGCGGATTGTCTCATCTCCTTGTTTCGGGCCTAGGGACACATGTATAGGCGTGCAGAGCCATGTTGGTACAGAGATTATCTAAAAAATGCTGGTACAGATGAGGGAAACGGAGCATTGGAATTTGGTAGAGACTAGAGAGTAGTACTCAGTAGTAGTCAGTACTGATTGGACATCTTACTCGGTTGTTAGTTGCGGTATCATCACTCATCACTAGAAATCCTGTATTGGTTTGTCCGTTTATTCGTGTACATATACCAAATTAAATACGCGTTTATCTTTGGAGGCAACTACACACTCTATGCGTCTTGTTCGTCGTTTCTACGACAAACAGGCAGAATCGTCAGATAATCACAGAATGACAGATAAAAATCGGAGTTGACGTCTGGTGTAGTTGGTTATCACGCTCAACATGGGCTCGTCTTAAGAAAGACATTTCTTATATTTTTAAAATATCTGCCTTCATTTGTTAAAAAATATCTCACTAATAAAATCTTAAACAATTACTTTCGAAATTATCTTCCAAATAAAGAATCTTGATAAAGATATCTTTTTATTTTTTAAATATCTGACTTGATTTTTTTTAAAAATATCTCATAAATAACGTCTTGAGAAATTATTTTCAAAATTATCTACCAAATAAAGAGTCTTGAGAAAGATTTTTTTATTTTTTTAAATACCTTCCATCATTTTCTAAAAATTACCTCACAAATAAAGTTTGAGAAATTGTTTCCGAAATTATCTTCCAAATAAAAAGTCTTGAGAAAGACTTTTTTATTTTTTAAATATCTGCCTTCATTTTTTAAAAATTATCTCACAATTAAGGTATTTAGAAATTATTTTCGAAATTATCTGTCACACCCCGATCTGGCATCGCCTTACAACGGCACCAAATAGGGCCCACAGGAAAACAGCGCGAACTGCCTTCCCACGGAACCATGATACCGATACCAGTTCTAGGACACAGCGCTGGTATCCACGGCAATCAGACGTGCATCAATGCAGTACCTTAAAATAAATAAATAGACATATACCTTAACTTACTTAACTTACGTTACAGCTTCGGAGCAAGCCGGAGACAGCAACGAGCAACACAGAGGCAGCAGCAGCAGCGGAACAGCGGACTAAGTCCCAACACACAGGCAATGCTAGGAACCAGGACGAAACCCTAATCTTCTCTTCACTGCAACTCCAACATCCAGCTCCCGGCAGAGAACTATACATATATAGAGCAAGGGTGGGTACTTACGTACTCAACAAGCCAGGGGAACTTAGGTGGTTATTGCAAGCTTCAAAGAGAGGCTGGTTATTTTGTAATCTGCTTTGTTTAAATCTTTTTAAATCTACTAGTGTGTGCTTCTCAACAATCAGGGCGAGGTGAGTCTTGCCCGATCGGAGTAAGTTGTATCAATCTTTGAATCGACGCAACTCTCAAGAGTTGGCCTCCGGAATCCAACGCCATCAACTGATCCAACCTCATCGGGCCCATAGCCCTGCTATCATTAACAACTTCGCAACATTTTTCCAAATCGGATTCCCAATCCGCAAACATCATTCGTAAACAGTTGTCAAACAAAACTACACTAAGGAATCACCTCACATCCGCCTATGACCGTGGGCACGGCTATTCAAATAGATTAGACCTCTGCAGAGGGGGTACACTTTACTCACATGACGCGATTCACTCTAGTCACTAGCTCACACGCATTGGGTACGATTTGATGACGTAGAGGTTTTCGCGACAAGGCATTTCCCAAACCCTCCCAGGTTACCCCATGCCAACTGGAGGGGTCCTCAGATCAACAACAGGGTAGGTCCGAGACCATGCTGTGCCAGGAACCCAGGAGGCACCCCCGACACCCTCCCGTACAATCCACAGTCCAATGGCACGCAAGGCGTCCCTAGGAGACTAGTTACTCAGCCAAGAGTTATCCCATATCACCCATGTGGTTGTATTGTCATATGTTTGGATAAAATTCCAGAGGAATTGGTCCTTAGCTGCAGCGCAGGAGACTCGTCCTGCTGGCACAATCCCCATACCACGATTTTCGCAAACCATTTTATTTTCAAGGCACCGACCCAAGTGTCCGGTTTTCCAATGTTTCGTAAACCTAAATTTGACCCATCGTAAATATTTTTAAATTTGATAGGCGATCACCATGCGATTTGTTAAATAAAATACTTACTTCCGAAATTATGAGCTCGAGATGATCAAAGGTGACTTGCCTTGCTCTAAGTTTTCACAAGTCGTCAAGAGATCATGGCGAAATCGGCTCCGAAACGAAATTTTCGGCGACCGTTACTATACGCAAACACACAAAAATCTACACAAAGACCAGCAAAAAGACCCTATTTAGTGTTAATAATAGTGCCATTAGATATATCTCAATTTTAGAAAATTACTGGAGTTGGAATGGAGTCAATCGGAGTCACGGATTAAAAGATATGAATTCCCGAAGATTAATAGAATTTCTAATAAATGAAAAAGGATTGATTTGATTTTCAAAGGGGAATATTCAAGGGAATATTCCCTGGGGTGTCACTGACAGGTGGGGGCCGCTGGCACCCGGGCCCACATGTCAGTGGTGCTCGGCCCGTAGACCAGACCCAGCGAGGTGCGAGGAGAGAGAGAGGGAGTGGGTGCATGGGGGCGGTGTAGTGCACCGGGAGGTCATGGGCCAACAAGTCAGTGACTTGGGTTCTCGTGGATCAAATGCACACGCGAAGGGATGGGTCGTTGACTCGGTGCATGCGGGACCGGGTGGCGTTGAGCTGGCGTCCACGCGGCTCTTCTTCTCCGGCGGTCACAGGAGCGAGGAGAGGACACCAGATCGGGCGGCCGACGATGTGCGATACGTTTCGGCGAACGGAGGAGGTTCACGGCGAGGGACGGCCACCGGCGGGGAGAGGAAGCCTCGGTGAATCTTTCGAGTGGTTCGGATCGTCGGGAGGCCGAGCGACGGCGGCTGGCGACGAGAGCCTGAAGGCAAGAAGAGAGAGAGAGAAAAGGGGATCCGGCTGGGCATCTATGGTGACGCGAGCGTTTCAACGAGCGATGGTGTGCGGTGGCAAGCGGCGGCCACCGGCAGAAAGAGGAGGTCGAGATGAAACCGTCCAACGGTTTGGATTTGGTTGTTCGCAATAGAGGAGGGTTGGCAGCGGGAGCCCGAGGCGAGAAAAGAGAGAGGAACCAAAGAGGAAGGGATGTCCAAGGCGGCGCGGTGGACCGTGGCCAGTTGCGGTGGCTGAGAGAGAGGAAAAGAGGAAAAGATGACGGCTATGGGGAAGGGAAGAACAGTGATGAGGTGTACTCCGGTTAACGCGCAAAGGCTACACCTAGATGGGGTCCGAGACCATCACAGGGGAAACAAGATCATCACCGCCGGAAAAAGGGGAGCTCACCACTGTAAGGCATTCCGTGACGGCGGCGCTGACCGAGAAAAAGGAGGCCGACGGGGAGATGCGGCGTCGGTAGTTGCGGTTCAGAACATGGGCGGGTTGGTGACGATGGGGGACGACCGGGATGGTTGGATGTTGTCGGCGAAGTAGGACAGGGGGTCCCACATGCCCTGGGGACGCGTGGGTCTTCGGCCACGTGGATCCCCGGGGGGCACCCTTCCACCGGCCCCGGGCTCGTGCCCGGGGCGCTACCGCCTTCGATCGCTGACGGCCCCGGGCTCGTGCCTGGGGCGCGACCGCCGACGGCCCCGGGCTCGTGCCCGGGGCACTATCGCCATCGGCCCCGGGCACGCCCCCGGGGCATCGTATGTATCAGCTCGGCCCCGGGTCCTCTTTGGCCTCGGGCCCGAGCCTTGCCTCCGGGCACAATTCACTGCCTGCCCGGGGCCCACATGTCGGTCCCCGGCAGGCTCTGGACCAACTACTCTGCCACGTGTGGGCGTCTCCCAATGGCCCCCCGTGGACACCCGACTGCTGTCAGAAACCTTTTGACTTCTGAGGGAAGAGTGTGCGCTGAAGTCAAGAAGAGTCAGAGACCCTTGACTTGGAGGCGTGCGCCATCACGTCTCCACGTTCCAGCCGTCCTCCGCAGCCGACCTACCCGGCGTGGACGCAGCAGGCGCCAGCAGGCGGACGTGCAAGACAAGACGGCGACAAGACTTTGACAAGACAGATCATACCTAGCTCTCTCACGTGCATCCGGCGTTGTGGACTCTCCTCATCTATAAAGGAGGATCCAAGCCACAGGCACAGGGGGAAGAGACCGAACTGGACAGAGCTTTCCCTGTCTTCTGCTCCCAAGCTCATTCCCTAGCCACTGTTCCTCTTCTCCGGCTCCGGCCGTGAGCTAGCTTACCTTGTAACTACCATATTACATTCATCCACCACAGATAGCATACACACAGGAGTAGGGTATTACGCTTCCGAGCGGCCCGAACCTGTATAAATCCTCGCGTCTCCTCTGAGTGTGCGGTTCATCGTCTCCTTCGCGTATCTTTCTGCTACACCTGAAGCCGGCTTCGCCTGAGAACTACTCCCCTGGCCGAATCTCAAAAGGGGGGTCACCCGACTTCCCGCCGTCGAGGTTTCATCCTCCGACAGCTGGCGCGCCAGGTAGGGGGAGTTTCCTTTTCAGGTGGTACGCCGGCGCCTCCAACACCAACGCACTCCATGGAGGAAGGCCATCCTCCGCGGGACTCCAACAATGGCCACGGCGACCTCCACGATTGGTTGGACCGGACGCAGGTTCAGGAGGACGCCCGGGTCACGATCGAGCGGCAGCGCGAGCGGCGCGCGAACGCTGCCGCAAGTCCTGGGGCCCCCGACCAGGTCCTGAAGAAGATGGCAAGCTTTCACGTTCCGCGCTGCGGCGGAACAGGAGGAAGCGCCAGAAGGCCAAGGCGGCAGCCGAGAGCTACGCCATGGCGACTACGGGCAGCTCCCGGAGCTATGATGCCCGCGGAGGCGATGGTCGCAGCAAGCGGCGAAAGGCCGCACGCGCGCCGCCACCGCCGGCAACAGCCCAGAAGTGGTGCCCTCTCCACCAGACGGACTGGCACGACATCACGGAGTGCCACGCCGTCCAGCGCTCACCCGAGCGTGCCGAGCCGGCCATAGTTCGGGGGTGGTGCGCCTACCACGACACGGACCGGCATGACATCACGGAGTGCCGCGCCGTCCAGGGGATGGCCGAGCGTCTCAAGCCGGCCGCAGCCCGTGGGTGGTGCGCCTTCCACGACACGGACCGGCACGACATCACGGAGTGTCGTGCCGTCCAGCGCTTGGCCGAGCGCCTCGAGCCGGTCGAAGCCCGGAGGTGGTGCGCCGTCCACGAGACGGATTCGCATGACCTCGTGGAATGCCGCGCCGTCCAAAAGCTGGCCGAGCGCGTCAAGAAGCTCCGGCAGGAGCAGTAGCGGGCCCGAGCCCGACCGAGGCGGTTCGGGTGATCCGAACCCTTGGCGGACGGTCCGAGTCCTGCTCCCGAGCCGGAACGACTTCGACGGGGCACGAGTACCCGGACAGTACCGCCTCGGCAAGGGCGGACCCGGGGAACTCGTCCTAATACGGTACATATCCTTACCCGGCACTTGTCAATCAGCTTTTCAGTTAAGAACCCTTGTCTGCCCCGGTCGGAGCCTTTGGCCCCCGGGCGCGTAGCTCGCCCCGGTCGGAGCTCGGCTCCCGGGCGCGTACTTGCGTACTTAGCCCGGTGGGAGCTTAGCTCCCGGGCACATGCTCGCCCCGGTCGGAGCTCGGCTCCCGGGCGCGTACTTCGCCCCGGTCAGAGCTCGGCTCCCGGGCGCGTACTCGCGTACTTCGCCCGGTCAGAGCTCGGCTCCCGGGCGCGTACTTGCGTACTTAGCCCGGTGGGAGCTTAGCTCCCGGGCACATGCTCGCCCCGGTCGGAGCTCGGCTCCCGGGCACGTACTTCGCCCCGGTCAGAGCTCGGCTCCCGGGCGCGTACTTGCGTACTTAGCCCGGTGGGAGCTTAGCTCCCGGGCACATGCTCGCCCCGGTCAGAGCTCGGCTCCCGGGCGCGTATTTGCGTCCTTAGCCCGGTCGGAGCTTAGCTCCCGGGCACATGCTCGCCCCGGTCGGAGCTTGGCTCCCGGGCGCGTACTTCGCCCCGGTCGGAGCTTAGCTCCCGGGCACATGCTCGCCCCGGTCGGAGCTTGGCTCCCGGGCGCGTACTTTGCCCCGGTCGGAGCTTAGCTCCCGGGCACATGCTCGCCCCGGTCGGAGCTTGGCCCCCGGGCGCGTACTTCGCCCCGGTCGGAGCTTAGCTCCCGGGTGCGTACTTAGCCCGGTGGGCCTTGACCCCCGGGTGCGTAGCTCGCCCCGGTCGGAGCTTGGCTCCCGGGCGCGCGTAACTGGCCCCGGTTGGAGCCCTTGGCTCCTGGGCGCCCAGGTACATAGGGAACGGCTGCTCGGACTCCATCGGATGCGATGGCAAGTCCGGGCGGTTCGTCCCGACCCAGTCCGGGGCCTCCGGGTCCCGGTGTGATAGTCCGGACCACGCCGCCCTGTCGAGCGCGAGTCCGGGCAGGCCGCTCCCGGTTGAGGACCTCCTCCCGGTGTCGAAAGCTCGCACCCTCGAAAGGGAAGCTGAGCCAAAACACTGCCCCTGACAGGCCAGAACTTGAGAGCGTCCTCGCTACCCTCGGTAGCGGGGCTCGTGCCCACTCCTCGCGCCGTGGCCTCAGGCCGTGACGCGCGAGTCGATGGTTGGGCGTGCACCAATGATATTCTGCAGGCAGCAAGCGCGGCGCTCGTCGTAGAGCACCCCTCGCCCAGGCGAATGCGCGCCTAGAAACATGGCGCCCGGAATGACCCTCACAGGGCGCGAGTACCCGGACAACATCGCCTCGGCATGGGCGTGTCCGGGGAAGTCGTCCCGACGTGGTCCATGTCCTTGCCCAGGCCTCCGTGCCCAGGCTCATGTCGACCATACACATCAAGTTGTATTTCAGTCCGGGGCCCTTTGGGTCCCGGGCACATATTTGAGCCGAGGCTCGGATTCCCGAATCCGCGCCCCGGGTCCGACACCGAGGAGCCGAACCAGGGCGGCATCGCCAAAGGCGAGTGCAAGCCTAGGAACGCGACACCCGGAATAGGGCGCGATAGCCCGGATAGCACCGCTCCGGCGAGAATGCGTCCGGAAGGTCGTCTCACATCCCATATTCAAGCCCGGGCCCCCGGAACCCGGCCTATATCAAACCGTATCCCAGTCCGGGGCCCCCGGATCCCGGACGTATATCCTTAGCGCTAGCCGGGGCCCCCGGGGCCCGAACACATACCGGACTCGGGCTCGCGAGGGAAGCTAGTCCGAGCTCCATCCCTAGGCATAACAAGTATCTTCGCAAATCCATCTGTATAAACATCCTGTAAGTTGGGTAAACCCGGGCCAGCGCTGGACTTCCCCGGAAACTCAGCGCTAGCCTGGGCCCCATGTATATACACTTTACATAAGCAATGTTTATAATATCCTCCCCGGTCTCGTTCCTTTCGTCGTTTTCCATGTGTGGCGTTCATAGCATGGGATGGACAAGGGAACGGACCGGACGCTCTCACAGTTCACTATGCGTAGAGTAGACCTTTCCCCGGCGGTCCCGGGGACGACTCATACCGCACCAAGCTTAGCGCCCGGGGAGGCCCAGTTCTTCCTGGTGTACCGGGCCAAAGCCGTTCTGTCGCCAGAACTCTTCTTTGGCTCTCGAGTACGGCGCTACATCGACAAACATCAACCACGACAATATGCAGCTTGACAACCTCGACTTCCTCGAGGAATGAAGGTGGCGCGCTCCGTTCCGCGTCGCTCGTTACCAGCAAGGCCTCAAGCGCTATCTTTGGCGTCAGGTTTGGGCCCGATCACTTCAGGTTTGGGGTTCAAATCTCCGCCGTATCTTCGTACGGGTCGGAATGAAATCTTCCCCCCCGTGGGAAGGCCCCTCCCTGGTGATCGGAACTTCCCAACCGGGCTCGGTAAGCCTGGAAGCATCATCACAAATACTACCTGAAAGCACATCCTGTAAGTGCCTCTAAACCTCAGAACTGATCGAGGCCGATGTGCATTCGCTTTCCATAGTAATGCTTTTATTATCGTTTCCGGGCTCGTGCCCTTATCCTTTCTTTGTGTCGCGATCGTGGCGATCTCCCCCCGGGGGCATAATCGGGTCGCGCCCATGCGGTGGCTGGGTATTGCGCCTAAGCATCTGTTCCTTACCAGCGAGCTACCGTATCCCATCTGCTAAACCCCGGACATCGTCTAAGCCCCGGCTTGCGGTGTCCCGCTCTGGTTGGCTTCGGGCTCGGTTTTTTCCGCTGCTAGGGGGTAGATTCCTTATGCGCAATCCTTTCCTCCGCTCGGTCGCGACCGCGAAGAGGCCCCTAAGAGGTGGTAGACGCAACGGCTCGCAACATGGAATGGACAAGGGAACGAGCCAAGTGCTCTCACGGTTCATCATGTAGAGCCTATCGTCGCGACATCGCTGTGCTCCCTAGGCCAACGGGGCCTGGGGGCACGAAGGACCCCCGAATCCGGAAGACGGAAGGGACCGAGCCTCAACCAATTCCGCAAGTCTCGCGCTCGGGCGCCCGCGGCACTTTGGTGCCAGGCCCCGGGCCCCCGGGGACCTGGGCGCGACGACGATTCACAGCGGATCGGCCCGATGCTCGGCGCTCCCGAGGGAGAACAACACCCCCGGTCCCGGGATGGTGCTCGCGAAGCCATGCCGCCCTTCGCAAATATCCAGATACGTTACCTTATCCAGCTTCACATATTCCTCAACCTGTATTTTTCCCTGTATGATCAGCCTAGGCTCCCGGAGAGGATGGCGGTGCCCGACCGAGGCGCCGGGGCCTTCGTTGCCTAGCGACCCCGGGCCCGGGTGGGATCAATTCCCAAGGGGCTCTCGGCGAGCCAAGAGTGTCCTCGTGGCCTCGCTACGCTCTCCGGACCAACGGCGCCCGAGGGCGCGGAGGGCCCCCGGAACCAGAAGAAGGAAGGGCCCGGACCTACGGGCTTCATCGCCCCGCCAAGTTCACCTCCGGACATCACGCGCCCCCGGGAACCGAGCTCCCGAGGCGTCCGACGGTCGCGTTCGCCGCCTCCCGGGGCCCGAACTCCCGGGGCAAGCGGCTGCGCCGGGGCCCGGACAGGGGTCTCACACCCTACGGCTGTTCGCAGTTGCTGGCCCTCGGTGTCGGACGGCGCCCGATACTCGACGTCCCAGACACGGACCCCGAGTACAAGCGACCTCCGAACAACACAATAAACCAAGGTACGAAAAGTATAAACATGACCATATACATACGCAAACATCTCTCTTTTACAAGACAGGCAAAACCGGAGCGCAAGCACGAGCGAGGCCCGGAGACGCCGTCGCACGGGGAGAGGTCGCTGGCCTCCTTCGGACCGGACCCCGGACGACGACAGAAGAAGGGCGCCCGGGGGGATGGAGGGCCCCCGGACCCCGAAGGCGCCCGCGCATAGCGTCAGAAGGAAACCGGCGTCTTCCTCAACCTCCTCGTCAGGCGTCAGCTCTACGAGATGGTCGCCGCGGTCGAAGAACCCTGCCTCCGGGGCAGCGGGCTCGACCACGGCCTCCCGAGACTTCCTCGCGAACCGCCGCGACGTCCTCGCGAATCGCCGCGACGTCCTCGCGATCTGCCGCGAACACCTCGCGAACCACCGCGACTTTCTCGCGAACAACCGCGACTCCCTCGCGCACGCCGAACTCACACCCGGGACACGAGCCCAGCCTCTTGGGCCCGGACGCGTTCTTCCCGGGAGAGTGTTTCCTTCTCCCGCGCTCCATCTCGGGCCAGGCGCGGAGAAACTCATCGGCGGCGGATTAGGTGGCAGCCTCCTAAATGGACGACGCGCCTCATTGCTGCCGCGGCCTCCGACCAGCGGTCACCACGAAGAACTCGGTGCGACAGTACGGGCGGCAAGCTGCCGCCTCGCCATCACGACCGCTGCCGCCGGCCTTCCTCAACACTTCGTTCCATGATTCCAGCCCGGGTCCCGGGTACGTATCGCATCTAAATCAACAAATCGTCAAGCTACGTCAGTGCATGACGAACCAGGCGGACCCAGCGTCCCCTCCTTTCTTCAAGACGTGGCCCTGTTCCTGGCCGGGGCAGACCCCAGCCGAGCAACAGGGCCAGGGCCACTGTCGGCGAAGTAGGACAGGGGTCCCACATGCCTGGGACGCGTGGGGTCTTCGGCCACGTGGATCCCCGGGGGCACCCTTCCACCGGCCCCGGGCTCGTGCCCGGGGCGCTACCGCCTTCGATCGCTGACGGCCCCGGGCTCGTGCCTGGGGCGCGACCGCCGACGGCCCCGGCTCGTGCCGGGGCACTATCGCCATCGGCCCGGGCACGCCCCCGGGGCATCGTATGTATCAGCTCGGCCCCGGGTCCTCTTTGGCCTCGGGCCCGAGCCTTGCCTCCGGCACAATTCACTGCCTGCCCGGGCCCACATGTCGGTCCCCGGCAGGCTCTGGACCAACTACTCTGCCACGTGTGGGCGTCTCCCAATGGCCCCCCGTGAACACCCGACTGCTGTCAGAAACCTTTTGACTTCTGAGGGAAGAGTGTGCGCTGAAGTCAAGAAGAGTCAGAGACCCTTGACTTGGAGGCGTGCGCCATCACGTCTCCACGTTCCAGCCGTCCTCCGCAGCCGACCTACCCGGCGTGGACGCAGCAGGCGCCAGCAGGCGGACGTGCAAGACAAGACGGCGACAAGACTTTGACAAGACAGATCATACCTAGCTCTCTCACGTGCATCCGGCGTTGTGGACTCTCCTCATCTATAAAGGAGGATCCAAGCCACAGGCACAGGGGGAAGAGACCGAACTGGACAGAGCTTTCCCTGTCTTCTGCTCCCAAGCTCATTCCCTAGCCACTGTTCCTCTTCTCCGGCTCCGGCCGTGAGCTAGCTTACCTTGTAACTACCATATTACATTCATCCACCACAGATAGCATACACACAGGAGTAGGGTATTACGCTTCCGAGCGGCCCGAACCTGTATAAATCCTCGCGTCTCCTCTGAGTGTGCGGTTCATCGTCTCCTTCGCGTATCTTTCTGCTACACCTGAAGCCGGCTTCGCCTGAGAACTACTCCCCTGGCCGAATCTCAAAAGGGGGGTCACCCGACTTCCCGCCGTCGAGGTTTCATCCTCCGACAGATGTACTCGGCGTAAGCGAGAGGCGACGTACGGGGAGAACGTCGAGGAGGACGCGGAGCCTGAGCGCGGAGGCGGAGGAGCCGGCGCGGTTGATCGGCGGCAGTGGCGGCCGAGCTATGGTAAGAAGACGCGGTCGGTGGTGTCCTGAAAGGCCAAAAACGAGAGGGGGAAGGGGATGAGGCCTCGGAGAGGGCTTGATAGGCGAGGAGCAGCGAGGGAAACAGCTAGGTCGGCCTAGGGTAGGCTCAAGATTTCCCATGCCTAATCATGGAGGCGAGAGGATGGGATGGCGCCGTGACGAAATTTTCACGCGGCAGCAGATTCGAATTGGCAGTCGGGATTTGCGTGGAGCAGCGGAGGCGGTCTATCGAACGGTAGGGTTTCGATTTCATGCGCGGGAGGAGCAGTGCCGAGCTCGGTCATGGTGGGGGCGGGGGTGACGCGAGCGGTGCCACTTTTGACCACGGGACCGCGGCGAGAGAGAGACGAAGAAAGGGAAAAGCGGCAGGAAACGGGGCAGCCTGGCACGGCCGGGGACTTCCGCGGTTCAGCATCTTACGCCACGCGCCCTGGGGAAAACCGGCGCGGGGCCCTGGTGACGCCGGCACTGTCGGTCATTTGACAAAACAACATGTGCGCGAGAATGGGAGAACGGAAGTTGAAGATAAATAGTCTCGCGAGATCGGACGGTTGCGCGGGCGGGGAGGCACGTGGCGATCATCCGAGCGATGGCAGTCTGCGCACGGGCGCGTTACGGATATTGAACGGTGGCGCTCGCGGCTCGGCAGTGCACGTGGCACACATCTGGTGGGGATGAGCGGGCGAGAGAGCGGGGCGATCAGGCGGCCAGCAGGGCGGCGGCCAAAACATGTGGCGCCGATCCGGTGACCGGGCTTGGCTAGCGCGTGGTGTGGCCACGACTGCTGGGCCGAAAGGAGGAAGGGGCAGCCCAGTGAAACAGTGTTGCTTTTTATTTTCCTCTAGGTATTTGGGAGGGGTTTTTGGGGTATTTTCAAGGGTTTTTGGAATTCAAAATTTGTATTTGTACTCCGATAAATTCAAGGAATACTAGGGGATGGAAAACCAAGGATATTTATGTATTTTTGGGAATTGGTTCTTTTTCCGAGGATTTTCTTTTTTTAGGGAGAAGCCAAAGAGGGCATTAAATTCGAATTACAATATTTAATCCGAATCCTTTTTGGGAGAATACTCAAGGGAGTTTTGAGGGATTTTTCATGTGGTTTAGGATGGGGACTTGACTTAGATGGGTGGTGGTATATATATATATATACACATGGGTATGTCTAGGGGGTTTTATGTATACATATATTTAGAGAGGTGTATATATATTTATATGCACATATGTTGGTGGAGCTGAGAGGGAGGGTTGGTACCTGCATATATGTATTCATATACTTACATATATATGGATGCTCATATATACATATACATGTTGGGGTAGATCATCGAGTAGAGATGGATTTCAAGGGAGAGAGGAAACAAAGGTATTTACGGGGAGATTCAACGGGGGGATTCGAAAGAGGGAATGTTCAGGGTTTCGACATCGGATCTTTGGAACGAAAATCGAAGCAGATATTTTGGAACATTGGTTTGGATATCAAAGCAAAATCTTTTGCAAGAGAAGATCAAGGATTTTGTCATTAGGTTTTTTTTGGAGCAGGGCTCGATGACGGTGAGTCGAGATCGAAGATTATTTTAGAGCGAAGGGTTTTTGAGAGGAGGGATTGCGAGATCAAGGACGGAGAAGTAAATTGAGATCCAGGCATGACATACAACACAGCACTTAAGACCGAAATTTTCATAGGTAAATTTTAGCGAAATATTGTTTAATGTCTCGCTGAAAGTGGGGCATTATATTATCTACCAAATAAAAAGTCTTGAGAAAGAAATTTTTTTATTTTTTAAAATATCTGCCTTCATTATTTAAAATTATCTCACAAATAAAGTCTTCAGATATTATTACCTTTATTATCTGCTAAAATAAAGTCTTGAGAAGTCTTGAGAAATTATTTCCTTTATTCTTGTTCACAGAATCAAATGAAATCCTTTGGATTATATAGTATTGCTTTTAATTCTCGAACCGTTGGATTTGATGATCCCTAGAACTAAGATAACGTGATGCGACATCTCTGAGAAGAAAATATTTGTGTCTTCTCGAAAAGATAAATGCTTGGAGACTGAATGCATCCTTTCCCTTCTCAAATCCATTTGTCCAAATTTTTTTTTGTCTAACCACTGTCATGCTGAAATTCTAAACTGGTTAGAGGCTTGGAACACTTCCTCCGACAACGTAAAGTTAGAGGTATGTAGCTCAATAACATATGAGGTCTATTTTTATAAAGTCTACATGTTAGTGGTACATGTCCCTCTGACGTATGTTAGAGGAGTCTCTGCTTGGCACATTGTCCAATTGGTATCGCCAGACTATCTATGATGCCTATCCTCAAACAGAAAGGCTCAATGCAATCTCTAACAAGTTGTTAGTTCGAGGAATTAAATCCATAATAAAAAATAATAAGGACAAATGTTCGTTATTTTTTAAATTTCATGCAATAATTCTATTTGTGTTATTGTATATGCTTTTGAGGGGATGAACCCATTGGATAAAGCTAAGGTATCATGATTATACGGTTTGTCAGTAGGCTTTTTCCTGACTCTTATTTTCTGAGGTCTTCCCTAATAGGCAGGAAGATATTAAAGCTAGGTCCATTTAGGTATAGTTTATAGGTGAGGGTAGAGGAAAACGGAAGAAGATCACGTAAAACGAGATGAGCCATTAGCGTATGATTAATTGAGTATTAATTATTTTAAACTTAGGAAATGGATTAATATGATTTTTTAAAGAAACTTTTATATAGAAAATTTTTGTAAAAAACACACCGTTTAGTAGTTCGGGAAGTGTGTTAACGAAAATCAAGTTGTTTTTTCCTTTTTAGGTAGATACGAACGCACCTTTAGTCTATGGTGTAGAGTTATTTCATTTTTTCAGGCAAACCTTGAGAAAGAGAGGAAATTCCTGTTTTATATTAAGAAGAAAAAAGGAGTTAACCCAGTTTACGAGGGAAACCAGGTCCGACAATCCAACACATGTACAATTAATTAAAGAAAAATCGACAAAATCCACATAGAAGGCTAAAATAAAACGAGCCTGCGGTGACACCACTACTAAGATTCGATACAAGTCATGGCTACCAAAATCGTCACAACAAACAAACAGCTCCGATTTTCTATGACACACAACTGTCTCAAAACTAACAACTCAATGAAAGAGTAAAATCTTCTAGTCGAAGCCCCTAAAGAAAAAAATAACATCAAAGATACCATCAATTCTAACTTAGAAACTGAACTAAATTTTCACCTGAAGGAAGATTGAGCCGCCATCGTGATGCCTCAAGCAGAAAATCGGCACCCACAGACATCGATATCGCCGGCATAGTCAAAGACCATGCAAGGCATTCGTCTAGAGCTCCCTCGTCCGCTAACCACCCCATCGTCGCCAGAGCAAAAGTATTATGGGTTATCATTGCCCAGCTCATCACACCGAACAGCCAACGTAGCAGCTCCGATTCGCCACAATTCACACACACCAACACCGCAGAAGCCATCGGCACCACTCCACCTCCAATCCCTCGCCACACTGCCAAGGACGAATCTGCGCTGAGCCCCCGTCGTCTCCCCCTCAGCCCAGCACGAGCACAGCCTCTCCAAACTTGCGTGTCCCCTCACCTACCGACGGCCACCTCAAAAGCTGCGTGGGTCAGGCCGACCTCCCGCCAGCCTTTCCTTCCCCGGCGCCAAGAACGACCCCCTTAACAAATGCACACCGCGCCACCAACTCCCTGGCCAGCCCAATCGCCGCCCACCGCTCTGGCCAGGGGCATACCGGCCCTAGGCACAGCCGCCGGAACCCGCCACAGGGGTGCTCCGACCGCCGTCAGCCGCCAGATCTGAACGCGGGGCTACCAGATCCGTGCCGCCGCTGTATCTCCAACTCGCGGCGCTGCCGCAGCCAACACCTCCGGGGGTAAACGCATCCTTCTACCGCGCCAAACCGTGCCCGCCCCGCCTCGCCAAGCCTGCTGCTCGTCGAGTCTCCCCGCCGGCTGCCCGCACCTCCGTGTCATTTCATTCCTTAAACCAAATAACATTAGAATAAATTGCCAATTGGCCATCTCATTTCTCAAATCAAACTGCCCCTAAGTTTACAAACATTTCATCAACCCTCCTACATATATGTAGAATTGTAGATTAGACTCATATGAACAAATCTAATGGTTTCATTATGACGTCCGCACAGTTATTGCAAAGGCTTCTATATGACCAATTGAATCACTGCTGATGGTTTATTGGACTGATAAGAGCACTGTGATTATCCATTTTATTTTGATGGTTTACATCTGTAAAGTGGGCTGCCTATTAATTTGTGGTTAATTACAATCCACAAGAGCATGTTTGCACGAACGGACGACTTAGTTACCGCTATGTAAACGTAAATTCTAGATTATTTTTTATTTTTGTACACATTGACGTTGTGATTGCAACGAGCGAGTTAAACTCCTAGTGTTTTGTGTAGTGCTCAACGAAAGAGGGCGTACAATAGCAGGCTGAAGACTGAACTTGCCGTTGGTTCATCTTGATAAATCCTTATTCCTGGTCACCCACAGCACTTCTAAGTTCTGACTCATCTAACAGGTTTAATTTTCTAAAATCTCAAACTACAAACAACTACACAGTATTCAAAGCTGGATATCGTGAGCATTCCATACTGAAAAGACTGAAAAGTTACATCTCATTCTCAAAGTAATTTGAGTTTCGAGTACACCAAATGTTGGTTCCCAAGTAAATATAAAAAAACATCAACTATGTCCTTGGCTTTGCCAAACTTTCTAAGTAAGCAGGCTTGTGAATATGAGTTATGTTCCATAGCTACGATCTCCAGCATCCCCAAGACCCGGAACAATGAACCTACAATTCATCAAAACAACCAGTGTCAAACAATGTTGTCACAGATTTGGACATGCTAGTTAAGAGCTTGACATTTTTAATTACCCTTTCTCATTCACAGTTTGATCCATAGCTCCAGCATACACACAAATCCTACAGAATGCGGTTTTAAGATTATATGGAACAGTAAATAGATAATTCTGAAAACTAATGATAGATGTATCAGCATGTACCCTGGGAATTTCTTGTGAAGCTTCTTGAGGGCCAGAGGAGCAGCAACAGCAGATATCTGGATGGCAATAATTGTTAGATAACAATGCATTTTTGTCAAACAAAAGGACCAGATGAACATTTGTTTCCCTAAGGGACTCACAATTCTTATCTGCCCGATCTCAGCTCCATGATCATTGAGCAGATCAATTGCTGCAGCTACTGTTCCACCTGTGATAGTTAAGTACACATAACAACTCACATATTACAAGACAACAATATCGCCCAATCCTTTTTCATGTACTGTTGGCTCATTTACTACAATCAACATGATTTCATGTAATAATAGGGTGTCAGGTGCTAGAAAGTTTATATACCAGTTGCAAGCATAGGATCCATGAGTAGGATATGACATCCTTTCGGGAATCTATCAGGTAACCTGCATTCAAGAAAGCTATTCCATGGATACGCATCATCATAAGTTAAATACCTTATATTATAAGAGAATAACACAATAGCTTGGCTTAAGGTCCTACAGTGGAAACCTAATGAAAGAATAAGGTAAGAGCATGTAACAAATTCAGGTTTACTGATTTACAACTGGACATAATCACCATTGTTACTCCTCTGGTTTTTTGAAGTATTCAAAACAATCAGTGGAATTCAGTATCCTCTATGACGTGTTTTATAGCTTCTGAACACTATCTTGCAAACAGAGCCCACTAAACTTGCCAGATGATGTCTCAATGTAAAGACTAATCACTAATGGATAAATAAAATGGCACTTACTTGTTCAGGTAAACAGAGGGCTGAAGTGTTCTCTCATCCCTAGCCATACCTTCAATCAGACGAAAATTGGCAAGAATATCAACAACTTTGATTCAAGCATGGTAGTTGGCAAAATAATATTTATCATATAAACTAAGACTAAGAAAAAGTGCATCAGTAAAGGCTAAAGAGATACTTAAGTATTGCACGAATTTGTTTACTATGTACATAATATAGCTGAATAAACTAATAGTTTCTACCAACTGTTGTCCAATACCAGAGCCCTTGCAAAACATGAAGTAAATTGTGTAAATGAAAGATAAAAGCAATCAATATGTGCACATGTATATAGGTTCACATTTTGCTTTCTATTTTGTATTATGACCAATTCCAGAAAACTACAAGTTACAAGTGGACATATGTTTGACAAACAAATTGAGTGATACCATAGATAATATCTTCTCTCACCTAAATGGAAAGTTCGAGTTGATGGTAAAACTGATGTCGCAAGCTCTGCAAGGGCAAGCCCTGCTCTAAGAATAGGCACAATCTGAAGCAATAACCATATAAGTCAGAAGGCACAAAAAAAATACTGCTTGAGAGTTCTGCAAAAATATATACATAAATACAGACCATGATAGGCTCCAGGTGATTGACGGATTCCACAACAGCGGATCCCATAAGTGACTGGATTTCCCTTACTACTGTTGGCTGATAAAGAAAACAAGAAAAACATATAAATGATCACATATTTTACTAAATGAAATTCATCATTACTGTATAATGTGAATGAAAATAGCTGACAATTACTCTTTATGTCAGTAATTCAAACAGTAATTTAACTACTCACAAAGTCTTCTGAGTAAAAAGACATCTGACATGGGTGATCCAAATCCAAAACACACATGGAGAACACGAAACGCAACATCTGTTAAAATTAGGAACATACTAGCCAATCCCTGGTTGCCTCATACACGAGCAATCTCCCGAGCTCTCCCATGGCACTCCCTGCCCATAATTTTCACCAGCAAGAAAGAAGTCAGAGAGAAAAATGCATCAGAACCATTACATACATACCAGGCCAAGAATCAAATTAGAGCATCAAGAACCACTTACTGAATGCGTGTGAGGGCGTATCCTGGTCACGCAACACGGAGACCCAGTGACGAATTAGAGGATGCTCCGGGACAATGACCTGCCGGGCGTGCAAGATTAAACAATTTCCTCCTCATTGATCTCTGACCGCACTGAACAATAATGCACGAGTAATGGGATGGACGCTGCTTACCTCGAATCCGTCCATAGCGGCGGTAGCGGCGGTGGCGGAGCCGTGGTTGCCAATCTCCATCCGGCGGAATCCTCTTTATTAGGGTTTTGGCTGGGATAGAGGAGAAAGAGGAGGCGTAGTCGGCGGGAATGTAACTGGGAAGAGGAGAGCCGGAGCGCCTCCTCTCTCTCAACGTAGATCTGGATGGAATCGTTATTTGATTATAGTTAAGAATCGTTATTTGATTAGGCAAGTTGGTATATGTTCACTGTGTTCGTGATCAAGTCAATTCCGTCATGTTGCTCGCCTGCACCTGTCACGTGAGCCACAACTTGAAACCCAGGAAGAGCGTTCCAGCCGGAGGGTAAATTCGCATCAAGGTTCGTTCCGATGTTGGCGGCCAGACGATCTTTCCTACAGATATGCACACAAACTTTTCAAACATACGCTACACATACCAACTAATAAAATATTATCAAAAATTATAGAAAAAATTATGCATATTACATAAATATATAAAGTTTTATCTTTAAATTCATTATATTTTGTCCTAAAAAATCTATAGTTTTAAGAGTATATATTTGTGAGAACTTTGTCTTTTTTCTCTCTATATGTATAATGAATTTGAAGATAAGATTTTACACATAGATGCAGCACTATTGGAAATATATGTATAAATTTTTCTAAAATTTTTTGTAACAAATGTTAGTTATTGTGCACTATATGTGCATGAGAAAACCTAATATGTTCCCCTTTGTATGATACACCCTTCCCGTCCTTGATGCCACTAGCACCGAACGCCCTATTATTGGTATCGACTGAAAATCCCACATAGGTGTCGGATTCCTAGCTGGCATTACAAAAACAACACTAATGAGAAGGAATCATCGTTGTTAGTTTAGGAACCAACACTTGTGAGGTTCTTCGAATTAAAAACAAAGGAAACCAGCTCAAATCGAGTCGATGCTTTGAGCATCCCCTGTTGCCCCCGTGATTGATTCACAGATTAAGAACAAAATCGTTAGCGCCTAGGCCAAGGTGGTGCCTGTTTGGCCTGCTGCTTAGCACAGAAGGCAAGTCATCAATGCACACGATTGCCGCTGCCCTTGGTTTGGTAGAGAATTGGATGAATCAGATCTTATCCTACCTGAATGACCAAGTTGTCCCTGATAATGATGCCTCAGCAGAGAATATTACAAGATAGGTTAAACACTATGTCTTGGTAGAAGGGGACGTCTATCGCAGGGCAAGCAACGGACTTCTTCTGAAGTGCATCACTTGGGAAGAGGGGATCTAGCTGCTCCTCGATACCCATGGAGGCGAGTACAGAAGCCATGTGTCCTACCACACCCTCGATGGAAAAGCTTTCCGGCAATGATTCTATTGGCCCACAGCCCTCCCAAATGCTTGCGAGCTGGTCAAGCGCTGCGAAGCGTTTCAGTTTTAAGCGAAACAGATCCATCAGCGAGCCCAAGCACTGCAAACTATCCCGCTCTCATGGCCATTCGTGGTTTGGGGGTTGGATATTCTAGGGCGTTCTCTACAGTGCCCGGGGGCTACAAATTCATTTTTATAGCCATCGACAAATTCACCAAGTGGGTGGAAGCCCAACCAGTCCTTGCAATCACAGCTACCGCCACCCCTCAAGTTCCTCAGGTCTGTCTCGATCAGGTTCACTGTCACAAACCGAATAATCACAGACAATGGCTCCCAGTTTATAAGCAAAACCTTCTTGGAGTACTGTGAAGACATAGGCATCAAGATGTGCTTTGCGTCTATGGGTCACTGCAGAGCAACAACCAGGTTGAAAGGGCAAATGCCAAGGTCTTCGAGGACTCAAGATCCACGCTTTCTACCGTCTTCACAAGTATGCTAGGAAGTGGCTTGAAGAATTGCCCTCAATACTCTGGTCCCTTCGGACCACAATAAGGGGGACACTGGTGAGTCCCTATTCTTCTTGTTGTATGCTCGCCGAAGCAGTCCTATCGTCTGAGCTGGCCATTGGATCGCGGCGCATCAAGAACTACAACAAAGAGAAACAAGAGGCGCGTCTGGAAGATGACGTCATCAACATTGAGGACCTTCATGATCGTGCGGCACTCTGAGAAGCAAAGTACCAGCAAGCACTGTGCCGATACTATGGCCGCAGGATATGAGAGAGCACTGGTATCCTGTGACCTCGTCCTAAGAAAGGTCCAGTCTCAGGTAGGTCGCAATAAGTTGTCACCCAAATGGGAGGGCCTGTGTTATTTCCAGCCCATCGAACTTATTTTCTAGTTTGCGAACCTCCTGACAGTATGCCGCCATGGTATCATCGAGACAAGTCCAGTCTTTCATGACTTGGTTCACCACGAGTTGAGAATTCCCGCGCACAACTAGTCAACGTATGCCGAGTGATATTGCAATACGGAGTCCGTGGATAAGTGCCTCATACTCGGCGACGTTGTGGAAGCCGGGAAGTGGATTTGTAGAACGTACTTCAGTTTTTTGCCAGTAGGGGACGTCAATATGACTCCAGCCCCGGCGCCGTCGATCCGTAGAGAACCGTCGAAGTACATTATCCAGTACTCTAGCTTCGCTGTTGATGTAGGCAGTTGAACTTCTGTCCACTCGGCCACGAAGTCGGCTAGAGCTTGTGATTTAATTGCTGTCCGTGGCTGAAAGGTGATATCAAACGCCATCAACTCGAGTGCCCATTTAGCGATTTGGCCGGTGGCCTCGCGATTATGGAGGACGTCACCAAGTGGAAACGATGTGACCACCGTGACTTGATGTGCTTGGAAATAGTGCACCAGCTTCCGGACTGTGATGAGTAGGCCATATAACAGCTTCTGGACCTGCGGATATCTCGTCTTCGAGTCGGCAAGCACCTCGCTGACAAAGTAAACTGGCCGTTGTATTTTCTGGATGTGACCCTGTTTGGATCGCTCGACCACCAGCACCGTGCTGACTACCTGAGTGGTTGCCGCCAGATATGGCATTAGCGGTTCTTGGGGCATGCCTGACACCAACACGGGGGGTGATGTGAGAAATTTCTTGAAGTCTTCGAAGGCTTGCTGGGCTTCGGGAGTCCATTGGAAGTCATCGGCTTTCTTCAATAGCTTGAAAAAGGGCATACCCCGTTCGCCCAGTTGGGAAATAAATCGGCTGAGTGCCGCCATGTAGCCTGTCAGCTTCTGGACATCTTTCTAGTTAGTCGGGGGAGCCATGTTTATTATTGCATTGACTTTCTCCGGGTTGGCCTCGATGCCTTGATGCGAGACGATGAAGCCGAGTAACTTGCCGGATGGCACACCGAAGGCGCACTTTTCCAGGTTCAATTTCATCTTGAATCTTCGAAGATTTTGGAAGGTTTCTTCCAGGTCAGCGATGAAGTCTTCTTTGGACTTAGTCTTGATCACCACGTCATTGACGTAGGCTTCCACGTTGCGCCCGATCTGAGTGTGCAGACACCGCTGAATTGCCCGTTGATAGGTTGCTCCAGCATTTTCAAACCGAACGGCATTGTGATATAGCAGTACGCTCCAAACGGCGTGATGAAAGATGTCTTTAAGCAGTCTTCCTCCCTCAGGCTGATTTGATGGTATCCCGAGTAGCAGTCGAGAAAGATGAGTAGGTCGTACCCGGCCGTGGAATCTACCACCTGATCTATCCTAGGAAGACCAAATGGGTCCTTGGGGCATGCCTTGTTGAGATCGGTGTAGTCGACGCACATGCGCCATTTACCATTTTTCTTTCGGACCAGAACTGGGTTTGCCAGCCAGTCCGAGTGATAAACCTCCTTGATGAACCCGGCTGCGAGGAGCTTGGTGATCTCCTCCCGAATAGCATCCTTGCGGTCTTGAGCGAAGTGCCGCAGCCGTTGCTTGACTGGCTTGGCGTCTGTCTTCACGTTGAGGGCGTGCTCTATCACCTCCCTTGGTATGCCCGGCATGTCGGACGGTTTCCACACAAATATATCCTTGTTGGCTTGGAGGAAGGTGACGAGCGCGTCTTTCTATTTGGGGTCGAGTCCGGTCCCGACTAGGGCAGTCTTGGAGGGGTCGGAAGGGTCCAGGGGGATCTTCTTCGTGTCAGAGTCCGCTGAAATTCCCGACTTCGCCGCCTTTTTTGCCGGAACTTGATCTTGCTCGACTTCAGTTGTGGCGGCTTGCCGGATGCTGTTGCGCCCGACTGCCGCCTCTTATGATTGAGCCAGTTCGCAACTCTCTTTGTCGCAGGTGAAAGCTTGCTTGACGTCGCTGCAGAGGGAGAGGACTCCTGCTGGCCCAGGCATCTTGAGCACCATATATGTATAGTGCGGTATCACCATAAATTTGGCGAGTCCGGTCGTCTGAGTATCGCGTGGTACGGGGTTTCGAAGTCGGCGACCTCGAAGCAGACGTTTTCCGTGCGAAAGTTATCCCGCGTGCCGAAGGTTATTGGCAATGTGATCTGCCTGAGTGGAGTTGATGACAGGCCGGGAATTATCCCGTGGAAGGGTGCAGTGCTTGGCCGTAATTCTGAACGAGGAATCGTCATCTCGTCCAAAGTCTTGGCGAATAAGATGTTGAGCGCGCTGCCTCTGTCGATGAGGGTTTTCTTCAGCCTGATATTTCTGATGACTGGGTCCAGGACGAGTGGATAGCGTCCCGGGTGTGAAACCCGATTTGGGTGATCTGCGCGGTTGAAGGTGATGGCCATCTCTGACCAGCGCAGGTACTGGGGGGTGTCCGTCGTAGAGACCGTGTTGATGTCGCGCGCTGATAGCTTCTGTTTGCACTTGGACTCATACGCGAGTGGCCCTCCAAAAATGTGATTGAGCTCGGCCTGGGGGTCTTGAAAGTCGTCGGCCGGGCCCGAGTCTGGCTTGTCCTTGTCCTTGTCGGCGCCAGACAATGAAGCCTGCTCAGAGGCAAACTTCTTGAGCATGTAGCAGTCTTTGGCCGCGTGCTTGCCCTTGGGATGGAAGGGGCATGGCCCACTCATGACTTTCTGGTAGTCGTTGTTCTGTTGGGGCCGCGACCGAGTGCGCTCCATGTTGGCCACCTTGTTGTCCGACTTCCGCTTGTGGCTGCCAGACTTGTTTTGAGACGGCTCATTGTCGGCTTTCGCCTTCTTCTCGTCGAGGGCCTCTGTGACCGCTTCAGCCGAGTCAGCGTATTTGTTGGCCATGTCGAAAAGAGCCCGGACAGAGGATGGTGGCTTCCGAGTGAATTTCGCGATGAACGGGGCGTCCTTTACTCCCTTGCGGACGGCGGCGATGACGGCCTCGTCTCGGATCATTGGGATCTTGTTGCGCTTCTTGGAGAATCTCTTGATAAAATCTCATAGAGACTCGTTCTTCTTCTGGTGCACCTGATAAAGATCATGCTCTAAAGATGGCCTCTCGTAGGTCCCCTAGAAATTGGCGATGAACCGCTCTCTGAGTTCTCCCTAGGAACTGATCGACCATCTTGGGAGCCCTGTCAGCCATGTCCTTGCCGAGTCGCCTAGCGCGACTGGAAGGTAGTTACCATGGCTTTGTTGTCGTCCCCAGCAGCTCGAACTGCTAGGGTATATACGGTGAGCCAGGACTCGGGATTTGTTTTGCCGTCATACTTTTCAATTCCTGTGGGCTTAAAGCCAGTCGGCCAATCGACGTCCTGTAGCTCCCAGGTGAAAGCTGGAATGCCTTCGTCTTCGTGAGGGCTCGGGCTTCGACCACGGCGGTTAAACCACTCGTGATGGAGACCGAAGCACTCGTTTTCATCCTCCAGTCGGCGGCGCTCGTCTTCGTGTCGTTCGTGGCGCCGGGCGTTGATGGTGTGGCGGAGGTCGTGTTGTAGGCGCTCTCGGAGGTCTTGGTTGGGCCGGCGGTCATACTGGTGACGCCGCCGGTTGTCATTCTGAGTGACGTTTGCCTGGACTCCTCGCGTGGCCGACTTGAGCCGGCCGCCCGACGCCGTGCTGACGTGGATGAGCCCGCTGCTGGAGATCCCGACCGGTTAGTCGGTACCACGATGTCGCCCGACTGCTGTTGTTGTTGTTGGTAGGCAGCAGCCGTGATCATCGCCTTGATCTTGGCGATAGTTGGGGTGGCCTGGTGATCAGGCCCGAGCTAAAGCGTGTCCAGCAAGGTTGCGGCGTTCTGTTGTGGCATGACGAAGACGTCGTGATTGCCGACTTTAGTCTGGAGAATCTGCTACTGAGCTGCTCGCCCAGCCTTGCGTAGCCTATCATTGCAAGCCTCGCGGTCAGCCTCCTCCTGTTGTCACAGTCGGCGCGCCTCCTCCTGTTGCTCCTTTTGTAGTCGGCGCACCTCGGGTGGTGGTGTTGAAGCCATAAAGATCTCGCGGGGGAGGAGGAAACTCGCCAGACTGGAGTCCGAACTAGCGTTCGAACCGTTATCTGACTTGGAGTCAGACTCCGAGTAGTTTATCAGAGTAAGAACGACTCCGACCTCTCTAGATCCAATCTGAAACGGCGCTTGGCCATGTCCAAACTGAATCACAGGAGATCGGGTCTGCTGCGCAGGATGTAGATCCGCAGCATCGCTGAATCTGTGCGGGAGATTGATGATCTCTCCCCTTCTTGGCCCAACCCGAGCTGGCTCAAGGCCTAGCGCAAGTCGGACGCTGAAGGAGAGAGTCATCCCAATGCTCGGCGAAGTGAAGGACTGTCGCAGTAGATAGTTGAAGGAGATTGCAGCGTCCTGTGGGCTGACTGGCGCAACGTCGGCTGGTTCCTCGGCCGGCTGGATTGGATCTGCTTTGGCCAAGGTAAGGTTGCCGATCTGGTCGGTGACGAAATCGGGGCTTTCGAAAGAGATTATGTCTCCAGGGGAGAACTTGTTGCCGTCGATTCTGGTTGCTGGATCCATCAAGCTTGTAGATATGAAACTCGCTGGAGCCCCTACCTGGCGCGCCAACTGTCGATGTTTTACGCTGGCAATATAACTATAGGGCTACTCAGCAAGGGGAAACCCGGTGAATTGCAGAGGAACACAAAGAAGAAGATTTTATACTGGTTCAGGCCCTCGATGTGAGGTAATACCCTACGTCCAGTTGTGGTGTTATTCCTCTGAGGTTTTTGTCGATCGATGATCTCGTGCGCCTTGAGGGGCACCCTGCCTCCCCTTATATACTAGGGGACAGGGGTACATGATAAGGATCCTAGCCGGATACGGCCAAGAGATTTCCCTCTCAGAGATAGAAACTTATCCGACTAAGACTATGTTTTCCTTATCGTACAAGGCAAAGTCTGCCGGGTGCTATCTTATCTCTAACTACCAGACTCGGCCTATCCTCTATCCGAGTGGCCCATATGCTGGTGGTGAGGTACCCGGGGCCCATGGCCTCCACATTCTGCGTGGCTGACAGGTCGTAGAGGGAACGGATGCTCGGCGGCAGCGCAGCCATGTTTTGTGCCACCGATGTTAGCATGCTCAACCAAATGCCGGGCACCTAGGGGCTGACGTTGCTGCTGCTATCGATATGGGTGCTGTGGGCACCCCGGAAGTGCATTATGAAGAGTAACTACTGCGGCAACGCGAACTATCTAGATGGATGGGGTCTCGAATAAAACCCGAATAAATGCGGTAACCATCCATCCTCATCGCAGACTTGCCATAATCTTTACCCACTCACAATACAAATCCAAAAATGCCGAGAAGTGTACAAAAGAGATAATCATAAGGATAGCTTGCCAGTCCTCCCCGTCATACGCCCGTCAAACCACTCGATGGTGGCGACTAAACACGATACGTACCCCAGAGGACTCGAACCACAATAGCTATCCCCCAACCATCTCAATTATACACAACTCATACTCATGTTCAGCTAGTCCCCAGGAAAGCGACTAGCCTCACACTTTCGTCGCAAGCAATTGATAAACATTACAAGTACTCTAAATATGGATAAACGAACTGCAGAGTTATAAGTATTACATAGAGGGTTCTCACACCCTAATTCATCACAAAGTATACAAAATATAGCAGCGGAAAATCAACACAAACGATAAGACCAGTGGTGCCATACCCAACCAGGGCAACCAACTGGGGCAGAGCTTAACTCAAACTACTAAATATCCTCGCCACCCTCGGCGGGATAGTAGTAGATCATATTAGCATCGTCGATGTCCTCACCTGAAAGATGCAGCGTGAGTACTCAAGTACTCAGAAGGCTTATACAATATTAATAGAACAAAGGAGTAATGCTAGTCTCTATATCAAGGAGTATGGCTAAGTGGATCTGAGTTTGCATAAAGCCAAGTTTGTTGAACAAATATACCTTAAAACTATAAGCATTTTGAGAAATAAGTCAATCTGAAATTTTAGGACAGCAAGCTTATAGTTCTGAAAATAACATATAAATGAGCATAATCCCATGCTCTAATCATCATCCATGGGCCACCATTGCCCAAACAATTATGCTACACAAGCATACTTTCTTTTCATGACTAAACCAAGTCATTTTTAATAATAAAACCTTTCATCATTAATCATCAAAAATCCCTTATATAAACCCATCTATCCATGACTATCCTAAGTCATGGTAACTACATAAACCCAAGTTGGATGCTAACACAATTGAGGAACACATCAAGCATCGTCCGTAACCGTGGACACGGCTATTCGAATAGTTCTTACTCTGATCAGAGGTGTACATCTTTACCCACACGATGTGATAGAAGCCAAACGGCTACACTCTAGTTTGATTTGTACCGGCCAAGTACCCACACTCTACACATTGAGTGCGGACTAGAGGTCACAACAAAACCTTTCGCACGCTTAGCCCCAACCACCTAAACCACGTCTGGGCCCCCGACGACTTAGCCCCACACACAGGGTGACCAAGGCGGGCTCACCGTCATGGGAGGCACCTCCGGCCACAGCTAGGCGCGCTCGAGGTCCTCCAACGGAAATCCATCCTCACGACTGACGGACGGACGTAGATGGTCACAGCCTCCCGTGCTACTGAGTTAAGCCGTCCCACTCCCGGCGTGTGGAAGTACGTAGGGTGCTTGAATAGACGTCAACCTGCTCGGTCCTTAACGACCCAGACGGAGCTACGTGCATCGGGGAAACACCATCCCTTCATCGCCCTATCATCCGTCCAAGTCAAACATATTCTCACTTATTAATCAGAAGTTATTCTTGTTAGATTTTTAACCCATCTATTCGCATTCAACTAGTTTTGAACCGATAGCTCCATCTATCGGATTTTGCTAAGTCTAGAAATAAGCATGGCTAAGCATTCGGTAAAATAAAAGTATTTCAAAGTCCTTAACCAGGGGTGACAAGGTATAACCATGGCATCAATAATCAAGGAATGGAAATGCATACAATTGGGTAATATTAACACTACCCATTTTCCCCATTTTAAATAGACCGAAACATGCATATAAATATTTTCTTCGCAAACAAATTAGTTTCTGGAAAAATATAGGTTCAATATGCTTAGAAGTTAGTATTGATGCTTGCCTTGCTGCTGCGAGAGGTCACACTCAATCTCAGGTCCTTCCTCCACGTACTCAGTATTGTCTGAATCTATCGATAAAAGCGAATATGCAAATAAGAATCAATTAAATATGCCTATGCAAAGATGATCAATAAATTCTAAGATAAATACAGAAGGTAGGGCATGTCCTAATAAGATTTTAGGAAAAAGAACCAAGTCATTTGCATCTCTGGTTTGGGAGATACAAAAATGACAAGGTAGAAGGGCTGAAAATGGCAGATTTGGAATTATTGGCGTATCACCCTAGTGTATTAGGGGTAACTTGCATTTTTCATTAAGGTTCTATTTGTGTGATCATTTTTTTTAAATGAAAGTGTATAACCTACTGGTTCTAACAAAGTTAAGTTTAATGAAATTGGATTTAAAATGATTTAGATATAGATTTTTACAAGTTTAACAAAAAGAAAGGTTACTAAATTACTTAGGCCTAATTTGGGAGGTATTTTTATCAAATACAAATTTTCCACAGTAAGGTTACAATTTTCTGAGTTGAACAAAAGTGGTTTCACATTTTTAGCAATTGGGATGAATTTTTTAGAAATTTATAAACTTATCGGTTAATAAAAGGCATATAAAGAATATTTCCATTTTTAGAGAAAAGTACTACACAGAAGTTCTCACATTTTATTTTACAACATTGAAGAGCACAATTTTATGAATCCACAGAAATTTGGTTTTCCTCAAAAGGAGTTACAGTGAATTTTATAGAAATATTTCAATCTCCTAGGCACCAAATAAGTTATTATTGCTTCTTTAATTTCTAGAGGTATTTTCTGTACAGAAGCTGTCATATTTTATTTTACAATATTAAAGTTCACAAATTTACAGAATTAACCAAATTGGTTTCATTCAAAAATGAGTTCAAGTGACAAAGATATGGATTTACAAAGTTGAGTTATTTTTTTGTTGGAAAAATATTTCAGTTAAACATTTTTCTTCTTTTTCTGTTTCTCTCTTTCTCTCTTACAGGTGGGGTCAGCGCGGCATAGAGACAGAACAGAGCAGGCGCACGGGACAATAGAACGGACCGTCCAATCACGGAGGGGATGGTCCGGTGGCGGCAGGAATCCAGTGGCGCACGGCGCTAGCTTACTCCGGTGGATCTGCAGTCAAGGCGAAAGGTTCCCGAGGTCAGTGGCTTCCTAAAGACGGTTCCTATGCGAGGAATCGGACTGAGACCTACCAGAGAGAGAGAGAACTCGACGGTGGTGACACAGATCGGCACCGGGGAAGACAGAGGCCGATCTCGAGCCTCACTGCGCTATAACCCGATTCCTTTGGCTGGCAGTCTCCTAGAGGTCCGGCGATGATTCTGGCGAGCTGGCTCGGTCGATGACCTACCGTGCCGACCGAAACGACGAGGCGATGCCGACGGCGGCGCTGCAGATTGGAGAGCGAAGCACGGCGGCTTCGACCGGCGATCCTAGGGCAACCAAGTGCAAAAATGGAATGGTTAGGAGTGGTGGATCGTGTTCCGGTGGTTGGGAAAGGATGGAGCTCACCAGAGCAACCTCGAGCTCAACCGAACACCTTCGGCAGAGGGAAGAATAAGCTTGACGGCGGTGATCTTTGGGGGTTCTGTGGATTTCTCCGGTGGGAGCGTAAAGAGGAAGGGTGAGAGGTTCTACTGGCGAGATTAGAGGCGAAATGGTCGAGGTCTCCAAGCTAAGCTGTCCAGGGAGCTTTGTAAACCGAGAGAGGAAGAAGGAGGAGCTGACACGTCTAACATGCAGTGCTGAGGTGCTCCCATTGCACAATAGTCCTTGGTGGGTCCCACATGTAAGACAATCTCTTTCCACATATCTTTGGCTAACTCTAGTCTATGTCTTGTGGGCCCTTGTAGTGAAGACCTAGGAGGAGTGGAGGAGTATGGGTGAGTTTCCTGGTGCATCACACAGTCCCATGCTATAGTAATGCTGACAGGTGGGCCAGGTCTTGTGGGGTCCATCTGGAAGTGAGAGATGAGAGGAGAAGTCTCTAGAGACTATCTTGTGAGCTGTCCAAACTTGCAGTCTTTGCATCACCATGTCACTAGGTAAATGAGGAGCATAAATTATGGAAAAATTACTGGAGGTAGAGGAAGATGTGTTTAGCCTGCTGACCAAATTTAGTGGTCAGAGGAGGTCTGGTTCATCTCTGGTGAAAAAGCAAAGTAGGCACACTGATTCAGTTTTTCTGCTGTGTGATGTATGTTCCTAGGGCTTTGCTCCTATTATTTCATGTGACTTCTTTGGGAAGTAAATTGAGCCAAAATTACTGGTGATAGGGTTCATGTTGGCACACACTTTGGCAAGAGGGCTCTGTCTAATTAGTCCTCATTTTCATCTGGTGAATTTCAGAATTAACCCAATTTATTTCAGCTAGCTCCCTAGCTTTGCTGAGTTGAGGGACTTGGTTGAAGTATTTATTGAAGTGATAAAATTATGTAAAATTTACAGTGGGTAAATTAGGTGAGATAGTTCTTACAGGAATTTTTCCATGGTTAAATGTGCAGCCAAACATCTTTGGAAATTCCTTAGACCATACAAGGGCATATGTCAAAGAGAAGGATCCAGGCTGAAACTTGTTTGGAATTTTTGAGGGGTCTAAACCAATGAAATAAATTCTGGAAAAACTATATTGATTCATGATGAACAGGCTAGTATTTGAATAAATTATTTCCCACATATGTTTCTGTTCAATTTGATGCACTTTTTAGGAGTTGGGCTAATGTTGCCGATTAGGGTTTTATTGTATTGATGGTTTTAAATTTTGCAAACTTTATTTTGCAAGAAGTGACAAAACAAGAATTTAGTTTGTACACTCTAGTGGTAGTAGGTCATAACCCTTATTACATGGAATTAGATTTGGGGCTGTGACAGGTGCGGTCTGGATCCTCCTCCCCAATGTACTACGCTGCTAGGCAAGATCACCGATGAAGCAGGCTGATTCGGTGCCGGAGCGCGTCCGCCATGACCATCGGGTCTGTTAGGCCACCGCTCTAGAGGCTATCGATGACCTCAACGACCTCGGGCGACCCTAGGGATCTCCCTAGCAAAATCCTCCCAAGAGTCCTGTGAGACGGCTAGTGCCTCCAAGAACCCGAGGCTGTCGTGGACTTCATTGACCACCATGTACAGACAATTCTCCCATTTGGAGTTGATGGGGGTGTGGATGTACTGGGTTGCGGTGCTATGGAAGCCATGGGCCTCAGGTACCTCAAGGAAGGTAAATACGGCCACTCGGATATAGCGTGGGCCGGCCCATATAATTAGGGATATAGTAGAACTCGGCTTCATGTAACCTTGCATGACAAGGAAAGCGATATAGTCCTAGCTGTTTACTCTATGTTCTATGAAGGAAATCTCTTGCTCCAGTCTGACTGGGATTCCTACCTTGTAACCTTGCCTCCTCGGTATATAAGGAGAGGCGTGGGGTAGATCAATCCTTACAGCGAAAGCAATACAACACAATTGGAAGTAGGGTATTATCTCACCCCGAGGGCCTGAACTGGTATAAATCGTCTTGTCTTTCGAAGTCCATCAAGTTTTGGTCCGATAAGTAACCCTACAATCAATACAGCCGATATAAAACATCGACAGTTGGCGCGCCAGGTAGGGGTTTCATCAAGATCATCGTCAACAAGCCCGATGGATCCAACCACAGGAGTCGATGACATCGTCAAATCTAATGCAGCAAAACCAATCCTTTCGAATTCGACCCATACACGACCTAGAGCTGCTTGGGATCGGATCCAGAGAGGTTGGGGTCATCATCACGCCACTACACTACTCCGAGTCTGACTCCTAGTTGGACAATAGCTTGGGAAGCTTCTCAACACCTCGTGAGGTCTTTATGGGGTCAAAGGGATCAACTCCAACACAAGATGCACGGTGACTATGCGAACAACAAGAAGAGGAGGCTCGCCGACTGCGTGAGCAAAAGGAAGAAGAAAACCGACATCTACAGGCCAAGCGCGACACTTGTAACCGAGATTTGCACAAGACAGGCCGAGCAGCATAGCAAGAAATCCTCTAGACCAGGGTGGGCGACCACGATGTTTTCGTCGCACCTCAACAGAACGTTGTGGCCGTTGCTACTCTCCTGGGTACCCTGCAGCCGTGGCCTGATCACCAGGCAACGCCAACTTTCGCCAAGATCAAGGTTATGGTTAAAGCAGCGGCATGCCAACAATGCCAGCAATCTGGACACACACTTATCCCATCCAACAGAACAACCTCAGATGATGCAACATCATCAACTGCGGCGCAATGCCGAGTAGCGAGGTTCAAGCAACACCATTCAGAGTCCAACCACGCGTCACAAGGCCACACCAATGATCGATGGCAATATTAGCACGACGGGCACCGGGATAACCGCAATGCCTGAGAACGACTACATATTAGTGATATGCCCTACAGGCAATCATAGAGAAGATTGTATCACATACTATGTCTATGAATTTATGAATAAAGTGTTCCTTGAGATAGTTAACCTATTATTGATCAATAAGTATGTGACTTATTCATGAGACTCTTTATATGATATGTTATTATTTCTAAATGATCCCTAATCATATATCATATATGGAACAGATATGATTTTAAGATCAGCATATGTATTGATTGATCAATACAAGAATGGATTTGTGGTCATACAAGAATGTTGTATGGTGCAGAATGTTGACCTACAAAAAGACGGCATGTTCAGTAGTTAAGTGTTGCGGAAATGCGTATGCTGCGTTGGATTTGTGGTCATACAAGAATGGATCGAGTCCGGAACGATGATATACGTGATAGGCTAGGGGTAGCACCAATTGAAGAGAAGCTTGTCCAACACCGGTTGAGATGGTTTGGACATGTCCAGTGGAGACCTCCAGAGGCACCAGTGCATAGTGGAATCCTAAGGCGCGACAGTGATATTAGAAGAGGCAGGGGAAGGCCAAAATTGACATGGGAGGAGGCAATAAAAAGGGACTTGAAAGGATGGAATATACCCAAAGATTTATCTTTGAATAGGTGTGCTTGGAAAGCAGCCATTTATGTGCCTGAACCTTGATCTGCGGCTCCTATTGGGTTTCAACTCTAGCCTACCCCAACTTGCTTGGGACTGAAAGGCTTTGTTGTTGTTGTTGTTGTTGTATATGTATTGATTGATGATCATATTTCGTGGATCATGGTATGAAGATACCAAATCAATAATGTGGACACATGTTAGAGAACATATTGTTGGATAGACCCAACATGAGACACTATAAGAGCTTTATATGATGTGCCATTAGTTGGTCTCAAGTAATGTTGGTGTAGAACTCTTGTACCTGAGATTATCATGGTTCTCAACATGTGTAGTGACTTACTTTGAAGCTGCAAATGCTACTCCGTAACTGGGTAGTTATAAAAGTAGTCCGCGGGTTTGCTATGACACATGTAGTGGGATGTGAATAATCAAGATGTGATTTTCCCCTCCTAGTTAATGGGAGAGATATCTCTGGGCCCCTCGATGTAATGGACTACCGAAGTGTATGGCCATGCCGAGTGATTGAGGAGTCAATCACAAGTTGAGTAATCCATCACATGGTCGAGTGAATGATTGAGCTAATGAAAGGATGGCACACTTCTCGCCTTGAGCTTAATCGATATCATATAGCAAAGGGGTTCGTATATGTATACACTACAAGTTCAGACGATATGACCTTTATGTGCACTCGGCGGGTCAATATGCCTTGCTAGAGACCACTATCGACACGTTGACCGAAAAGTTGTCTTCGGGTTTGTTGACGCCAAAAATCGCCGGGATCTGGTTTGGCATCGGGTTGACACGCGAAGGCCTGGGAGATTTGCTTTACTCCAGTGCAGGTCCTAAAGTGTTGAGGTTCGTAGGCGTGCCAGTCAATTTGACCCTGTAATTGACAAGGAGAAAAACGTTAGATCAATGAGCCAATCAGCTGGAAGCCGATCTAGACTCGTTTCACCGGCCGATGGCCGATAAGCACTGTAGCACTTATACATCAACTAGAAGCCGATGATGGCATGAATAATAACTGATAATAAGCAAATATTAAACTAGCCGATCATCAAAGGGATGCTCAAGAATCGGCTGTAAGCTTGGTAAAGAAAACAGGCAGGATGCATAAGGAAAAAAAACTACAGGAACTCCTGCCGATCATAGTTTAAAGTTACTGGTATTGCTGCGAAGATGCTGTCTGCGCTCGTGCTCGGGTCCCTTGCTCACATCGGCTCCCGGGATCTTCATCCGCTGTCCATATCCGTGCCTGGGTTCTTACCTAAGCTCGTGCCCTGGTCCTCCCTTGAGGTCGTGTCCGGGAACTTGGTTGGGGTCGAATAAACCAATCGGCTAGCCCTTAGCCGATCGCAACAGTAGTACAAGCAAGGATGTATAATAAGGCAAGCGATAACATAAATGATAAACAACTGATGGGTTCTGCCGACTACCGAACAGGGCGCATGGACATCGGCTGGAAGCCGATGACAAGAAGATAGCAGGATAGTAAAGCTATTAAGATAAATAAATGCAGTCGGCTTCAACAGATAACTTATCGGCTAAGCACTCCGATAACAACATCGCATAACACCCATCGGCTTACCAAGAGTAAAGCTATTATCATCGGTCTAGTAGATCGGACCCAACCGTTGCAGCACAGACTGGTGATGATAACAATACATCGACAGGCCGATAGATCTAATGTGATCGTGATGTAAGACATGATAACTTACCGGCTATACATCCCGATAAGACGCTTGCGCATAAAGCATCAACTTAGCAGGGACGGTTTATCGCTAGCAGCTTAGTAGGTCGGACTTAACCGATGCAGCACAAACTGATGATAAACCGTTCCCAGTAAGCCGATACGATCTACGCACGCGTGATGTGATATACCTAGTCAATCTATGAGATCAAACTGAACTGATGCAGCCATAGATAAAATAAATATACCATGGTAAGTCGACTACCATAAACCGACTAGAATATCGGACCTAACCGAGGAAGTCCTAGCCGATAGGTAGTCGGGGTGACGAGACTTACCCTCTCGCTGGAGTTCAGACCTAACCGATGCAGCCCGGCTCGAGAAGCAGGATCCCGTCGTAAGGGTGGCGATGCGCCGAAGTTTGTATTGATTGTTGTTTTTTCTTTTACAAGGTACCCGGGCATATGTATATATACCCCGAGTTACATGAGTCCTTACAGGACACGATACATGATTTCCTAGTTATAATAGAAAACGCTAACCAAGACCTGACCGGACACGAAGTCAGGTTTCCTAAAGATAAACACTTGCCTAATTAATATGTACAGTAATTAACTGCCAAACAGCGGTCTTCACGGCTCCTCCCTGGATCCAGTCCCTTCTGGATCAATCTCCGTTAGTTGATCGTGACGTTCTCCTTTGACCGAATCTGACATAGGGCCTTACCAAATTTTGGCGTTAACACATGCCCCCCGATTCCGGAGTTCTCCTATAGGACTTCGAAATTCTTTCATTTTGGGCCTTCAGATCTCTTCCAAACCGAGGCGGCCCAAGGTAGCCCACTTGCCATAATTGTTTGAAACAGTGCCAACGGCCTTGATTCCCGCCCGGTCATCATATCTCTATAAAACGCCTCGCCTTCCTAGCCCTTTTTTACGCTTTCACATCACCAGAGCACCACCGCTTCATCTTCCAAGCCTTCAACAAGCTCTAGCAAATCCAGACGAACCGTCGCAGCCCTCTTCTTCAGCCATTGATTTCTGCATCTTCCTCCTTTCTTGCGATGGCATCGGCATCTGCAGTTCCTGAGGTAATCTTCTCACCCGATTATTTTCCCCCAATCTGCAACCTAGCCGAACCCGATTCGCCCCGTTTTTCATCTGTTCTTCGCCGTGTTCTTGTTTACTGTAGCATCTTAGAGACCAGATCTTGATCCCAGCCACCGATTACCCCAATTTTTTCTATCATGGCCCCATGGGTAGCGAAGACCCCACCGATTTCATTAGCGCCGAGACCCAGCGTATTCCCCTCAAGAACTCGGCCATGCGAATCAATGACTGGACCAACAGTTTCAGGTCATGGCCGAGCAAACTATCTGGATGGAGAGATTGGTACCTCAGGGTGTCGGCTGCAAAGAGAACCTACTAGGAAGAATCTCACATCGGCCACTGCATCAATCTTTCTTTGGCCTATGACCCCCACCTTGCTGGATGTGACCATGCTCACCTGTCTTGACACAACGAGCTACATCGACCCCTTCAGGCTTCGCTTCAAACCCGCTCATCGGCTCCAAGCAAAGAACATCGGCGGCTGGTCCAGGTACATATCTCTTCACAACAAGGGGACTGGATCGGTTGATGACCGGGAACATGTTGCTTTTCTGAACCTATGGCTAGAGCGATTTGTTTTTGGTGGCGCAACCCTCGGTCCGACGGTCAACATGCAATGTTTGGCAGAATGCTTGGCTGATCGGAAACAGATCCCCTTGGGGCAATTTCTCCTTGGTGCCTCCTATCACCTGCTTCATCAAGTGGCAACTAAGCTATCAGCCGGCCAGCCCGTCGGTCACATCGGGGGTCCCTGGTGGTTTGTTCAGCTCTGGCTCAATATCTATACCTCCAAGGCCATCCCTAGGACTTCTCTCTCTGATCAATCCTTTCCAGCCGATTACACAGAAGACCAAGATCCTGTTCTCCGCCGATGCACCTCTATGGGTGAAGCTGCATCAGCCCTCTCTGGCGGCAAGATGAGCCCCGCTGAACTTAGTCAGTGGTTCAAGGGATTTTACTACGGTTTCACCAGGGAGGCCACTCTCTGGTTTGCTTATAATGATGCATCATCATTTGAGATGCCTTCTAATTTCGACCCGCTCAAAGCTCTGGACACTGATGAATCCAAGGCCATCTTCCTATCGGCCATCACCCCTCGTCTGCTGCCAACTGGCTTCTCTCTGGGCCGATCGCAGCCTTCATACGAGTTTTATCATCCATCGGTCGGTTCCCGTCAGTTGGGCCTCGGTCAGCTTCCAATCGGCCTGTTCTTTATCGGCAAACTTCAGGCTCGGGGCAATGTCAGCAATGCCCTGGAATATGACCGGATGCGGAATTTGACAGATTCCCTTCTTCTAGGCGCCGCCACCGAGATATACATCTGCATTGCCAACACCAAGCTTTTCGTCCGATGGTGGTCAGAATGGAAAAAACATCTATTCAGCCTAGCGGTCACCTGCTATTGTTCTCGCCTTGACACTGAGTACGTCGAATCTGATGAAGAGGTAACACCCGCAAGCCTTAACCATCACTTCCAATCATTATCTAACTCTTATTTTGCAGGCTGCCAGCGTCGAACCCCCGAGATCAAGCAACAGCGGTCGGCCAATCCAGTATCAACCTCCATCGGCCACCCCAAACTTAGGGCGCGACGCTCCATCTCCATCGGCTCTCCTCAAGGCGCCCCGGCCGATGGGACAAAAGCGGAAGAAGTTAGCACATCGCCCCTCCCTGAAGAAGCAGAAAACCGATGCTGATGTCGTTACCCCGACGCCATCTTCTCCTCAAACAACATCGGCTCCCTCATCTCCTCAGGTACGCGCCAAGTCTCAATATTATTACCCGTCTTCTCCTTCATCTCACCAACTTCATTTTTAGCTCGAGTCATCGGTTCCAGATCCTCAACCTTCTTCTGACATCCCTCCAAGCACTGAGCCGATGGCTTCTCCAGGTGTTCCACTCTCGGCACCAAGTCCCTCAGCCATCGACGAGACTGCTCCTATCCCATCGGCTGACATCGGCCCTTCTGAAGAACAACCTATTCATCTCCCTGAAGCCGATGTCGCCCGAGCTGCCGATGTCCTTCCTCAGGTAACTTCTTTATGCCCATCTTTCGCTTTCAATTCTCTACTGATCCTTTTACCAATGTCAATTTTTAGTCCTTAGCCGATTTGTGCTCCTTTGACATTGGCAAATACTTGGAGGCAGAAGACGAGACAGCCACCAGCACGGCAACCAAACCATCATTCCCAGCCGATGTGCGCGATTATCTAACAAGCATCAACAGTCGGCTGGAAAACCCAATTGATGCGCTAGTGGAAGACTGTGGGCCGATTCGGGCAAGGCTTGCAGAAATTGAACACTATCTGCCCGAAGAACTTGTCGACGCACTAACCCCTGCAGCATACTTGGAGTCTCATAGGTTTAAACTCATCAAGCTTAGACAACGCATAGCCGATCGCGCTGACCAACAGAAAATCACCGAAGACATCCAAGCCGATTGGCTGCTGGCTCAGATAGAAAAGAAAAGACTTGATGATATGGCAGCCGCTCCCCAAGAGCTCCAACCCAAGCTAGATCAACTGAAGAAGAAGGAGGCCGATTTGCTGGCAGAACTTGAAAAAGTTCGCAAAGATCTTGAAACCACAGAGTCCCAGCTTATCGACCTACCGCAAGCCATCCAAGACCAAGAGGCTAAGGTTGCAGCGATGGTGCGTCAAGTCACCCACCGGCGCAAGAACTTGAAGACCATCCCAGGCTCCGATGAAGACGACATTCGCGCCATCAATGAGATTGACCAGATCCGCCTGCGTGCGATCGAAATCATCCAAAAATTCCTGTAACTTAACAATTGATGACTTCCTGAAACACGCTGGCTGTACTATAACATAACTTGATCGGATCTGCTGCTTGTCTCCTTCAATTGCCCCTTAGTATTATTTTTGTTTATTTGATCTAAAGGCGATACCAATTGATATCGGCTGTCTCTAGGAGATGCAAAACATCGGCTCTCCAAACTATTTTAGAAATCGGCTATACTTAACCGACTTAAGAATCGATCCACACGCTAGGGTAGTATTTCTTGAGATATTTTCCGTTAAGCGCTTTAGCAAACTCTGTCCCATCAAGATCTTCTAACACATAGGCATTACCAGGCACACAACGATTAACCCGATAGGGCCCTTCCCAATTAGGTGACCATTTTCCAAACTTATTATCTCTGGACCCGATTGGCAAAATCAACTTCCACACAAGATCTCCCTCGGCAAACAACTTATTCATCACCTTTTTGTTGTAATGCCGAGCTGCCTTAGCCTTATTTTCCTTGATCCTTTCCAACGCCCTCAATCGATTCTAAGCTAAATCTTCAAGTTTATCTGTCATTAAGTTATAATAATCATCGGCCGTCAACTGATTCTGCAAAGAAATTCTCCTAGAGCCGATGTTAGTCTCCCACGGTAAAACTGCCTCGTGTCCATATACTAACTGATACGGTGGCACCCGAGTAGACCCATGACATGCCATCCGATATGCCCATAGCGAATCGGCTAACGTAGT
The DNA here is from genome assembly GCA_003991445.1 of Oryza meyeriana var. granulata. Classification (NCBI taxonomy): domain Eukaryota; kingdom Viridiplantae; phylum Streptophyta; class Magnoliopsida; order Poales; family Poaceae; genus Oryza; species Oryza meyeriana. The sequence goes on from RYFJ01001234.1 coordinate 50,661, forward strand.
ATGCCAACACCGCGGCTGCTCATCAATCTTCCGCTTGATTAACTTGATCAGACTCTTATTAGAAGCCTCCGCCTGTCCATTGGCCTGAGCATAATAAGGCGATGAATTTAATAACTTGATCCCCATACTGGCAGCAAACTGTTGAAACTCTTCAGACACAAAGATAGACCCTGATCAAGTAGTTATCGTCTGAGGAATCCCCAAACCGATAATAATATGCTCCTTTACAAACTCGATCGCTTCCTTGGACGTAACTTTCTTCAAAGGAACCGCCTCTAACCATTTGGTAAAATAATCTGTTGCCGCCAATATGAACTTATGCCCTTTACTTGACGGAGGAAAAACTTGGCCGATCATATCAATTCCCCAACCTCTGAACGGCCACGGCTTGATGATAGGATTCATGGCCGATGCTGGTGCTCGCTGTATATTTCCAAACTTCTGACAATCTTGACACCCTTTATAATACCTAAAGCAATCCTCCAGCATTGTCGGCCAAAAAATACCCTATTCCTTCTCAAGCAACCACTTCATCTTATGCGCCGATTGATGAGTCCAAGACGCCTTCATGCACCTCGCACATAACCACTTTGGCTTTTCCCAAATTCAGGCACCTAAGCAGAACTCCCTCAAAAGTCCATAATATGCTCCCCATCAAGCAGCACATATTTTAGTAGCTTTATACCGAATCTTCCTGGAACCGATTGCCGACGGATTTTGTAAGTAATCAACAACTCCTGTCTCCAGTCCATCGGCCTGTTTTGGATATCAATATCGGCTACCTCAACCTCAACCTGCTATTCAGCCGATACCCTGAAGCAATCTGTGCAAGATCATTGGCTACTAAATTCTGCTCCCTGGGAATATGATCTATTGATACCATCTTGAAATCTCTTAACAAATCTGTACATCTCCTCATAATATGACCTCAAAACATCGTCCCTACACTCATATTCTCCAGCCAACTGTTTGACCACTAATAAAGAATCGCCAATTATTTCTATGACATCGGCTTCCGATCTCCTTTAAGCAGTTGAAGTCCTTTTAACACCGCCTCGTACTCTGCCTGATTATTAGTCCGATAAGGCTTAATTGTAAAAGCAACCTCAAAACTTGCCCCCCGAGGCGATACGATGACTAAGCCGATACCAGATCCATGCTTGCAAATCGATCCATCGAAAAACAAAGTCCATGGGATCGATTCCACATAATCCTCATGAGACCCTCTGTGTTGCACAATGAAATCGGCCACTGCTTGTCCCTTAATCGCTTTAGCCGATTCATACCTTAAGTCGAACTCCGTCAAAGCAAAAACCCACTTGCCAACTCGCCCTTGCAAGACTGGAGCCGACAACATATATTTGACCACATCGGCCTGGCAAACTACTGTACACTCAGCCGACATAGGATGTTAATGCTCAACTTCGTACACGAGAAATATAAACACAGGCATAATTTCTCCACCGCAGGATACCTCGTTTCAGCATCCAGAAGTCTTCTGCTCAGATAAAACACAACTCGCTCTTTTCCTTCAAACTCCTGTATTAAAACAGATCGATGGATTTCTTCATCGGCGACAAATACAATTTGAATGGCATTCCTTTCTGGCGGCGGAATTAAAATAGGTGAGGAACTCAGATAATTCTTGATTTCATCAAACGCTTTCTGCTATGCTGCCCCCCACACAAAACTCTTGATCGCCTTCAAATTCAAATGCAACGGCGTGAAAGACTCAATTCTCTCCTGACAAATTTGATATAAATTTCTACAAAATTAATCTTGCCGATCAACGATTGCAACTCTGTCTTATTGCTTGGTGGCTCTGTAGTCTTAATGGCTCTGATACTTCGCTGACTAACTTCAATCCCTCGCTCCTCGTATCTTGAATATTTTTCTATCATGTCCGATGAAGTAATCCTCGATTTATACTTTTGACGTCTCGCTCTATCGGCCTGATCTCTTGATGATGACCCCGCATATACCATGTTCACAGGGAACGGGTGCCCATCAATCTTCATCGGTTTCTTGTCCTCGAACTTGATTCTTCCCTGCTCGATAGCCGATTGAATTTGCTGCCGAAAAACTTTGCACTCATTAGTATGATGTGATATCGTATTGTGCCATTTGCAATACCTCTTTTTCTTCAGTTCTTCGGCTGATGGAATCACGTGATTTGGCGGCAATTGTATCTGCTTCTCTTGTAACAATAAGTCAAAGATTTTATCGGCCTTACTAATATCAAAATCATCCGCTCCTCCTTGCCAATATCTTTTGACCCATGGGCACGATACTAATCTCTTGTTCCTGGTCCACTCTGCCAATCCAACTTCAGCATCGGATTCCTCATCGTCTGAGCTTGATGAGTAAACTTGTACCTGGGCAACTCGTCTTTGAAATTTACTCTTCTTCGCTTCCTGAAATCGGCTTTCATGAGCCGATACCCTCTGCACCAGATGGGCCAGGGACTCGAATTCTTGGGATGAAAATCTCTCTTTGATCGGCGCCAAGAGTCCCTGGAAAGCCAAATCGGCCAGCTGCCCATCGCTCAGGTTCAGACTGTAACATCGGTTTTTAACCTCCCGAAATCGCTGGATGTACTCCGGTACTGTTTCATCTGGTCGCTGCCTAACCGACGTCAAGTCTGTCAGTCTCATCTCATGGATTCCAGCAAAGAAGTATTTGTGAAACTGTTTTTCTAGATCGACCCACCCCCGAACTGAATTCGGTGGTAATGACGAAAACCATGCGAAGCCGATCCTGATAAGGACAAGGGGAAAAATCTAACTCTCAGAGCCTCTTCAGCCGATGCCTCCCCGCACTGTGCCAGGAATCGGCTGACATGTTCCACTGTAGATGTATCGTCTTGCCCTGAGAATTTAGAAAAATCCGGAACCCTGTATCGGTGTGGTAATGGAACCCTGTCGAACCACTCAGGGTACGGATGCCGATACATAAACGTTTGCTCTCTGGGCTTCATCCCAAACTGTTCCCTCATTATTTCCTCAACTCGCATCGATAAGTCTTCTTCCCTTGGATTCTCCTGTTGATACTGTTGGTACTGTTGATACTGTACCGGTGGAGTTGGCTGCCGATTTTGTCTATAATAATCCCTCTGATAATTACTGGATCGGCCCCTCCCGCTGGATAGTTTTGCTGATATCCCCCATAGTAAGCAGACCGATGATATCCAGCAGGAATATCCTGTTGCCCCCCAGCCTGGTTTTGCGTAAACAAGTTTTCTGGTACATCCCTGCTGATGTTGTAAGCAACCTGATTCGGCTCTATCTTTGGTGGGAGGAACACAGGACCCCGGGTCGGTTCTTGGGCAATCGATCCATCAACAGTTTTCTTGATGAGGTTATGCAACGTGTTCACCAAGATCCCCGACTGACTAATGAGCGCGTGGTGCACCGCCTCATTGACCATATCCTGTAAAGGCTTGATTGGTGGGCTCTCGGGTTGAGTATGGCTCCATTCTCCGACCAACACCGGCTATGGAAACTGGGACTTTTGAATCGGCCCTTGTCGTGTCATGCTGAAAGATTCTAAGCACAGCTTCTGGAAGTTGGCCATAATTTGCTCAATTTGCTGTTTCTGCTCTTCTGTCAAATCCTCCATGCTGACCGGAATTATATTGTTCGTTTTAACTTCCTTCCCGGCCATGTTGCAGGTTTGATTGTCGAAACTTGGTGTTTAAGACTTTGAGTTGAAACTTCGTGTCCCACCAGGCGTGCCAAAAGCGTGTTGACGCCAAAAATCGCCGGGATCTAGTTTGGCGTCGGGTTGACACGCGAAGGCCTGGGAGATTTGCTTTACTCCAGTGCAGGTCCTAAAGTGTTGAGGTTCATAGGCGTGCCAGTCAATTTGACCCTCTAATTGACAAGGAGAAAAACGTTAGATCAATGAGCCAATCGGCTGGAAGCCGATCTAGACTCGTTTCACCAGCCGATGGCCGATAAGCACTGTAGCACTTATACATCAACTAGAAGCCGATGATGGCATGAATAATAACTGATAATAAGCAAACATTAAACTAGCCGATCATCAAAGGGATGCTCAAGAATCGGCTGTAAGCTTGGTAAAGAAAACAGGCAGGATGCATAAGGAAAAAAAACTACAAGAACTCCTGCCGATCATAGTTTAAAGTTACTGGTATTGCTGCGAAGATGCTGTCTGCGCTCGTGCTCGGGTCCCTTGCTCACATCGGCTCCCGGGATCTTCATCCGCTGTCCATATCCGTGCCCGGCTTCTTACCTAAGCTCGTGCCCGGGTCCTCCCCTGAGGTCGTGCCCGGGAACTTGGTTGGGGTCGAATAAACCAATCGGCTAGCCCTTAGCCGATCGCAACAGTAGTACAAGCAAGGATGTATAATAAGGCAAGCGATAACATAAATGATAAACAACTGATGGGTTCTGCCGACTACCGAACAGGGCGCATGGACATCGCTGGAAGTCCGAATGACAAGAAGATAGCAGAATAGTTAAAGCTATTAAGATAAATAAAATGCAGTCGGCTTCAACAGATAACTTATCGGCTAAGCACTCCGATAACAACATCGCATAACACCCATCGGCTTACCAAGAGTAAAGCTATTAATCATCGGTCTAGTAGATCGGACCCAACCGTTGCAGCACAGACTGATGATGATAAACAATACAATCGACAGGCCGATAGATCTAATGCGATCGTGATGTAAGACAAGATAACCACTACCGGGCTATACATCCCAATAAGACGCTTGCGCATAAAGCAGGCAACTTAGCAGGGACGGTTTTTATCGCTAGCAGCTTAGTAGGTCGGCACTTAACCGATGCAAGCACAAACTGATGATAAACCGCTCCCAGTAAGCCGATACGATCTACGCACGCGTGATGTGATATACCTAGTCAATCTATGAGATCAAACGGAACTGATGCAGCCATAGATAAAATAAATATAACCATGGTAAGCCGACTACCATAAAACCGACTAGAATATCGGACCTAACCGAGGGAAGTCCTAGCCGATAGGTAGTCGGGGGTGACGAGACTTACCCTCTCGCTGGAGTTCGGACCTAACCGATGCAGCCCGGCTCGAGAAGCAGGATCCCGTCGTAAGGGTAGCGATGCGCCGAAGTTTGTATTGATTGTTGTTTTTTCTTTTACAAGGTACCCGAGCATACGTATATATACCCCGAGTTACATGAGTCCTTATAGGACACGATACATGATTTCCTAGTTATAATAGAAGACGCTAACCAAGACCTGACCGGACACGAAGTCAGGTTTCCTAAAGATAAACACTTGCCTAATTAATATGTACAGTAATTAACTGCCAAACAGCGGTCTTCACGGCTCCTCCCTGGATCCGGTCCCTTCTGGATCAATCTCCGTTAGTTGACTGTGTCGAGTATGAAGCACTCATCCATGGGCTCCGTATCGTCATATCACTCGGTATCCGATGATTTGTGGTTCGTGGGGATTCCCATGTAGTGGTGAACCAAGTTACGAAAGACTCGATGTGCCTAGACAACAACATAGCGGCATACTGTCAAGAAGTGTGGAAGTTGGAGAACAAGTTTAACGGATTGAAATCACACATGTTTTGCGCCAATACAACAAAGCCGCCGACGAGCTAGCCAACATGGGATCCAAGCGTGAAGTGGACCCAATTGGAGTTTTTGTCGAGCAATTACTGGAGCCATCAGTCAAGAAAAAGCCTGATCCCGTACAATCGGGGGCTGAGTCAAACCTAGAACCAATGGAAGTGTTCATCATCTCTGAAGACTGGCGGACTCCAATCATCCGATTCCTACTGGAAGATGAGCTCTCTAAAGATCGCAACGAAGCCAAGTAAGTCAAATGTCAGAGCAAGAGCTTTTTCGTAGTCGGAGAAGACCTATATCATCGAAGTGCATTCGGAGTTCTTATACGCTGCGTCACACCCGAAGAGGGAAAGTAGATATTACAGTCATTCCACTCGGGCATCTGTGGCAACCATGCGGCATCAAGAACGTTAGTCGGAAATGCTTGCAAACAAGGTTTTTTCTGGCCGACTGCGGTTACTAATGCCAAAGACATAGTTCGGACATGCGAGGGATGCCAATTTTTCATTCGTCAAATTCATCTACCAGCTCAAGAGTTGCAAACAATCCCAATATCTTGGCCCTTTGCAGTCTAAGAGACTTCACATGGTCGAGCCATTCAAAAAGGCGCCAGGAGGGTTCATACACCTATTCGTCGTTGTGGATAAATTCACAAAGTGGATTGAGATAAAACCCGTTGCTACCATCACTGCGGCCAGAGCAAAAGACATCATCATGAGTATTGTCTACCGATTTGGAGTTCCCAATTACATAATAACGGACAACGGCACTCAGTTCATGAGTGGCATCTTTTAGGATTTGTATGACAAGTTTGGCATAAAGATCTGTTATGCTTTTGTGGCTCACCCACGGAGCAATGGGCAGGTCGAGCACGCAAACAACATGGTCTTACAAGGTATCAAGACTAAGGTGTTTAACCGACTACGACCATATCCAGGGCGGTGGGTACAATAATTGATGAGGACACCAACACCATCGATACGTCCACACCTACGCATGGAGAAGGTCAACAAGGAAAAGAAGGATATCAACAAGGAAAGGGATTCACGCAGGCTGGAATCGGACTATACAACAATGCCAACTTGTGACGGCCTCCACGCCTTCATACGAACTCCAATTTGGGAGTTCTAGTACTTCACGGAAAGCTTATCAAGTCTACTTTCCAACGGATCTAGGTTCATGCTCATATCTATTCAGAATTGTCCGCAATCATCATTTTAGTGACAAGAGGTTTCCTGTTTTAGGTGTTGCATCACCGTTTTTGGGCCAAAGGCCCATGTATCAAGTTGGGTCCATTAGGGATGCGTCCTAGGGTTGGAGAATGACCCCAATACCCCTGTGGTCGTCCTTCCATCCTATTAATACCTTTAGAGCCGTCACAAATAGATTGGGTTTTTTTAGATTGAAGTTAGCGTTGCTACTTTACCGTGTAATCTCGTGATCGGTTAGATCGCCGGTTTGCTCGTCTTTGGAATCCCACCGTTTGTTCTCTTGAGTTAAACCTTCATCTTTATTCACAAATTGAGTTGCTTGTTCATCTTGTTCTTGCTAGTTCTCAATTGCTTACAGGAATAATTACCCTTGTGGTTGGGCTAATCGCGCATCCGTCGAGATTGCGAACAGCCTCTGAAGTTGGTGTAACGATTACTAAGGCGTAACGTCTCTGGACGGTTGTAGTCGGATCGCTAATGTCACTCCATCCAATCGAATTATCCTCTTATCGAAAGATAGGGACACCCATGTTCACATCAACAATTCTCATCTGTTCTCTAGTCACTTCGAACTACGGTCAGTCGGGTAACAGGGCAATCCCCGTTCTTCCTGATCTATGGTGTTGAGGCCGTGTTACCTACCGAGTTGGAGTTCGGCTCTCCACGAGTCCGGGCCTCACTCTAAAGACAAATCACATGAAGACTAACTGATCAAGCTAGATCAGTTGGAGGAAGCAAGGGACATCGCTACAATTCAATCGGCAAGATATTTTCAAGGCCTACGTCGTTATCTCCCTTATGGGAGGGGTTGTTCATTATCGCTGAGATGACACGCCCAGGGGCTTACCGACTGAAGAACGAGGATGGCACCCTGATCAACAACTCATGGAACATAGAACAACTATGTCTTTTCTATACCTAATCATTGTATTTAGTTCATATATGAATAAAGTTTTCTACTCTGACTCACTACATCGATTGTTTCCAACCAAGTAGTGAGTCGGGGGCTACATGATGATATTACATCTCTTGTTATTCTTCAAACCAAATTCAAGGCTGTTTTATCTAAGTCACGAAGTCTCATAACGATTATGCTAACTTATACCAAGTATAGACTTGATGGATGAATGCCTTTCAAGTTGGTCCTTATCACTCGGTACATCTTGGCTAGTCGGATAAGACTAATGATGACTAAGATAATTCAAGCACTCGGATAGATTACAAAAACTATACAAAAGTACATGTATTTATAGTATATACAAACTGCAAGTGTTTTCCATACACAACATACTTAAGAGTTTCTTTCATGTATTGGCAATACAGTCACAGTGGCAACTCTCAGGCGTTGAAGTTCTAGGGGCTGGTTGTGTATAGTGGTCTCATGAGCTGCAGTCAGTTATATACAAGAGATTAGCGTTGCGAAGAAACTACAAGGAGTACTAGGGGAACAAAAGGACTTACCTTGGATAGTTCCAATCTTCTCCCATTTCTCGTTGCGTAGTTCATTCACCGCAGTCTTCAGCCAGTTCTCCCTCTCCTTTCTGGTGCATTGAAGCTCATCCTTCTCAGCTTAGAGCCGAGTGAATTGTGCGATCTAAGGGGTGAGCCTAGCAAATGCCCAACTCATCTTCTCAGGCCGAGAAGTAATTTTTTGCAACATCCATTGTCAACATAGCAATCATCTACAGAGTCATACAACCGACGAAGAAGCTGAGTCAACACCAATCGGGCTGCTTACCTAGACCTGCTGCGAAGCCTTGATGGTAGCTTCATATAGCTCGATCTGCTCCTTGTTTGCAGCTTCTTCATCTAGGGTCAAAGAGTCCATGCTCCCATTTCGGTTAGTCCAATGGAATATCCTTGGAGGATTGCATGGTGGAGCTCCGAGCCTAGGGAAGCCACCTTCTCCAGAAGAAGGTGACAATGGAGGAGAAGGGGTTGGTGGCATTGGGTCTACAGGAGGAGCTGGCCCAGCGTCTGGTTCAGCTGCCGGCTTTGTGGTCTCCTGGTTGGGTGGGGTAGGCGATTTAGCCGAGTACGTTGCTTCGCCCTCGGGGGATGGGGCAGCACAAGGCTCTGGCTGTGGTGCCTCAGTATCAACCCCAGCCGGGGCTGGGTTGGTGTCGGGGGTTGGTGGCATAGGCCTCTTGGGGTCTGCGTCACTTGGCTTCTTGCAAATATACACAACAATCAAGACATTGCGATTTACTTCAAACTACTTGAAGACAGAAGACCACATATCTCTTGGATATTTTAAATCTCCACCCTTGTGTATCATGGGGGAGGTAGTCGGTAAGGAGCCCAAAGGCTTATTGCTCGGAGCTGCATCAGTCGGCATGGGGCCTGAAGGCGCGGCACTGGATGGTGGGCAGCTTGGGGCAGCCGGCGCTGCACTCGGGGTAGTCGGCTGTGTCAACAGTGTGGCAGGTGCTATAGTTGGGGCTGCTAGAGCCGCGGCCGGTGCTGAAGTCATGCAGTCGGCATCCCTGATGATGTGTCCAAATCTATTGTTATTCCTGTTGGTTCTTCGCATATTTGTGTGAAACGAAAAGAAGAGACCAAACCAAAGAAGTGTGCTGCTGATACGATGGGCCAAGGAAATAAGAAATTGAATGAGCATATATACCTGGGATCACTTCGTGTGCCAGTTTAATTAGCTTAATTAAGCCAGGATCATTAGCACGGCTCATTAGGCATCGTGGCCGTATTTTTATAGTATTTTCCTGGATATGTTTATCAAGGGTATGCTTTTGTGTTTCTGCTAAGTCCGAACCAATTTAGTTATTAGTAATCTATAGAGACCATTAGTAATTTATATAGTCCATTAATCAGTTGGGATGTGGGCCTTTGAGCTCATGTCCTAGTCTGGTGCCTGCGTGCATCTTTATTAGGGCAATGCCCTTGTAATCAGCAGGGTTTTTTTTTTGTTTTCGTTCTTCTGTCGAGGTCTTCTCCAGAGAAAGCCGATGGAGATCCCATCTGCTAATCCATGAGAATTGCTGCCGCCAATCAAGGTTGGGAAAGAGACGTGATCAAGGAATCGAATTCCTTGGGAACGTGCTTGATTTTCTTCGGAGATCCCCTTGCTCTGACTGTGGTTGAAGAAGCCCGGGTGGACAAGTTTCAGGTTTTGGATTGCATCTGTAATCCGACCCTTGCTATCTTGCTACTGTACGAAGTCCAGCTCTCTATTTACTCCATAATAATATTTGGACTTATTTGGTTTCTACCGTGAGGTTGTTTCTTTAAGAGAAATTGCTGAAAACTGTTCGCTAGTTGGCCAGAACTACAAGTCTTACACGTACACTGATATTTACTAGTTTTATTGCACTTGCTCCAATAATTCTGAGGAAATTAAATTGTTGTTGCTGCTACTGTGAAAGGGAGAGAAAACTAGTGTACTTGCTGCTAGGTCCTCATAAAGTGGTGTCAGAGCATGGTTGATCACGGTCTTGTTGAGTTATTTGCTAGTGTAATTTTTGAAAGTTGCATAATGGTTAAATTGGGTGGTTCTAAGAGTAGTGGTGGTTCTCACCATGGTTCTGATGAGGAAAATATTACTATGCCTGTTTTTGATGCTAATTTGCCTGCTGGAGTTAAGGATGGATTGGAGGATGCATGTCATTATTTGGAGAAACGCATGGATCGTAATTTCAGGAAGCCTGAGAGGATGCTAGCTGCTCGTCTGCCGCCAGCACCTAAGGCACATGCTAGACAGGGTCAATGTCCACCACCTGAGCATTTTGTGAGTATGATGCTGAGGATGAGAGTCAGGGGTTGCAATCTGATGGAGGTATTTATCATCGATGTCCTCGACACCCTCCTCGCCGAGGTCTTGCTTATATGGAGAGGATTGCTGATGATGTCCGCCGTGACAACCGGGTTGGTCGTGTTGCTCGTGTTCTGTTGGATGATGGGCTTGGTAAGATAAAAATTTCCATGCCTTCTTTTTTGGGTTCTAGTGATCCAGAGGGTTATTTGGAGTGGGAGATGCGTTATGATCTGATCTTTAATAGTCACAACTACTCAGAGGAGAAGAAGGTACATGCTGCATCTATTGAATTCACCGGTTATGCTTTGTCTTGGTGGAATCAATTGGTATGTGTTGCGGGTCATCCACATACTTGGTAGTGTATGAAAGAGGTTATGAGTCGTCATTTTGTTCCTGAACATTATAATAGATCACTGTATACGCATTTGCAGCAACTAACACACGGTAATCTTAGTGTTGATGCTTATTATAAGGAGATGAAATTATTAATGATTCGCACAGGGGTAACACAGAATGAAGAAGCTACTATTGGCTAGATTTCTTAATCCCTCAATGAGAGAGTGCGGATGTTAAGGATGTGTTGAGACACATATTATTATGATATAACAGAGTCTGGTGCACATAGCTCAAAGGGCGGAGCAGCAATTAAAAAGGACATAAAACTAGTTGTCAGTTCTCTCCAAGCGAGACAGTGATGGAGGTTTGCTGCTAGTAAGATCGGTTGCTTTTAAGCCGGCTACCTCTTCTAAAGAGATATCTAAACCCGCTGCTAGTTCCTGCGTTCGGAGTAGGCTCAAATCTAAAGTTGAATCTACAGTGCTTCTGGTTCTAATCACGGAGTGTGGAGTGTATATACCTGGTGGGGGGTGAGGGACATGGCGCGGATTGAAGTAACCATTGAGTGTGACGACTGACAAAGGCTATAATTATGTTTGTCTGAGAGTTTTAGCAGAAATTTAGAAAGCTGAACAAATTGAATCCATACTCATCGCTGCCGCGTTATCTGATATTAATGATTTATTTGGGATTGATGATACTAGAATAGAAAAGGATTTTATTTGCTTGTCCATGAGTGCTACATGCGTGAGTGCGTTTTCATTGTTGCAGTTATCAAGGAGGGCAGCACTGTAATATATTTCAGTCTGAGGTGCAAATCGGCAACGTTGAGGCAAATTAAATAATTGATGGTGGTTAGTTCTACTATGACTTAATCTGCATTAGTTTAGATTTGGTGCGCGTTAATATCTTTGACTAACACGACGGCTCTCCTATGCTCACCTTATATTTTCAGTGGATGATCAAAAACGGGATATCCTGAATTAATGTACTCCAAGGATTCAAAATTGCTTTGTGTATATTAGGAGCTCGCTTATGATAAAATAGCATTGTGATGTGGTGCCAATGAATGCTTGCCACTTGTTGGAAGGCTATGGTAGTTTGGATCTTAATGCAACAATACGAGGGTCGGACCAAGACATTATTCTTTTATGCATCGTGGTGTTATACATGGCTAAAACCAATTGTCACATAGTGCTATCACGTGGAGATAATTCGCAACGATAAAGACGAAGAAATGGCTTTCGAGCAAATACTCAAGCCGAGGACGGTCTTTGTTTTCAAGATAGGAGGATGATGTGTCCAAATCTATCGTATTCCTGTTGGTTCTTCGCATATTGTGTGAAACGAAAAGAAGAGACCAAACCAAAGAAGTGTGCTGCTGATACGATGGACGAAGGAAATAAGAAATTGAATGAGCATATATACGTGGGATCACTTTGTGTGCCAGTTTAATTAACTTAATTAAGCCAGGATCATTAGCACGGCTCATTAGGCATCGTGGCCGTATTTTTATAGTATTTTCCTGGATATGTTTATTAAGGGTATGCAATTGTGTTTCTGCTGAATCCGAACCAATTTAGTTACTAGTAATCTATAGAATCCATTAGTAATTTACATAGTCCATTAATCAGTTAGGATGTGGGCCTTTGAGCCCGTGTCCTAGTCTGGTGCCTGCGTGCATCTTTATTAGGGCAATGCCCTTGTAATCAGGAGGGTTTTTTTTGTTTTCGTTCTTCTGTCGAGGTCTTCTCTAGAGAGCCGATGGAGATCTTTGAAGGGCCATGTGTTCCAGGTATCTTATGGAAAGCCATACGACCATTTGGGTAGAGGATAGGATTAATCATGTAATCAGAAATACAGTAGGACGCGACGTGTGTTATCTTGCATAATAAGAAAAGAGATATAGTTCTGGCCGGTTACGTTGTGTTCCTAAAAGAAAATCCCTTGGTCTAGATCGACTGGGATTCTAACCATGTAACCTTATTTCCTCAGTATATAAGGGGAGGATATACACCTCAAAGATAATAAATAACAGTTGGAAGTAGGGTATTACCTCACCTTGAGGATCTGAACCAAGATAAATTCGTCTTGTGTTCTTTTATAATCCATCAAGTTTAGGTCTCACGAATAGCCACATATAATTATTACCGATACAAAGCATCGACAGTTGGCATGCCAGGTAGGGGTTTCGTCGAGATCGTCATTATCAAGCTTGATGGATCTAACCACCGGAGTCGACGGCGTCAAGTTCAACCCCGGACAAGCGATCAGTTTCGGGAGCCTCGACTTCATTGCCGACAACTTCGGTAACCTCACCTTGACTGACTCGGATTCAACCCGATCGGCTAGGAACCAGGCCGACTTCACGCCAATCGGCTTACTTAATGCTGCAGCTGTCTTCGGCGACTTGCTGCGGCGATTTCCAAGACCTATGAGTCTAGGGACAACTCTTTTTCTCGGTGTTCGACTCGGAGTCGGCCTTGACACGCCAATCGGCTTACTTAATGCTGCAGCTGTCTTCGGCGACTTGCTTCGGTGATTTCCAAGACCTACGAGTCTAGGGACAACTCTTTTTCTCGGTGTTCGACTCGGAGTCGGCCTTGAGCCGGCCAAGATCGGTCTAGGGGAGGAAGAGATAGTCAATCTTCCGTTCGGACTCAACAATGCCGTGGACATCCTCAATCTAACTCCGATACGGCAGATCCAATCCCCTGGAATTCGCCTCGGATACAGCCCAGAGCCACTCGAGATAGGATCTAGGGAGGTTGGAGTTGTAATTACCCCCCTGAACTACTCGGACTCCGACTCACAGTTGGATAGTAGCTCGGGAAGCTTCTCTCCACCACGCAAAGTGTTCATGGAGTCAAAGGGATCAACCCCTCGGTAAGACACGCGCTGACTACGCGACCAGCAGGAGGAGGAAGCCCGCCGACTGCGTGAGCAACAGGAAGAGGACGCACGATGCCTACAAGCTGAGCGCGATGCTCGTAACGACAACTTGCGCAAGACTGGGCGGACTGTTCAATAAGAGATCCTCCAAACCCGAGTGGGCGACCATGACATCTTCGTGACTCCACAACAGAACGTCATGGCTGCCGCCACGCTGTTAGACGCCTTGCAGTTCGGGCCTGACCACCAGGCTACCCTGACTATTGTAAGGATTAAGGCTATGATCACTGCTGCAGCATGTCAACAACGACAGCAGTCTGGAGACACACTCATACCGTCAAACAAGATGGCTTCAGATGCAGTAACCTCGTCTGTTTCAACATGACGCCGGGCGGCTGGCTCAAGTCAGCATCACTCGGAATCCCACCATACGTCTCTTGGCAACCGAAACAACGACCGACAGCGAGATCATCACGAGGAGCGCCGTGACAACCAAGATGCTCGAGTACGGTTGCAGCGAGATCTCCATCATGACATCAACACTTGGTGCCGGGAATGCGAGGAGGATAAACGCCGCCAACTCAAAGATGAGCATGAGCGCTTCGGCCTCCACCATGACGGTTTCATTGCCGCAGTCAAAGTTGAAGCCCTCACCCCGACGAAGGAGTTCCAGGGTTCACCCACGAACTACAACAGGTCAACTGGCCATCTGGTTTCATGCCAAGTGGTATAGAAAAGTATGGCCGTCTTTACCTTCAGCTTCAAGCTAGTTGTCTGATCTTGTAGCCTGTTGGGCTGTAACTTGTTTTGTTTGACAATTATCTTGCTTTTGCAGAAAATGGTCGAGCGATCTGAGAAGATGAGTCAGGTTCTCACCCACCTTGCTCCCTAGATCACTCAATTTACCCAGCTCTAGGCCACGAAGGACGAGTTGGAGCAGACCATCAAGGAGAGGGAGGCCTGGTTGAAGGACTTGGTCAACAAGCTATGGGACGAGCAGTGGGAAAAGATAGGGACCATCAAAGGTAAGTCTCCCTTCTACCTTTGTTACTTCAAGCATCCTCTCTATATTTCCGACCTTCAATCTTGATTTGTTGTAGCTCATGAGACAAATCTTCATAACTAGTCCCTAGAAATCGAATGCCTGAAGAAGGAGCTGAAAGAGCTAGAAAAGGCGAAGTTCAAGGTTGACACCGAGTATGCTAGTAAGTCGGATTTATGTTCGTGAACTCTGTCCAACTAGATATACAAACTTGCTTATGTCTTTCTTCTGTATGAGCAGTGATGAGGACATCACCCCTTTGGATGCACCCTCTGATCCTCCAACCGTTATGCAAGGTCCAATGACCCGAGCTCGAATGCGACAATTAAATCTAGAGGTGAGCTCGTTCTTAAGCGATCCATTTCATAGTTTTGAGAATAGATTGCTACCTAATGATGTTATCTTGCTTAGAAACATTGGAGAGGATCATGAAGTACTTGGAGAGAGGTGTGGAGGCGGAGAAGACCAGCAAGGCCGCCCAAAACAAGCCGGAGGCCCAGTCCAACTCGAGTTCGAGTCTGTCTCGGCCTTCAGGACCAGCTTGCAGTAAAATAGACGCCCAGGATGCATACGGACTCTGTTTTTGACGATCCACATATGCATGGAAAGATAATTTTATAAGCTAACCAATGGCTTTAGTTTGACATCCAAATTCCACCGGAGTCAACAGGAATCGTCGAAACAAGTCAGCGTCCAGGGGGTGTGACGACCCTTAGACTATATATTCAGTAGCCGCCGCCCACATTAGGGTTTGGGTTTTGCTTTAGATCAATCTATCTTCAAACAGTCACCATCATCGGTTGTGAAACCCCAACTTCGAGTGCTTAATCATTCATCTACAATTGTCACTTTAATTGAGTTGCGTACTTTTGGGTTCTTGCTTGTGTTCTTCGTTTCGCAGGCAGGGATTAGCCTTCTTGGTGAGGTCAACTGGATTTGTGACACGGTTGATAACCAAAGGAGTCATAGTGCTAAGGTTGCAAGGATCGGGTCTGTTGATCGGAAGCCGGATCGGTGTGTCGCGTTCTACCAAAACAATAGTTATCTCTACCTGACGGAAGATCGGGAACCCCGCCCCCCATCATGTGGTATCAGAGCTTCAGGTATACCATCAGGTTCGCATCTTACCCATAATTGAGTGTTTCGCCTTCGTCCCATAGTCCACTGCCATACTCGTTTTTCCTGTCCTACAACCATCCGCGCCATAGCCTTTGCATTTTTCAGTCTCAGAGTCCGTCGTGTTCAGATTGTGTCCTAGGTCGAGGTCTTGTTGCTGGTTAGATCGTGTTTGAGTCCAGTTCGTGTGTTTTCCCCCACTGTTTCTATCAAACCCTAGCCGCCTATGCCAACTTTCCGCACTTTCTTTCCGTTTTGTCCTCTAATTTGGAGTCCGTTCGTAAAACCAGCATAACTTTCGCATACGAACTCCGTTTTCAGCAAACCATATATGTTTCGGAATCAGAAAAAAATTTTGCATCCGTTTGTCCCCCCTTTGGCGGGTTCGGCGATTTTATTTTGCCGTAAAACAGCCTAGAAGATCATCTTTCCGAGCCCGCAAGCTTTTTTCCAATTTTGGGCGCATCTTCTGAAAACTCCACAAGCCATGTCTTTCACTTGTTTGAGCTCAAATTTTCTGTGGTTACTTCTTGTGTGCTCCTGAGGCAAAAAGAAATATCAAAAAAATAAAAAGAAAAAGTCAAATTTTCCCAAAAAACAAAGACAGCCCAAAAAAGAGAAAAAAAAGAGAGGGGCAAAAGAGGAACAATATTTAGAGGAGCACATAGAGAACACCAAGTTGAGTTGTGTTAGCGTGTGCTGACTTGTGCCTTGATTCTGATACTCTTGCTGCTCATCATCCTTGTTTTCCACTACCTTGTTTGTCACACATCTGTACTTGGAACACCTTTAGGCCAGCAACGAGAATAGGTATTTGGGACTATAATTCAGCATTGCTATCTGTTACTGACTTGTGTGCCACATATACATATTTTTCTCCTTGTGTGCCTTCCAAGTTCCACATATTCTTCAGATTAGACAGAAAAAGATCCTTGCAATCTCGGTGCCACTTCCTCATAGGTATCACGAACCAGCCGTCGGTTGTACCATCCACTGCTTGCATTGGTAAGAACTTGGTAAGAACTCGGTAAGACGTGAGTGAGGGTGTGATTCCACCGACCCATAAATAGTTGATAGGGATTTTTATTTGATAACTAGCCATGCCAAACGACGAGCCTGTTTTGAAAAGTGACTTACAAGGCCTGAAGGAGCAGATGCTAGCAGAGGTGGCTAAGCTAACGGATGTAGTCAAAACGGCCATGAAGGACGTCGGCCATTCGCTTGAGAGCGTGGACAGGCGAGTGTCCACACTGGCCGAGAAGGTTCAATAGCTTGAGGCCAACCATCCAGCTACCAACGATGACAACAAAGACGAGAACGACAACGTGATCCTCGACGAGGGTGTTGTCTATGGTGACGATGGTCTAGTTGATGAGAGGGCAACACGCGAGAACAATCTGCGTCGAATACTTCGCCGCAATCGTACAGGTATGGGAGGTAATGGAAATCAGCGTAATCGTGGTAATGTTAATAATGATGATCCTTATGCTAAAATAAAATTTACCATATCACCTTTTTATGGAAAATATGATGCTGAGGAATATCTTGATTGGGAGATGACAGTAGAACAAAAATTTGCTTTCCACCTTGTACCTGATCAACATAAGGTTAGACAAGCTACTAGTGAATTTAAAGATTTTGCTATAATCTGGTGGCAAGAACTAGCTACTTTGCATCTACAACCTGAGTCATGGGATAGGCTAAAAGAAGCAATGCGTGATCGCTTTATTCCTCCTTATAAACATGATTTGCGTAAGAAATTGCAGCACTTAGATCAGGGAAATATGTCTGTCCAGGAATATTATGCAGAGCTGCAAAAGGGCATGATACGTTGTGGGGTAGTAGAGGATCCGGAGGATAAAGTGTGTCGTTTTTATGGTGGATTGAGGCGTGAAATTTAGGATATTGTTGATTATAAAGAATTTACTACTACCAACCGTTTGTTCCAGCTTGCTATGCTTGCAGAAAAAGAATTGCAGGGACGACAACAACAAAGGAGCCGGAGCAGCAACTTCAGCAGCTCCTTCACGCCCAAGACGACGACGACGGCACCACCAACGAAACTGCTCCCTTCGTCGAGTGCTCGTCCTCCACCACCAGCGAGCACACGTTCTTCAGCTCCTTCACTTTCGGCCGCACGTAATGAAGCTGCCTCGGACGATGATCATGGTGGAGATGGCCTTTCTTTAAGCATAGACGGCACAGGAAACCATCGAGCCATCATTGTACAGTGAGTTCTCAGTACACAGATGGAGGAAGCAGAAAAGCTGCAACGCCATAACTTGTTTCAGATTTTATTCGTCATTAAAAATCGGCGTGCACGAGTCATCATTAACGGAGGAAGCTGCAACAACTTGGTGAGTTCTGATTTGGTCAAGAAGCTTGAATTGACCACGCGGCCACATCCACATCCGTACCATATTCAGTGGCTCAACGACTTGGGTAAGGCAAAGGTAACACAAGCAGCCCGGGTGCATTTTTCCCTTGGTACATACTCTGATTTTGTAGATTGTGATGTGATACCTATGCAAGCTTGTTCTCTCTTATTGGGTCATCCATGGGAATTTGATAATGATGCTACACACCATGGTAGAAGTAATAAATACACACTTATGCATAAGGGACAAAAAATTACTTTGCTACCTATGACCCCTGCACAAATTGTACAAGCTGATAGAGAGAGAGTTGCTAGTGAAACTAAACAAGTTGATGCTAAACCTGAAAAATAGCAAGCAATTAAATTGAAAAATCCTGTTATGCTTGCCACTAAAACTCATCTTGCAGAGATTAATGATGCGTGCTATGCTTTGATATGCAAAGATGCTTTATTTTCCACTAATGATATAGCTAGCACTTTGCCACCTTCTGTCACTAACCTTTTGCAGGAATATAGTGACGTGTTTCCTACTGAGTTACCTCCAGGGCTTCCACCCATTCGGGGGATTGAGCACCAGGTTGACTTGATTCCTAGAGCGAGCCTGCCAAATCGAGTTGCCTACAGAACCAACCCCGAGGAGACTAAGGAGATTCAGCGCCAAGTTCAAGACCTTTTGGACCGTGGGTATGTACGTGAGAGCCTTAGCCCTTGTGCTGTTCCAGTTATTTTGGTTCCAAAAAAAGATGGCAGCTGGCGCATGTGTGTAGATTGTAGAGTCATTAACAATATCACAATAAGCTACCGTCATCCTATCCCTAGGCTAGACGACATGCTTGATGAGTTAAGTGGCTCTATAATTTTCTCTAAAGTGGACTTGAGAAGTGGATACCACCAAATAAGAATGAAATTAGGAAATGAATGGAAAACTGCTTTTAAAACCAAGTTCGGCTTATATGAGTGGTTAGTAATGTCTTTTAGGTTAACTAATACACCTAGCACTTTCATGCGTTTAATGAATGAGGTTTTACGTCCTTTCATTGGAAAAGTTGTGGTGGTTTATTTTGATGATATCTTGATATACAGCAAGTCTTTAATTGAACATCTTAATCATCTACGTGCTGTTTTTGATGCTTTGCATGCTGCATGTTTATTTTGGTAACCTCGAGAAGTGCACTTTTTGCACCGAACGAGTATCGTTTCTTGGCTATGTTGTGACCTCGTAGGGAATTGAGGTAGATGAAGCCAAGGTGCACGCTATACAAAGCTGGCCAACGCCCACCACCGTGACACAAGTACGGAGCTTTCATGGACTTGCAGGATTTTACCACCGCTTTATGAAGGATTTCAGCACCATTGCAACCCCATTGAACGAGTTGACAAAGAAGGGCGTTGCGTTTCATTGGGGAGAAGAACAAGAAGCGTCCTTTGCTCTCTTGAAGGACAAACTTACTCACGCGCCATTGCTACAACTTCCTGATTTTGGTGACTTTTGAGCTTGAATGTGATGCTAGTGGGCTTGGCATTCCCCAAACCGATGGACAAACTGAGGTAGTGAATCGCACCTTGTCCACCATGTTGAGAGCAATCTTGAAGCGCAATTTGAAGGTGTGGGAAGAGTGTTTGCCGCATGTGAAGTTTGCATATAATAGGGCGGAACACTCCACCACCAAGGTAAGTCCGTTCCAGGTAGTGTATGGATTTAACCCCCATGCTCCTATTGATCTTTTGCCTTTACCTACCACTGAGAGAACACATAATGATGCTAAAGAGCACGCTGAGTTTATTCTTAAATTGCATAAAACCACTAAGGCAAATATTGAAAAGATGAATACAAAGTATAGAATTGCTGGTAGTGAAGGTAGAAAGGAAGTTAAACTTGAACCGGGTGATTTGGTTTGGTTGCACTTGAGAAAAG
Organism: Oryza meyeriana var. granulata; assembly: GCA_003991445.1. Lineage (NCBI taxonomy): Eukaryota > Viridiplantae > Streptophyta > Magnoliopsida > Poales > Poaceae > Oryza > Oryza meyeriana. The sequence goes on from RYFJ01001234.1 coordinate 70,906, forward strand.
ATAGATTCCCAGAGTTGCGTAAGTCTAAATTAATGCCAAGAGCTACTGGTCCTTTTAAGATAATTGAGAAAATAAATGACAACGCATATAAACTTGAGTTGCCACCCGAGTTTGGGGTTAGTCCTACATTTAACATTGCAGATTTAAAGCCATACTTGGGCGAAGAAGATGAGCTTGAGTCGAGGACGACTCCACTTCAAGAGGGGGAGGATGATGAGGACATCACCCCTTCGGATGCATCCTCTGATCCTCCAACCGTTATGCAAGGTCCAATAACCCGAGCTCGAATGCGACAATTAAATCTAGAGGTGAGCTCGTTCTTAAGCGATCCTTTTCATAGTTTTGAGAATAGATTGCTACCTAATGATGTTATCTTGCTTAGGAACATTGGAGAGGATCATGAAGTACTTGGAGAGAGGTGTGGAGACGGAGAAGACCAGTAAGGCCGCCCAAAACAAGCCGGAGGCCCAGTCCAACTCGAGTTCGAGTCTGCCTCGGCCTTCAGGACCAGCCTGCAGTAAAACGGACGCCCAGGATGCATACGGACTCCGTTTTCGACGATCCACATATGCATGGAAAGATAATTTCATAAGCTAACCAATGGCTTTGGTTTGACATCCAAATTCCACTGGAGTCAACAGGAATCGTCGAAACAAGTCAGCGTCTAGGGGGTGTGATGACCCTTAGACTATATATTCAGTAGCCGCCACCCACATTAGGGTTTGGGTTTTGCTTTAGATCAATCTGTCTTTGAACAGTCGCCGTCATCGATTGTGAAACTCCAACTTCGAGTGCTTAATCATTTATCTGCAATTGTCACTTTAATTGAGTTGCGTACTTTCGGGTTCTTGCTTGTGTTCTTCGTTTCGCAGGTAGGGATTAGCCTTCTTGGTGAGGTCAACTGAATTTGTGACACGGTTGATAATCAGAGGAGTCGTGGTGCTAAGGTTGCAGGGATCGGGTCTGTTGATCTGAAGCCGGATCGGTGTGTCGCGTTTCACCAAAACGATAGTTATCTCTACCTGACAGAAGATTGGGAACCCCGCCCCCCATCAAGTAGCCTTCAAGACAAATGCACAGACTTAGTTTAATGCATTTGCTGAAGAAATCAAAGTGATAAAAGATTCGCAGAATGCCATAGTGGACTCGGCGAAGACTTTATTAGATATTATGCAGTTGGGCCAAGCTAGGTCCAGTTCAAGCTCTCCTTCCCAGGTGGCTCAACATCTTCAAGCGGCTCCAGCTATCTTGAAAGAATTCGCCGTAGGGCATGCCACCATGGGCATCTCTCAAGTCTTAACCATGACAAAGTCTCTCTACTCCCGGGTAGATATTGAGGCTGTTAGCAAAGGATTTGCTGAGGGCACCACTCTAGAAGAGGGTTTAGAGCTGATAAACCAGGCTAGGCCGACTGCTAGGGCAATAGCTGAGGATCTGCCATGGTAAAAAAAAACTCTTCTTAAGTAGTCGGTGTATGAGAAGGACAAAAACAATCTGTATATATTGTAAATGCACTTGATTGTTGTGAAATCTTGCTGAGTGCATGTTCTGCCGTAGCCATCATTGGTCTTACCCGATTAGTCAATCTATGCCGAGCGTTAAGGACCAACTTTAAAAAGCGTTTGTCATATAAAACTATACTCGGCAAGACTAAGCATAATCGTTATAAAACTTCATGACTTGGATAAAACAAACTCAAACTTTTAGTAATAACAAAAGACATGTTATCATTATATAGCCCCCGACTCACTACTCGGTTGAAAAAACTCAAACTTTTAGTAATAACAAAAGGCATAGTTAGTCAGAGTAAAAAACTTTATTGATATATATGAATTAGTACAATGCTTAGGTATAAAAACCGTCTTTTGTCTTCAGTCAGTAGGCACATGGACGTGTCACCTCAGCGATAATGAACGGCCCCTCCCATAAGGGAGATAATTTGTGCCTGTCTTGGGTGGTCTGTATTTTTCTCAAAATGAGATATCCCACCGAAAAGGCATGGCCACGGACATTACGACTGTGGTAACGACGTAGGCCTTGAAGATATCTTGCCGACTGGATAGTTGCGATGTCCCTTGCTTCTTCCAACCGATCGAGCTCAACCAGTCATTCTTCATTTGAGTTGTTGTCTGAGTGTGCCCGAACTCGCAGAGAGCCGAACTCCAACTCAGTTAGTAACACGGCCTCAACACCATAAACTAAGAAGAAATGGGATTGCCCTATTGCCCGACTGGCCGTGGTTCATAAAGACCAGAGAACAAATGGGAGTTCTTGTACTTACCGCCTTGCATATGGTCATAGTTGGTCAAACACCCTAGTCTTGATACCTTGTAAGACCATGCCGTTTGCGCGTTCAACTTGCCTATTGCTCCGTGGGTGTGCCACAAAAGCATAATAGATCTTGATGCTGAAGTCGTCATAGAAATCTTGAAAGATGCCGCCAGTGAGCTAAGGGCTGTTATCCATTATGATGCGATTCGGAACTCCAAACCGGTAAATAATACCCATAATGAAGTCCTTTGCCCTTGCTGCAGTAATGGTAGCAATGGGTTTTGCCTCAATCCACTTTGTGAATTTGTCCACTGCAACGAACAAGTGTGTGAACCCGCCTAGCACTTTCTTGAATGGCCTGACTATGTCTAGCCCCCAGACTGCAAAGGGCTAGGAGATTGGGATCGTCTATAACTCTTGAGCTAGGAGATGTGTTTGTGGAGCAAAGAATTGACATCCCTCGCATATCATAACTATATCCTTGGCATCGGTAACTGCAGTCGGTCAGAAGAAACCTTGCCTCTAAGACTTTCCGACTAACGTCCGTGATGCGGCATGGTTGCCACAGATGCCTGATTGGATTGATTGCAGAATTTGCTTGTCTTTCTTAGGTGTGACGCAGTGCATGAGGACTTCGGATGCGCTTCTACGATAAAGGTGTTCTTCGACTACAAGAAAGCATTTGCTTCGACGCTTGATTCACTCGGCTTCGCTGTGGTCTTCTGGGAGCTCGTCTTCTAGTAGGAATCGAATGATAGAAGTCCTTCAGTCTTGAGAGATGATTAGCACTTCCCTTGGTTCCGGGGTAGGTTCAGCCCCCGATTGGTCTTAATCAGGCTTTCTCATTACTGATGGCTCCAGCAACTGCTCGATAAAAACTCCAGTTGGGACCACTTCACGCTTGGATCCCCTGTTGGCTAGTTGGTCTGCAGCTTCATTATATTAGCGCAAAACATGTATGATTTCTAGCCTGTCAAACTTGTTCTCCAACTTTCTCACTTCTTGATAGTATGCCGCCATGTTGTCATCCAGACACGTCTAGTCTTTCATGACTTGATTTACCACTAGTTGGGAATCCTCGCGAACCACCAATCGTTGGATGCAGAGTGATATTGCAATGCGGAGCCCGTGGATGAGTGCCTCGTACTTGGAGACGTTGTGAGATGCTAGAAAGTGTATTTGAAGGACATATTTAAGTTTTTCTCTAGTAAGTGACATCAGAATGACACTAGCTCCTGCTCCACCAATCCATAGAGAACCGTCGAAGTACATCGTCCAATATTTAAGCTTGTCTGCTAGTGTAGCCATCTGAACTTCTGTCCACTCGGCCACAAAGTCGGCGAGGGCTTGAGACTTAATTGCTATCCGTGGTTAGAAGAGAATATTGAACGTCATTAACTCGAGCCGCCATTTAACGATTCTGCCAGTGGCTTCACAGTTATGTAGAACGTCCCCGAGTGGATACGCTGTGACAATTGTAACTTAATGTGACTGAAAATAGTGCACCAACTTCTGGATAGTTATGAGCAATCCATATAGCAGCTTCTGGACTTGAGGATATCGGATCTTGGAGTCGCCTAAAACTTCGCTGATAAAATAAACAAGCCTTTGAACTTTTTGTATGTGTCTTGGCTCTACTTGCTCGACAACCAGAACCATGTAGACTACCAGAGTGGTTGCCGCTAGATACAACATAAGTGGTTCCTGGGGCATTGGTGATGCCAACACGGGTAGTGATATAAGGAATGTCTTGAAGTCTTCGAAGGCTTGTTGGGCTTCTGGTATCCATTGAAACTTGTCAACTTTCTTCAGTAGTTTGAAAAAGGGCATGCCCCGCTCGCCGAGTCGGGAAACAAATTGGCTGAGCCGCCATGCAGCCAGTCAGCTTCTGTACATCCTTCTGACTAGTCGAGGGAGCCATATTCATGATTGCGTTGATCTTCTCTGGATTGGCCTCAATGCCACGCTGTGAAACGATGAAACCGAGTAATTTTCCCAAAGGCACTCCAAAGGCGCACTTCTCTGGGTTCAGCTTCATCTTGAATCTTTGAAGGTTTTGAAAAGTTTCTTCTAAGTCGGTGATGAGGTCCTCCTTGACTTTGGTGTTGATTACCACGTCATCGACATATGTCTCCATGTTGTGCCCGAGTTGAGTGTGAAGACACCGCTGGGTAGCACGTTGATATGTTGCGCCAGCGTTTTTCAACCCAAACGGCATAGTGACATAGCAATATGCCCCGAATGGCATGATAAAAAGCGTCTTTAGGCAGTCCTCCTCCTTTAGGCTGACCTAATGATATCCCAAATAGCAATCGAGAAAGTTAAGTAGGTCGCATCCCGCAGTTGAATCGACCACCTGATCTATCCTAGGTAGACCAAATGGATCTTTGGGACATGCCTTGTTTAAGTCGGTATAGTCGACGCACATGCGCCATTTACCGTTCTTCTTCTAGACCAAGATTGGGTTTGCTAGCTAATCCAGGTGGTAGACCTCTTTGATGAACCCGGCTGTGAGGAGCTTGGTTATCTCCTCTCGGATAGCATCTTTGCAGTCTTGTGTGAAGCGCCGTAGTCGTTGTTTGACTGGTTTTGTGTCTAGTTTGACATTTAGGGAATGCTCAATCACCTCCCTAGGTAGACCAGGCATGTCGAAAGGTTTCCAAAGCAAATATGTCCCTGTTCGCCTAGAGAAAGGTGACGAGCTCGTCTTCCTATTTTGGGTCGAGTCCAATCCCGACAAGCGCAGTGTTGGTAGGATCGGAAGGGTCCAGGGGGAATTTTTTTGTTTCTGACTCCGCTGAAATTCCTGACTTGGTTGCTTTTTTCTCCGGGACTTGGTCCTCCTCCTTTGAAGATGTTGCAGCCAGCCAGATATTGCTTCGTCCAACTGCCACTTCGTGAGACTGGGTCAGCTCACAACTCTCTTTGTCGTAGGTGAAGGCTTGCTTAACATCGCTGCACCGAGAGAGTACTCCTACTGGTCCCGGCATCTTGAGCATCATGTAGGTATAGTGAGACACTGCCATGAACTTGGCGAGTGCAGGCCGTCCAAGTATGGTGTGGTAGGCGGTCTCAAAGTCGGCGACCTCGAAACAGAAGTTTTCTATGCGGAAGTTTTCCCACATGCCAAAAGTCACTGATAGAGTGATCTGTCTGAGTAGAGTTGAAGAAAGACCGGGGATTACCTCGTGGAAGGGAGCTGTACTCAACCACAGCTCGGATCGGGGTATCTGTATCTCGTCGAGCATTTTGGCGAATAAGATGTTGAGTGCGCTTCCTCTGTCGATGAGAACCTTATTCAACTTGATGCTTCTAATTACTTGGTCTAGGATGAGTAGGAAGTGTCCTAGATGCGTTACTCGGTCACGGTGATCCACGCGGTCAAATGTGATTGTCGTCTCTGACCAGCGCAGATATTGGGGGCGTCAGACGAGACCGAGTTCACCTCTCGGGCGGTTAGCTTCTGTTTACACTTGGGCTCGTATGCTGATCGCCCTTCAAATATGTGATTGAGCTTGGCCTGGGGATCTTGATAATCGCCGGCTGCACCCGAGTCGGGCTTGTCTTTGTCTTTCTACTAGTCGGATGCTGATGTGTGCTTGGAAGCGAACTTTTTGAGCATGAAGCAATTTTTGGCCGCGTGCTTCCCCTTAGGTGGAAAGGGCATGGCCCGCTCATGAATTTTTGGTAGTCATCCGTCCTTGGGGGCCACAGTGGGTTGCGCTCGACTGTTGCTATGACATCCTACGACTTACGCTTGCAATTCCTGGCCTTGGATGGGGCCACATCATCGGCGTCCTTTCGTTCCTTCTGTTAGGGCTCCTTTTTGTCGTCAACTGCCTTGGTGACGATGTCGGCTGAGTCGATGTACTTGTTTGCCATGTTGAACAAATCCTTGATAGAGTTGGGAGGCTTCCGAGTAAACTTAGCAATGAACGGGGTATCCTTTACTCCTTGATCATCGGTATTGAGTTCCTCTTCTCGGAAAATCGCTTGATAAAGTCTCGAAGGGACTCATTCTTTCTTTGATGGCATTGGTACAGATCATACTCGGAGGACAACCACTCGTAAGTTCGTTGAAAGTTTGCGATGAAACGTTCACGGAGTTCCCCACAGGAGCTAATAGACCACCTGGGAAGCCCCGTCAACCATGTTCTTGCCAAGTTGGCTAGGGCGACTGGCAAATAGTTAGCCATGGCCTTGTAATCGCCTCCAGCAGTGCGGATTGCCAAGGTAGACACGGTCAGCAAGGACTCTGGGTTGGTCTTGCCATCGTACTTCTCTATGTTGGTTGGCTTGAAACCGGATGGTCAGTCAACTTGTTGCAGCTCATGGGTGAACGCCGAAACTCCTTCATCTAGGTGAGGGCTCCAACTCCGACTACAGTGATGAAAGCGTTCATGGTGTAGGCCAAAGCCCTCATGCTCGTCCTAAAGTCGGCGGCATTCGTCTTCCTCGCGTTCCCGGCGTTGAGCGTTGATGTCATGGCGGAGATCTCATTGTAGTCATCCCCGAGCATCCTGGTTATCTCGGCGTTCATCATGGTGATACCGCCATCGGTCGTTGTTTCGGTTGCTGAGAGACGTATAATGGGAGTCCGAGTGGTGCTAACTAGAGCCAACTGCTCAGTGCCGTGCTGAGGCGGACGAAGTTGCTACATCTGAAGCCATTTTATTTCATGGTATGAGTGTCTCTCTAGACTTCTATCATTGTTAACATGCTGCAGCGATGATTATTGCCTTGATCCTTCCAATAGTCAGGGTTGCTTGGTGATCGGGCCCGAACTGCAAGGTGTCCAATAGTGTGGCAGCGGCCATAACGTTCTGCTGTGGAGTTACGAAGACGTCGTGGTCACTCACTCTGGTTTGGAGGATCTCTTGTTGGGCAGTTCGCGCAGCCTTGCGCAAGTTGTCGTTGCGAGCATTGTGCTCGGCTTGCAGACGTTGTGCGTTCTCCTCTTCTTGTTCATGTAGTCGGCGGGCATCCTCTTCTTGCTGATCGCGTAATCGGCATGCATCCTGGCTCGGGGTTGATCCCTTTGATGCCATGAATACTTCTCGTGGTGAAACAAAGCTTCCCAAGCTACTGTCCGACTGGGAGTCGGACTCAGAGTAGTTTTGCGGGGTAATGACAACCCCAACCTCTCTGGACCCCATCCCGAGTGGCTCTGGGCCGTATCCGAGTCGAATTCCAGACGATTGGGTCTGCTGCATCGGACTTGAATTGAAGATATCCACAGCGATGCCGAGTCCGAATGGGACATTGACGATCTCTTCTCCCCTCAGCCCAATATCGTCCTGCTCGAGGCCCTATTTGAGTCAATCATCAGAGAAAAGAGTTGTCCCCAGGGCTCGTAGATCTTGGAAATCACTGCAGCAAGTCGTCGAAAACTGCTACAATGTTGAGTAAGCCGACTGGCGCTGGGTCGGCCTGGTTCCTGGCCGATTGGGTCAAAGCCGAGTCGGATAGGGTGAGATTGCCGAGGTTGCTGAGATTAGTGAAAGAATCATTTAAAAATCTTTTACGGTTTAGGAGTTACAAAAATAACAAGATAGAAAGTCTGAAAATGGCAGTTTTGTAAATATTTTATGTGACCTAAGGTAATGTAGTTCCTGGTATTTTCTATAAAAATTTTACAAGTGTGACCATTGTTATGTGGAAAAGCATGATGTACTGGTTCCAACAAAGTTGGATTCACTCCATTTGGACTTATATTCTATTTATTATGAATTTTTGAACCTTCTATGTATTAACCAGTATTCTATTACAGCAACTAACTCTAATGTATAAAATAAATACAAAATGTGTTGCAATTTACTTTATAGGAAAGAAATCATGCTTTGTTGAGCATATTGGACTTAGGTCCAACTCACTTTGGATATCTATATAAATTTTTTAATCACTTTTTTTATAACCCTTACACTCTATTTTAAGATCTATAAATAAAGTGTCTCACAATTGAAATTTTCAGAAAAGAGAGCACGGGTTAGTGAGTCCACTGAATCTGGGTTTGAGAACATTTGAAATTGAAATAAATTTATCAAGGTTATACATAACTCATGCAATAAATAACATATATATTAGTAATATGGATTTTAGGGGATATATTCTCTACTGTGTGTGCTAATTTTTATTTTACAAAAATAAAGTACATGCTTTAATGAATCTAATAAAATTTGGTTCACTTAAAAAGGAGTTAAAATGAAATAGTTAGGGATTTTCAAAGTTTGGCCATTTTATTGTTGGACAATAACTCCCTTAATCGTTTTTCTAGTTCTTTCTCCTTTTCTCTTTTACCCGCTGCCTAGGCCCACCTGTTGGCAGCACAGAAAAGGGGAGGCGTGGTTTGGGTGAGCTGCCGGCTCTGTCCGCCGGCGCTAGCGACGAACGGTGGCTCGGTTGAAGTTGCAGCCAAAAAAGGAAAATGTAGCCGAGGTCCCTGCGAACCGAATGGTGCTCGTAATTTCGCCAGTGGTAGACGGTAACTCACCGGCGGCAAGTTCGAGCGGTGGATGTTCTCGGGCCGCAAATGCATGGGGCAATGTGGCTGCAATGTAGTTGAGTTTACACATGTCGAGGCTTAAGCAGGTTCAGGAGGATCACCACGGTCCTGGACAAGGTAGACGAGGCTTGATGGCTCCGGTGGCTGCAGGCAACGGTAACAGTGACGGTGGCACCGTGGATAGCAGGGTCTGCAACATGCATGGTCAAATCGAAACATGCATGAGGTTCTAGGGGTCTAGGCTCGTTCATGCATGGTAAGAGGCATTGGAGCTCACCAGTTAGCCGGGATCGAGCTCACCGGAGCTCGGCCAAAGACAAAGAAGAAGATGGCCGATCTCCCTCTTCACGGCACGGCAGAATGGGCTACCTTGGGCGTCTTGCAGCTAGAGGTGAGGTGGCACTGGTGGCGTAGTGGCTTGGCCACAGGCCAGCTCGAACAGCTAGAGGTGAGGTGGCACTGGTGATTGCACGACAGCGATGTTGCGGCGTGGCCGCTCCCGAGCGCCGGTGGTGAGGCGGCGTTCCTAGCTCTGCAGTGGACGAAACGAGGCCTAGTCAACGAGAGAAGCTACAGCATCCAGAGGTGAGTAGGGAACACGAAAGAGACGGCTAGATCACCATAGGACCGAGCAGCGATAATGGCTTCTTCTCCACGGCCAGCAGCAAGTAAGAGGAGAAAAATGGGTGGAAGAGCTCTCCTCCCTTGTTTCTCAGCTCTGTGGTGGAGTTGTGAAAATGAGGAAGCTATCTAAGAGACTTAGAGGACAAGAAGAGGAGATGGACACGCAGGGTGGGTCGACACATGCGTCGCTCACGTCTTGAGGCTGACCAGGACGCCTCTGTTAATAGTGAAATTTGGCACCTGTTTGATTGTGCATGCGCTTCATTAGCCAAGGGGTTGTTGCCTATGAGTTTTGCAGGTAGTGCTCGTATGTCTTTACATGCATGAGGTCGTTTGCCGGGATTAGTGATTGGGTATGCACATGCACTTGATATAGTCTGTTTCCTAGAGATTAATTAGCGGCAAGATTACATGGGAGACTCACATGCAAATGAAAAGCTTTGCTGCTTCATGCGACACAGATGGAAAGCGTGCTATATGCGAATCAAGGCCGAGCCAGGAGATGGAAGGAACGGCTCACACAAGGGAAAGTAAAACGTAAAGACTGGTCGGCTGAGGAGGATTCACCGTGCGAAGGCTATAAAGCTACGGCCCAACGGCGGCACTAACCCGAACAATTATCAATCCATCTACTATTTTCCTGTTATTTTACTTTTCAGTTATATTCTATTTCGATATCATGACTGAGTTCTAACAACCTTAAAATTTGGTTGATCTTTGCCGTTTTGCGCTGAAAAATAATCGTGCTTCTCCACGAAAGTGAGAAGGTTATCCTTTGCTAGTTTGCTCGAAAATTAGTTACGTGATTCCACAAAAGTGAATTAATCTTGAAATCGGCTCCACTAGCCGGTTTTGATTCTTTCAATTTTGACGACTCTGTTAATTACACCGCAAATCATTAGGTTACTGAACACGAAAAAACGTCAACACAATTTGACAACTCTACTGGGAAATCGAGGATTTCGGTCACATAATTTGACCAAAATCAATCTAGAAACGAGAATTTCGATTTATACCACTTACCGAATTCTGTGCCACTGGGGACTCGAAGATTTCGGCCATAGCATCTGGCTGAAATTAATCCAGGAAACAAAAATTGATTTATCTAGCTATTCGGATCCACCACATCCGGCAGCCTTGGTCCGGTTCAATACATCGCCGAATTAATCTATTCGGCTCAGCGGCTCGCAGAGGGGCCTCTGTGCGATCGTGTTGCACGGCAAGGATCCGTACTGCAAATCACAGCAAAAGCACACCAGTAGAGTAGAGAAATCAAGTCGTCAGCTCTGGTCAATCCATCGATTAATTGCACCAGGAAAGGGCACACGGCTATCAAGTTTATTTGCTGGACGTAGAAGGAGATGCACCAGAGAGATATGTTGCCATCCTACTGCACCAATCCTAAGGTACAATTTACAAATACATTATCTACTTCTCAAAATTATTTTGCAAGTACTATGAAGCCGTATATTGATGCTGCTGGACCTATTTTTAATGGATATAATGTGCCACAACCCATGCATAGTAATTTAAATGCTTTGAATTTTAATAATACTAGCAACATATAATATGCACACACATCTTTTAATTCATCGGCAATTACTTCACAACCAATGATCACAGAACAAATTATGCCAGTGAATAATATGTATAGCCATAGTAATTAATTCATCACATGCCATGCCAAATGTTGCTCAATCAGAGGTTACAACTTATTTTTATGGGTCACCTTGTATAGTGTACAGTGCTTATAATTCCGCTTCATATGCTAATAATGATTATGGCCAAATTAATGAAAATTCAACATGTATGCAGATACGTCATATGCCATCTGTACAACCCTCTATGTCATATTCTTGTGATACAACACACTCCTATGCTTTTAGTTCACAGCTCGTGGCTGAGCAATATTTTGGTTGTAAAAGTTGGACGAAGGAATTGCTAGATAAACTCAATGCCGACATAGAGGTTTTCAAAGAAGAAGCACGCAAAAGCGCAAGGGAGGATGTCAATGCTGATTTTGTAAGAAAGGGATTAAAACAAACTTTTGCACAAAAACAAAAGCCGATAAATATAGAATTATCAGCTGATGAGGAGGAGGTAGCTGTGCTTAATTTCTCTGGAGAAAAAGGACTTTTGTTTTGCTAGGTGAGTTTTGCCAAGGAGGTTGAAGAGCATCAAGACGATAGAGCACGAAACCTTGAGGATGAACCAAGACGTGCTTCAAGCGAAGAAATCACCATACTTCTCCAACACATCAGATCAGGTAAAGTCTATAGGTATGTACTTATTTCCCAATTTGATCATATATCTACAAATAATTCATGAATTCATGCATTAGAAATATCATCATGAATAATTCTAAGGGGTCGATTGGGGAGGTTACTTTTCTTGTTGGCAATAACTCAGTGTTTAAATTTTCTATATCATCATTGCCAAAGTATATGTCGACATGGTTTGCTTGTGATCAATCTAAAGTTAGAGGTACAAAATTAAAATTGGAAAATATTAAAGAGGTTGATGCTAAAATAGTGAATAGTTCTAAAGCATCGGACAAGAGAAACATAAGCAACTATGTAGCCGAATGGGTAGATAGCAAATCTGAACCATTCGTTTGCTTAGATTTAAAGGCATCTCCACAAAAGAATCAGTTAAAGGAAAAGAAGTACACTTTTGATTGGAAAATGATTATAGAATACTTGATCAACATGTGATGCCATCCCTTCAAGATTTAGAAGAATGAATTTATTGCAAGTGGCATAATTCATTCGATCATGGTACTAGTGACTGCAATACTTTTCGCCAAAAAAAATACAATCAGCCATTAGTCAAGGACGATTGAATTTTGCAGATCAGTTAGAGATTGAAGAGCCTAAGGCAAATGAACAATGTGTCCCTGTGGGTGTAATTGATGCTAAAAACGAAGAAATAGTGATTCGGCTAGAGGAGGTCAAATTGCCAAAAGTTAAGTAAACAAATGAGTCTAGGAATGATAGTGCTAAAAAGTCTAAGAAGCCGATGCTAACCTTTAGGGAACTTTTGGCTAAGTATGAGAAAGAAAAGGTTGTCAAGGGTGCGAGCCGGCTAAAGAGTAATTCTAATGAATCAAAGCCGTCTCTAAGACACAAGTGTGAGGGTCAAGATCGGCAAAAGGAGAATTTTGATGTAACATCGCCGAGTGCTTATTTTAGTCAGTCAATGCCAGTTCCATGGGGATTGTCTTGTAATGGGTTTTCTCCTTATGTGCCATGGAATTGGTATGGTCCATGCCTTACTCCATCAACATATTTTGGCTCATACTATACAGGTAGTACAGCTCTAAGAAAGCCAAAATATAAAAGACAATCACATACAAGAGATGACTGTTTTGATCAAGAAAATCGGTCGAAATGTCAAGGGAGGAAAAAGCCTATGGTGTCGGTAGGAGGCAGTTCGCCGAGAAAGCAAATCTGGGTGCCGAAGTCTATAGGTCAAGCAAACAGCTCAGCTGCATGTGATCTAGAAGTTGGTGCATGTGTGAATGTACAGCAGGCTTCAGTTCAGCAAGAGGCTGTTGATGATAGGGGGCACGCACATCTACGACAACTAGAAAGTTCCCAGCAGGTGAGGACACAATGGAAGGCATCTTCAATAGAGTTGGTAATAAGTCAGAATCAGCCGAAGAGCTCGGGGAGCAATGACAGCCAGCCGAGATGCCCACTCAATTTATCAAGTTGGCAGAAGAGGGAGCTACAAAAGCTAAGTGCAGAAGAATTGAGGAAAAGGGGTATGGCATGGGTTCCTAAAGGAAGTGTTCAATCTCAAGACAAGGATGATGTTTCGATCGAGAGTACAATGAAGGTGAAGGAGAGGAAAGGAACTAACAGACAGTTGTTAGGCCAAAGGTTTGCACTTAACTTGTATCATCCAATTGTTTCACATACATCGCCAAGGCGTGTGTCATGGAGTCCATTCTCAGATATGTTTTATTACCCCTCGTGGTCCTATTTTAATTCTTGGATGCCGTATGGATTTGTATATCATGAAGGAATGTTACCAAATTATTATGCATGTTGATTAATTGCCATAGATGTTGCTATTAGTTTTTAGAGACCGAAATATTTAGGAGCTAGAAATAATTGTCAATCCTATATTTATATTATTCTTTATAATTTATTTCAGTTATATATTATTTTGTGGAAGTGGGCAAGGTATTGATAATGTTTTAATTTTGTCAAATAATATTGCTGATGAGATATCAGTTTATTTAGAGTATCCTTGCACTGATAGTTGGACCGAATATGAGACTTTATTATTCGGTTTGCAAAGTTTAGTCGATATGGGTGTGAGGGATATAGATGCTTTTAGTGATTCACTTTTAGCGGTCCAACAAATTAATAAGGTAGTTTCAGTGTTTTGACCAACTACTTAAATAGTCATTTGGACCGATGTTTAGATTTAGTTAAATTGCTAGATATTTTTATTGTTCATCATATATCTAGGGAGAAAAATAGTTAGGCAAATTATTGGGTGCGAGAGGCATCTGGCTATCAGGTTAATAAAGGGGTATTTTAGATAATAGAGGAGCCGGTGCTGTTAACTGTTGTTGGAGGTTAATTAATTCGGTGCCATCTATTGTTGCGTTTGTGCCGAATTACATGGTAGCAGTCCTGACAGTGTTGAGCATGCGTGTGGTCATGGCATTAGTGTTCATGCGGCTCTAGAGGTTAGGCCCACGTGTTGTGTGATTAGTGCAATAGTAAATCATGTTGGGCAAAGGGATGGTTGGTTCGGCTGGGATAATACAAAACAGGCAGAGGTTCAGCTTTGCTAATAGGGCCGAGCCGAGATCAAAAAAAAAAAAAAAAGGGCCGAGCCAGCATGTAGCGATGGTGGTAGTGAAGATGCGCAGACAATGTCTAATGGCGGATCGGTCACGAGAAGGACCGAACGAGGTACCGTTGAGAGAAAGAGATGATTCGGTACAAGGGTCATCACGGACAACCGAATCAGTGGTAAAATATAAACCAAGTGATTAAGTTTTTTTTTAGTTTTAAAAACCCGGGTTAAAAGACAGAAAAATTTGACGACAAGTTTAAAGTATATTTTATTGGATAATAAATTATAGCGCCGAATTATAGATGGATTATTTTTAAAATGTTCCAACTCAGTCTCAAGCGACCATGGAAACAAAGTTGGTATATATATGGTGTCGGTATGGTTGGCACTAAATTTAATGGAGGCCGGTTTGTCTGGTAATGGAACCGTTGTATATGGGCCGTGTAGTAGTACTGGTGAGGCTGATTTAATGCATGAGTGTGTTATCTAAGTGTTCCAATACATAAAACAGTAGGAACTGAGTCCATGTGTTGAAATATGGATGTGTCAGTGCATACAGTTCGGCTGTGACCAGTATGGTAGAAGCAGAGGATAGTATTGTCGATGAGGCCGAACTAAGTGGCGGTAGCAGTAGTAGAGCTGTGCAGTCGTTGTCGGATGACGGGTTGGTCAGAAGAAAGAAACCAAACGAGGCAGTGTTGGTTCGGTCCAAGAGTTATCGTCGTGTGTAGTGGATTGAAGTGTATTTTATTGGATGATAATTTATATCGTTAAACTAGGAACGGAATATTTTTAAATTGTGTAGATCCTGGTCAGTCTCTTGAGCTTATAACGAGAAGGTGAGGAGAAAATCGTTTCAAATATCAGTGAATTAGTGTGGAAAACGAATTTTCTCATTAGGATTTAGAATATATTTATTATTAATTTGAGATAATATGAGCAGGCTGAAACAAGTCTAAAGCATGACTGATATTTATTTACTGTTAACTATGAAATACTTGATATATCGGTTTATAGTAATTCTTAGCTGAGCTTGTTTTTCGGTGAGCTTGTTTTTCGAACAACAAATTTTATCCAAAAACAGGGGAGCAAGTGTTAATAGTGAAATTTGGCACCTGTTTGATTGTGCATGCGCTTCATTAGCCAAGGGGTGGTTGCGTATGAGTTTTGCAGGTAGTGCTCGTATGTCTTTGCATTCATGAGGTCGTTTGCAGGGATTAGTGACTGGGTATGCACATACACTTGATATAGTCTGTTTCGTGGAGATTAATTAGCGGCAAGATTACATGGGAGACTCACGCAAATGAAAAGCTTTGCTGCTTCATGCGACACAGACGGAAAGCGTGCTATATGCAAATCAAGGCCGAGCCAGGAGATGGAAGGAACGGCTCACACAAGGGAAAGTAAAACGTACGGACTCGTCAGCTGAGGAGGATTCACCGTGCGAATGCTATAAAGCTACAGCCCAACGGCGGCACGAACCCCGAACAATTATCAACCCTCCTACTATTTTTCTACTATTTTTCTGTTACTTTACTTTTCAGTTATTTTCTATTTTGATTTTATGGCTGAGTTCTAGTAGCCCTAGAATTTAGTTGATCTTTGCTTTTTGTGCTAAAAAACAATCGTGCTTCTCAACGAAATTGAGAAGGTTATTCTTTGCTTCTTTACTCGAAAACTAGTCATTCATCGTCATGTAAATACGATTTATCTTTTTTACTAATTTACTCATAAATTAGTTGTGTGATTTCACGAAAGTGAATTAATCTTAAAATCGGCTCCGCTAGCCGATTTTGATCCTTTCGATTTTGGCGACTCTGTTGATTACACCGCAAATCATTAGGTGACTCTGTGTTAGCCATGAAAAAGCATCAACAGTCTTCCAACATGAGATGGGGTGGAAACAGAGGTGGAGACAAGCCTAAGTCACTGCCCAGTGGGTCCAGGGCATGGTGGTATATAGAGATGTGAGGGAGATGAGTAAAAACCCACCTACATAAGAGATTTAGGCTATTTTCAGAGTTTTTAGGTTTATTTTCCTTCCCTTTACTTTGAAAATCAAGTTGACCAAGTTACAAGAGATGGCTCGACCAACCAAAATTTGTGGAGGTAGGGCAGGGTACCTAGGTTCCATTTATAAATGTTTCACATAAAAATTCAAACAAAAGGACCCTGGCTGAAACTTGTTTAAATTTTTAAGGGGTCTAAACTAATGAATTAAATTCCTAAAAAATTATATTAATTCATGATAAATAAACTAGTATTTAAATAAATTATCTCCCATATACACTTATGTTCAATTTTATACACTTTTTAGTAGTGTTTGGTTTTTGTCGATTTAGGGTTAATGCAAACTTTAACTTGTATGAAGTGGCAATGCAAAATTTAAATTGTGCACTCTAATGATAATAGGGCATAGCACTAATTACCTAGAATGAAATCTAGGGCTGTGACATGGCGAGCGAGCATTGCTCCTCTCCTGACCTGCTCCGGGAGGAGGCCTTGGAGGATGGGTAGCCGGGCCTACCGATCGGCACAAGATGTAACTTAGCATACCTAATTCTCTAACTCCCATTGTGCAGCTATTGTGTTATTCCCCTAAGAATTATAAGGGGAGAGCCAAGGCCACAGGGGTGTCTAGGCCATTGGTCCCAGGTACCTTTAGGAAGGCAAATACGGCCACCTGGATAGAGGGTGTGATGGCCCATATAATTACTGATATAGTAGAACTCGGTTTCATGTAACCTTTATGACAATGAAAGAGATATAGTCCTAGCTGATTACTCTATGTTCTGATAAGAAAATCCCTTGGTCAAGTCCGACTGGGATTCCTACCTTGTAACCTTGTCTCCTCGGTATATAAGAAGAGGCAGGGAGCCTCCTATGGCACAACAACAAATCTCACCAGAGAAACCGTGAAAGCAATATACAAATAACTGGAAGTAGGGTGTTATCTCACATTAAGGGCTTGAACAATGATAAATCCTTATGTCCTTTTGAATCCATCGAGTTTAGATTCGACGAGTAGCCCTATATTCAATATTGCCAATACAAAACATCGACAGTTGGCGCGCCCGATAGGAGTCTCGTCAAGATCATCGTCAACAAGCCCGATGGATTCAACCACTGGAATCGCCGGCATCACCTTCTCTCTCGGACAAGCAATCTTGATTCTGGCATCACCTTCTCTCTCGGACAAGCAATCAGATTAGGGAACCTCGATTTCATCGTTGTTGAATTCGGCAACCTCACCCCGTCCGACTCGGCTTCAACCCGATCGGGTAGGGATCAAGCCAACTTCGCGCCAGTTGGCTTCCTCAACGCTATGGCAGTCTTCAACAACTTGCTTTGGCAACATCCAAGACCAACGAGCCCTGGGGCAACTCTCTTTCCTAGCGTTCGACTTGGACACGACCGCGAGCCAACTGAGATCGGATCTAGGGGAAACGAGATAGTCAATCCCCCACTCAGACTCGGCAACGCTGCAGCCGTCTTCCACTTCAACATGATGTGGCAAACCCAATCCTCGGGACTTCGACTCAGATATGGCCCATCACGCCGCTTCGCTACTCTGACTCCGACTCTCAGTCGAAAAGCAGCTCGGGAAGCTTCTCGCCTTCACGCGAAATACTTATGGCGTCCAAAGGGGCTACCCCAAGTCAAGATGCATGTTGACTACACGAGCAGCAAGAGAAAGAGGATCGCTGACTGCATGAGCAAAAGAAGGAAGACGACCGACGTCTGCAAGCCGAATGGGAGGCTCACAATCGCAAGCTATGTAAAACTAGGCGGCAAGCACAACAAGAAATCCTATAGACCAGAGCGAGAGACCATGACGTCTTCGTCACTCCGTAACAAAATATTGTGGCTGCTGCAACACTGCTGGATACCCTGCAGCTGGGTCCTGATCACTAGGCGACACCGAGTATCGCTAGAATCAAGGTTATGATAACGACAGCAGTGGTACAACAATGCCAGGAGACCAAAGATACCATGGTCCACTCCAACAAGACCACTTCTTACGCTGCAAATTCATCAACTGCGACATGATGCAGGGCAACGGGGTTCAACCGCCATCACTCGGAGTCCAACAATGGATCGCAAGGCCACAACGACGATCATCAGCGACACCAACACGATGGGCACCAGGACAACTGTGATGCCCTAGAACGACTGCACCGTGATCTTTGTCAAGATCTTAACGCTCGCTGGCATGAACACGAGAAAGATGAACGCCACCGACTAGAAGATGAGCATGAGCTCTTCGGCCTCCACCATGAGCGGTTTCGCCGCCGTAGTCAGAGCCGGAGCCCCCACTCAGACGAAGGAGTTCCAGCTTTCACGCATGAGCTACGCCAGGTCAACTGGCCATCAGGTTTCAAGCCGATTGGGATCGACAAGTATGACGGCAAGACCAACCCGGAATCCTAGCTGACAGTATACACTCTGGCAATCCGAGTAGCCGGAGGCGACCACAAAGCAATGGTGAACTATCTCCCTGTCGCCCTAGCCGACTCAGCATGAACGTGGTTAGCAGGGCTTCCTAGAGGGTCTATTGGCTCCTAGCGGGAACTCTGCGAGCGGTTCGTGTTGAATTTCCAGGGCACATACGAAAGGCCATCATTCGAGTACGATCTATACCAATGCCACCAGAGGAAGAACGAGCCACTCCAGGACTTGATCAAACGTTTTTCTGAGAAGAGGAATTCCATCGCCAAGATCAACGACGAGATGGTCATTGCTGCCTTCTGCAAGGGAGTCAGGGACACCATTCATCGCCAAGTTTACTCGGAAGCCGCCCAACTCCGTTAAAGCCATCTTCGAGATAGCTAACAAATATGACGACTTGGCCAACGCTCTTGTCGAGGCACTAGACGACAAGCCTCGACAGAAGGAGCAACACGAGATGGACGATGTGGCCCCATCCAAGCTGGGGAACTGCATGCACAAGTCGGAGAACATCGTGGCCACGGTCGACCACAACCAGCCATGAGCTCCCAAGGCAGACAACTACTAGAAAGTCATGAACGGACCCTATCCTTTCCATCCAAAGAGAAAGCACGCGGCCAAGAATTGCTTCATGCTGAAGAAGTTCGTCACGGAGAAAACATCAACATCTAGTGAAACCAAGGACAAGGACAAGCTGGACTCGAGCCCAGCTGGAGACTATCAAGACCCCCATGCTGAGATCAACCACATATTCGGAGGGCCATCGGCATATCAGTTCAAGCGGAAGCAGAAGCTAACCGTGTGCGAAGTCAACTCGGTTTCAGCCGATACCCCTTAGTACCTACGGTGGTCGGAGGTCGCAATTATGTTCGACTGCACAGATCACCCCGACCGAGTGGCACATCCAGGGCACTATCCACTTGTCCTGGAACCGGTTATCAAGAACATTAAGCTGAAGAACGTACTGATCGATGGCAGGAGCGCTCTCTATAATCTGTTCACCAAGACGCTCGATGAGATGAAAATAACTCATTTCGAGCTAAGGCCGAGTAAAACTCCCTTCCACAAGGTAATCCCCAGCCTCTCACCAACGCCACTCAGCCAGATCACTCTGCCGGTCACCTTTAGCACGCGGAATAATTTCCGCACGGAGAATATCTGTTTTGAGGTCACTGATTTCGAGACAGCCTACCATGCCATACTTCGGCGGCTACGTCACACCTGAAAAAATTCCCTAAATAATTAAATTATGAGAAAATTCATTTTTAGAATATATTAAAAAGCCCAATGAGTGAAATATTAAAAATGCATGAAAAATTTCAATTGAAAGTGGACCTAGATAGAATTTCATAAAATACTTTGCTTAATCATTTAAATCCTGGAATTTTTCTGGGAATTAATTGAGCAAGGAAAGTGTTTTTAATAGATGAAAAAACATTTTAGCAATTTATTTAATGGAAAAATCAATAGAAATCTTTTTCTAGCCTCTAGGCTGAATCCGGCCTGCTTGTGTCCCCCCCTCTTTCCCCCGTGCGCACTGAGCAGCCTAGCTCCCCGGCTTGACCTGCTACCACACCCGCGCCTCCCCTCTCGCTGATAGGTGAGGCCCACCTGTCAGTTCCGTCTCTGACCTTAGGTCGGAGAGGCCCTGTTCATCCCATCCCGGCCACCGCTTAATCCATTGAAATCCCGTTGTTTCACTCACTGATTCCTCAAATTGGTTGAGGGGAAACAATCCCCTTATCCTCCTTCGCCGAATCCCTAAGAAATCCGGGCAAATCTCGCCCGGGTTTGGAGTTTTGGAGCTCTCTGACTCGGAACCGTAGCCCTAGAAACCCACTGCCGCAGCCCTGCCCCATCTGAGCCGATCTCTTCTGCCCCAGGCTATATATAGGACCCCTGGGCCCCTCTCTCTCTCCTCTCGCCGCCGTCCGAGCTCGCTCACCCTAGATTGCCCTAGCACCGCGCCGTTTTGCTCCGCTGCCACTGCCGCAGTTTAGCTGAGCCTCGCCGCCGTTCTAGCCGCTGCCAGTGGTCACCGACAGCACCACCAGAACCACAGGAGCTAGACAAACACCGGCCGTCCTCTTTCTACCACCTGGGATCGCCGGAGCGCCACTGTCACCACTGACCCAAGGGCCTCCGCCACTTGGAGCTCACCGCTAGCCGTGTTCTATCGCCTATCACCACCATTCTTGCCTCGGTAAGCATCACCATGATGCTCTCTACTCTCTCATGCCCTTGTCGCGCCTCGCCATTTGCCGTCAACCATCGGATCCCGTGCCACCGCCACTCGTCCGCCCACGTGGGGGCCACGTCAATGCCACGCCAGGGCCGCCTCAGCCCCTCTGTCCGACGTGGCTACCTAGACAGCCTCTCGAGAGATCCAATCGGCCGGGTTCAATCTCAACCGTCCGATCTCCTTGATCAAGTCCTAGCCATTAGATCTGACCCGTAGTTTAATCCCATCCATCCATACCCCATCCAGCCCCTCGGTCCTCCTAGTCCGCAGTGCACCGGTCTCCTCTCTCTCTTTGCTGGTTGGACCCGCATGTCAGCCGCTGGTTTTTCCTCTGTTTCCTTTAGGGTTGACGTCATAAATCGATTAATAATTTCTTTAACACATGAAATACGCCGTAAACTTTAGAAATTCATAACTAATTCATCCTAACTCCGTTTGGGATGATTCAACTTGCATAGTTCTTTAACAATCAAGGTCTACCCATTAAAAATATAGTGTTGTACTGTTGAGGTGTGCTTATGTACTATTTTCCTCGTTTTTGTTTATTGCCTGTAGCCGCCGATGTTCCAGAAGAGTCAGGATTTTACAAGGAGAGTTCCGAAGCTTTTGCAGAGCAACAAGGCAAGTCACATAGATCCTAAACACCTTTGAGGATGTTGTACCTATGGTTAAAGCTGTATTTTCTTTCAAATGTGCATTTACTTTACAATGTCATCGGGAGGGAAACACTGTTCCATGATTATGGCCTTGTTGTTTTGACTCCCTATTATCTGTACCAATGGGATAATGTGACTAGCTAGCTTTAAATATTGGTTAGCTAGAATAACTCTAGGACCTTGCTTAGCCATGCTTAGAAACTATAGTAGAACTTATCGGCTATCACTTAATTATTACTCATGGTATCTGGTTAACATGAAATGATGATCTGGTTCACAACTGAGGTCGTGTGTGGATAATTAATGGTCAACTAAATTATGACTAAATGGTGGGCTGTGAGCACATGGACTAAGGTTGATGCTAGTGGTGCTCATGACACTTGCGGACTACTTGTTGCGAAGCAACACCTGTGCTAACCACAAGCTAGAATGGGTAATGGCAAGAACTGAAGTGTGATTCGTTCAAACGGAGGCCCCACGGTGTGTTGTGGCAGTCGTTCGCTAGGACATCGGGTGACCGGGTTAGATTGCCCCTCAGTACTGGGCATGGTGTTTAGCCCAGTGGACGGTGCCCTGTGCATAGCCGATGTCCCGCAGGTTACATTCCCAGTGACAGGCAGTGGTGTTCGGCCTGGCCCGATCCACCCCGAGCACCGCAAGGGCCTAGGGGCTGTAGGCTACCCGGTCACCCCCTCGTGTTGCTAAGATCCATAGTCCAAGAGGCGGCAGGTAAAGCGATTAGTGCCCGCCGGTAGCGGGCTAACGGATAACCCCCGCGAGCGGATGTCTGCGCTTGGTGTTATGCTAGATCATGCTACCGCGCGCCAAGTTCGGTCACCCCCAAGGTGTTTCGTCCTCGCGTCTGACAAGGAACGTCGAGGTGAGGTAACAGGCGTACATCTCAACACCTCGGGCCCCGGTGGATGTGCCTGGGTACATGCTACCCGAACTAGCTCTGGCCTGACCCGAGTGCACTAAGAGTCTACCTCGGCGTGGGCAGGGCTCAGAGGCATCTACAACAACTTTGAAGACCTCGGGCTCGAAGTACCATGTGCTCGGGGGCTACCCTTAATGCCCCATCGAGTAGAACACCATACTCACCCAGGAGCTCACAAGAGAACTTAAAGCTAAGTCGACGAAACCCATTCAGGCGCAGCCTCGACGGAACTTAAAGCGCATTTCCGACAAGAGGAATTCTATCCCCAAGATAAAAGACGAGGTGCCAAGTTTACTCAGAAGCTGCCAAACTTCATCAAAGCCCTCTTCGAGATGGCAAACAAATATGCCAACTCGGCCAACAGCAGGAGCAACGCGAGACGGACGACGCAGTCCCATCTAAGCCAGGGAACCGCAAGCCCAAGTTGGAGGACATCATGGCCATAGTTGATCGCAACCATCCTCGACCACTTAGGAGTACAGTGGGTGGCACTCAGTCTTGCAATATTACAATCATCAGAGTGAAGCTTAGCGAGGAAGGAGAAGATTTGGTGTTTGGCTTATACTCCAGTTGAGCTGCCTATGCGCTTGGTGCCGAAGCTACGTTGGTTGCCGTTCTGCTGCTGATTTCTTCTGTGTGAGGACTAAGTGCCACTTTTGTAAGTATTTATCGATATTATGTTTTGGTTATGTTTATCAAATTGTCGATTTGTGTACCTCGGCTGATTCCTGGACGAAGATTTGCTTTGGAAACTTTGGTGAATTTCCGGGCATGACATTGCCTCTCCTAGATCTGATCTGGCCCAGCTCAGAGCCAGATCTGAGTCGAACACTTGGAAAGAGAGTTGTCCCAGAGCTCGTAGATCTTGGGTATTGCCGGAGTAGGTTGTTGAAACTGCTGCGGCGTTGAGCAAGCCAATTGGCACTGGGTCGGCTTGGTCCTTGGCCGATCGGGTTTAAACTGAGTCGAACAAGGTGAGATTGCTGAGATTGTCATCAACTTCTGTGGTTGGATCCATTGGGATTGATGACGATGATCTTGACGATTCCCCTACCTAGCATGCCAACTGTCGATGTTTTGTATCAGCAATATTGATTGTAGGGCTACTCGTCGGAACGAAACTCGATGGACTTCGAGAGACAAGACGATTTATACTGGTTCAGACCCTCAAGGTGAGGTAATATCCTACTTCCAGTTGTGGTGTATTGTTTTCGCTGTATTCTCTGGTGAGATTCGTTATGCCCTAAAGGGCTCCTTGCCTCTCCTTATATACTAAGAAGGCAAGGTTACAAGGTAGGAATCCTAGTCAGACTCGACTAAGGGATTTCCTTCTAAGAACATAGAGTAACCGGCTAGGACTATATCCCTTTCCTTGTCGTGCAAGGTTAGATGAAGCCTAGTTCTACTATATCCCTAATTACATGAGCCGGCTCACCCTCTATCCAAGTGGGTGGTTGCATTGCCTTCGTTGAGGTACCCAAGGCCCATGGCCATCAAAGCGGTGTAACCCTCAAATACACGAAGTCTCCTTCCTCAAAAGTTAAATCTCTATGTCGAGTATCGGCGTAACTCTTCTATCGTGACTACGCTACCTTAAGATTCTGTTGGACGGTCCTTACCTTTTCTTCGGTTTCATGCATAATGTCGGTCCTGAAAACTTGTCGTTCTCCCGTTTGATCCCACAAGAGCGGGGTCCTACACTTCCGTTCGTACAGATCCTCAAACAGTGCCATCTCCAGACTAGACTGGTAGTTGTTGTTGTATGAGAACTTAGTGTAAGGAAGGCAAGTTTTGCCAAAATCCAAAACACATGCTCGAAGCATATCTTTGAGAATCTGGTTGATCCTTTCCGTATGACCGTCGGTCTAGGGATGATATGCCATACTGAAGTTTAAACACGTTTCGATCTCACTCTGCAATTTCTGCCAGAACTTTGATGTGAACTGGCTACCACGGTCAGACACAATCTTCCTGTGGATGCCATGATAACACACTATCCTGGCAAAGTATAGTTCCACCAACTTACTGGCTGAGTAGGTCGTCTTGACTGGAATGAAATGCGCTACCTTGATCAATCTGTCAATGACCACCCATATCGAGTCTTATCTCCCTTGGGTTCAGGGAAGACCAGTGATGAACACTATTTCTATCTCTTCCCATTTCCATTCTGGCACCTTTAGGGGTTGGAGTAGTTCTACCGATCTCTGGTGTTCTGCCTTGACTCATTGGCATACATCACAAATCGTCACGAACTCAGCTATTTCTCATTTCATGCTGACCCACCAATATTTCTCCTTCAGGTCATGATACATCTTGGTGCTGCCAAGATGGATCGAGTACTGGCTCTGGTGTCCTCTTGTAATATGAGCTTCTTCGGCTCGGGCTTGTCAAGGACACAAATGCGATCTCTGTTCCATACTGTGCCATGTTCATCTTCCATGAAACCGATTGCTTTCCTCTTCTCATGTTCTTCTTGAGGGCTCTGATGTCAACGTATTCTGCCTGTGCCTTACATATTTGATTGATGAGCAGGGGCTCGGTCTCAATAGTCGCCAAAGAGACATGGTTAATGACATAGAGGTTTAGAGCTTCCATTTCCTTGCAGAGGTCGTGTGAGCATTGATCGAGACTAACTGTGTTGACATGACTCTTATGACTCAGAGTGTCAGCCACAACATTGGCCTTACTAGGATGATAGTGAATGCCCAAATCATAGTCTTTGATCAATTCAAGCCATCTTATCTATCGGAGCAAGTCTAGTTGGGTGAAGATGTACTTGAGGCTTTTATGATCTGTGTAGATTTCGCAACGGTTCCCAATGAGATAGTGCCGCCATAACTTCAAGGCATGAACTACTGCTGCCAATTCCAAATCGTTGTTAGGGTAGTTACTTTTGTGCGGACGCAACTGGCGAGAAGCATGCACTACAACTTGTCCTTCGTGCATGAGAACGCAACCCAAACCCTAGTGTGAAGCATCGCAGAACACTTGGAAATCCTTGTGGATCTCAGACAGGATTAGTACTGGAGACGACACCAATTTCTTATTGAGTGATTGAAATGCCTTCTTGCACTCTGGCGTCCAAATGAATTTTTTTTACTTCTTTAGCAGGTTGGTCATGGGTCTGGCTATCTTGGAGAAATTCTCAATGAAGCGACGATAATATACTGCTAACCCAAGAAAAATGTGGACCTAAGTGACTGTCTTTGGTGATCTCCACTTGGTTATGCCTCTACATTTGTGGGATCAACAGCCACACAATGCGCGGATACCACATGTGCTAGGAACTTAACTTCAGTCCGCCAAAAGTCACATTTGCTATATTTGGCGTATAGCTGATGTTCTCGAAGCTTCTCCAACACTAGTCATAAGTGCAGCTCATGCTCTTCTTCGGATTTGGAATAAATTAGTATATCATCAATGATGTAGGACCTATTGGCATGTCACAGTGGGGTGAGAGTAGAAAACAACCGGCTAGTCGGGACCATTGCTTAGTGTCACTGTCCTTCCTACGCAGTCCAGAACTCCTTGGTAACGGGTAAGCTAGTTCATGCCGAGGATCACATCCAAGTCTTTGGAATTCAGAAAGACGAGATTGGCCCGAAAAGTGGTTCCTTGGATTTCAATGGGCACCAACGGGCTAAAGTGCCAGGCTGGCATTTGGCCCCCAGGGGTAGTGATGGTCATAGAGTTGCTAAGGCATTCCACCCGTAAGTTGTGTCACCCCACAAATTCTTTAGATATGAAAGAGCGTGTAGCTCTAGAATCAAATAACACTGTTGTAGGATTAGACTTCACTAGAAACGTACCAATGATTACTTCCAGGATTGTTTGAGCTTCTTCTGCGGTGACGTGGATGGCGTGTCCCTGAACCGAGGCGGTGCGGCAGATGGGCCGGCCTCGGGTCAGCCTAGGCAGGAGGAGGTGGAGGCCGAGCCGGGGAAAAGGGGAAATGGACTGGGTCGGCCTGAGGGGAAATAAAAGGGATTTTGGTTTTAATTTCTGGATTTATAAATACATTGACAAAGGTTTTTGTGAGCTTAAAATTATTTAGCATGCTTTGAAAATTCCAGTAATATTTGTTTAAGCATTTTGAGGCATGAGGAATTTAACAAAAATTCCCACAAGCCTAAAGATGAGTTCCATCTTGATGATTTTTAATGGTTATAGTCTCTTTTTAATTTTTAAAATTTCTAAAAGTGCATTAAAAAGGTAATTTAGACTTAGGGTGATTTTAGGGCGTGACAACGCGTTGACACACGTCACAGATGGCGACATATGTGGCAATGCCACCAATACATAGTGCGGATATCCTGGTATATTTTGGTACTACCCAGATGAATGGATAATGGTGATTGATGTGCCTCATTAAGAATGATTTCTCGAAGGCCTTGATCATCAACCACTTCCTCGTTAGTGAGTTGAGTGGCCTTGATTTGAGAGTAGAGACTTGGTTGAAGTGCCAAGGCAGCGACAAAATCATCTTCTACAACCTCCAAGTTGAGCTTCTGAAACTCAGAAACTAGCGCGGGTTGATTTGCCAAGACTGAGATGATGATGAAGTGAAGCTTTCGACTAAGAGCATTGGCTACCATATTGGCTTTGCCGGGGTGATAGTGGATATCCAAATCATAGTTTTTGATGAGCTCTAACCATCTCCTTTGCCTTAGGTTCAGATTTGGTTGGGTGAAGAAATATTTCAAACTCTTGTGATCGGTATAGATGTCACACCTCTTGCCGATCAAATAATGCCTCCAGATTTTTAGAGCATGAACTACGGCTGCCAATTCCAAGTCATGTGTTGGAAAATTGACCTCATGTGGCTGTAATTGTCATAAAGCATAAGCCACCACTTTGCCCTCTTGCATCAACACACATCCAAGTTCATGGCGAGACGTCGTAATAGATGCTGAATTTTTTGTGAATGTCTGGCATCACCAGCACTGGGGCTGTTGTGAGCCTTCTTTTTAATTCTTGGAAACTTGACTCACAAGCCTTTGACCATACAAATTTGTATTCCTTGTTGAGGAGGTTTCCAATTGAGCACTTCTTGCACCTTGCTCGGATCGACAACAACACCGACTTTAGAAAGAACATGGCCAAGGAAAGCAACCTCCCTTAACCAAAATTCACATTTGGAAAACTTTGTATAGAGTTGATGCTCACGAAGCTTATCAAGCACCATATGCAAATGTTGCGCATGCTGTTCTTCATTCTTCGAATAAATGAGGATATCATTAATGAATACCACCATGAACTTGTGCAAATACTCCATCAAGATTTTGTTCATCAAATTCATGAAAGTGGCAGGAGTATTGATTAGTCCAAAAGAAACCACAATATACTCGAACAAACTGTAGTAGGTGGTAAAAGCAGTTTTAGGAATGTCCTCCAGTCTGATTTTGAGTTGGAAGTATCCTAGTCTCAGATCAATCTTGAAAAAGACTAGGGCACCGGTCATTTGGTCAAAAAGGTCATCTAGCCGAGGAAGGGGATATTTGTTTTTGATGGTGACATCATTTAGAGGATGGTAATCAACACACATTCAAGTCCATGGTGAGACAATGAGCTGATAATGATTCAAATGCATAAGGTTGAGCATTGATGAAGTAGAGTACTAGAATTAAGTTGCTATGGTCCATTTTTAACCTTCATAAGTCCAAATTATCATATGTTTTAATTTCAGGACCGCAAGCAACACGTTCTGAAAATTTGAGATAAACATGCATAGAGGCGGCATTTTTATTCACCAATTGGTTCCATACATAAGGGGATACATGGTAGTCATTAAACTCTTCTTACACGACAAGGTTTCTAATAAAATTTGACTACCGGGGTTACATCAGAGTGATCATACATCTCAACCTTGCAAGGGAGGTCTTCTATTTAGATTCTACTAGTGCTAAGCCTAGGCATTGATGGCAGGATAGACTGGAGCTGCCAGTGGAGGTAGAATCATGATGAGGCGATAGCTGCACCCATCCCAACGGTAGATGTACTGTGGCCCATACACGAGCGGGAGGAGCAACTGTGCGACGGTTGTGGCGGAATCCCACCTGCATGCGTGGCCTTTGCACCATACGCTCATAGAGTCCTACAGGATATGGAAGGGACTTAGCAGGTGCAAGCATAGCGTTCTTTCCGTAGATGATCTCCGGAGTGAAAAAGCCCATGTCGCCCATCGGCTCGATGTGTCCGTCAAGCATGGCGATCCTGACCTAAGCCCAGAAGAGCTCATCATGAACAAGTGCAAGATACCTGTCCGTGGATCACACCAGTCCTGCAAGGTGAAGAAGCTGGGAATTCAACTCCCCTTGCACTGCTTCTAGCCCAGGAAAGACGGTATCAATAGCACCATCCTCATGGGCAGCGAAGTAGTGGAACATCTCAGCCATCTCAGGTAACTCATGGCGAAGACAGGTCATACTAACATATTGAAGGAGTACGCACAGGCTACGATAGCAGAAAACAAAACTTTTCTACCGCGCACACCAGGACATCATGTGAGAGAGGGATCATGAATCGTTGCCACTAGACGCGCAGTGCAGCGGAAGAAGGGTTGGAGAAGCCAGTCCAACCACACGCACGTCAAGGTAGTAGTGGAAGTAATCGATCTCCGCAGATCTAATCAGCGTCAATGCCGATCAACGCCGCAACAAGCAACGCCTCCACCGGTATCCACACGTCCGGGGCTGGAACGCCGATTATGAGTGTACTAGCACTTGTGAGCAGCTAGGGTTTGGCTCGGGAGGTGGCAGCTAGGGTTTAGCTCGAGGTCAACAGAAAAACATAAATCTCCTCGGCCCCTCGCCTCCCTATATATAGACCTCCTCACTCGGACCTCATGGACCGAGGCCTAGTAAGAGTCTACTCGGATCTCTATCCGAATCGAGCCCATATTCGAATCACATTCGAATAAGTGTTCCAACCCATTAAGCGTGCGACCCTATAGGTTTACGTATATTTTGTCGCGACCCGAAAATGCCTTTCTGGTCACCTTGTTAATAGCGGCCTCTAGCAAGGTATATTAACCCCAAAATATACGTAAAGATCATATCGGCTGAACCTGTAATGTCCTCATATACAAATCCCTTTACCTCACGATATCGATTGAGCTCAAGGCGAGTCTTGTGTCATCCTCTTAATAGCTCAATCACTCTCTCGATTCTGTGATGGATTACAAACTTGTGATTGACACCTCAA
Organism: Oryza meyeriana var. granulata; assembly: GCA_003991445.1. Taxonomy (NCBI): domain Eukaryota; kingdom Viridiplantae; phylum Streptophyta; class Magnoliopsida; order Poales; family Poaceae; genus Oryza; species Oryza meyeriana. The sequence goes on from RYFJ01001234.1 coordinate 100,608, forward strand.
TCACACTAGCATGGCCATGCACTTCCATAATCCATTACATCGAGGGGCCCAGAGATATCTCTCCCGTAAGGAGGGGCAAATTCTATCTTGATCATTCACATCCCACTACATGTTTCATAGCAAACCCGAAGACTACTTTTATGACTACCCAGTTACGGAGTAGTATTTAGTAGTCCCAAAATAAGCTACTACGTATGTTGGGAACCATGATGATCTCAAGTCTAAGGACTCTACATAAACACTACTTGAGACTAACTGATGACACATGAAATCTCTGCAGTATCTCATGGCGGGTCTATCCAACATATGTTCACTAACATATGTCCATATTATCAATTTGGTATCTTCATACCATGATCTATGAGACATGATCATCAATCAATACATATGCTGATGTTAGAATCATATTTGTTTCTCATATGATATATGATCAAGGATCATTTAGAAATAGCAATATTTGATATTAAGAGTCTCATGAATAAGTCACGTACTCATTGATCAACAATGATAATGTCTATTTCAAGTAACAAATCAATACATTATAAATATAGCATGTGATATATATAACATCTCCATGTTGCCTCTAGGGCATATCACTAACAGTCTCCCACTTACACTAGAGTCAACCATGTAAGTATCTAATACCCATTGCCCTAGTGTGAGCCTCATGCTTTGGCTGGGGAAGCGGCTTTGTCAACGGATCTGCAATGTTCAAATCCGTTTGTACTTTGCATATCTTTACATCGCCTCTCTCCACTATCTTGCGGATGAGATGAAAACACCGTAAAATGTGCTTGGACTTCTGGTGAGATCTAGGCTCCTTGGCTTGTGCAATGGCCCCACTATTATCACAGTAGAGGTCCATTGGACTGAAGGCACTAGTCATCACACCAAGCTCGGAAACAAATTTCTTGATCCAAACAGTTTCTTTAGCAGCTTCAGAAGCTGCAATGTACTCGGCTTCCGTTGTAGAATCAGCAACTGTCTCCTGCTTGGAACTCTTCCAGCTCATCGCACCGCCATTTAGGTAGAACACAAATCCAGATTGCGATCTGAAATCGTTTTTGTCAGTTTGGAAGCTAGCATCAATGTAACCATTTACAACGAGCTCTTCTTCACCTCCATAAACAAGGAACACATCTTTAGTTGTTCTCAAGTACTTCAAGATGTTCTTTACAGCAATCCAGTGACCTTCACCTGGATCTGATTGGTATCTACTTGTAGCACTTAAAGCATACGAGACATCTGGACGTATACAAACCATGGCATACATAATGGACCCAATAGCCGAAGCATATGGGGATCGTATTCATCTTATCCCGCTCATCAAGTGTACTAGGACACTGACTCTTGCTAAGATTTATACCATGTGATATAGGTAGGAAACCTTTCTTAGAGTCCTGCATGTTGAACCTTTTCAACACCTTGTCAATGTATGTATCTTGACATAATCCAATTAGCCTTCTTGATCTATCTCTATAGATCTTGATGCCCAGAATGTATGCCGTCTCTCCTAAGTCTTTCATAGAGAAACTATTTTTCAATGAAGACTTAACAGATTTGAGCATAGGAATGTCATTTTCGATCAGTAATATGTCGTCCACATATAAGATCAGAAATACAAGTACGCTCCCACTAGCTTTTTTATAAACACAAGGCTCTTCTTCGTTCTTGATGAAACCAAACCCTTTAATCACTTCATCAAAATGAATATTCCAACTCCGAGACACCTGCTTTAATCCATAAATGCATCTTTGCAGTTTGCATATCTTTCTAGCTGATTGTGGATTGACAAAACCCGTGGGTTGTGTCATGTACACATCCTCACTCAGATTTCCATTAAGGAAAGCTGTTTTGACATCCATTTGCCATATTTCATAGTCAAAATATGCAGCAATCGCTAGAATGATCCGAATAGACTTTAGCATTGCGACGGACGAGAAAGTTTCATCATAATCAACATCTTGAATTTGTTTAAAACCTTTGGCCACCAATCGTGCCTTATAGATGTGAACATTTCCATCCATGTCTATCTTTTTCTTGAAAACCCATTTGCACTCAATGGTTTTAACACCATCAAGTGGATCAACCAAGTTCCAAACTTGATTACTATGCATGGATTCAATTTCGGATCTCATGGCTTCAAGCCATTTCTCAGAGTCTGGTCCCACCATCGTTTCTTCATAGGTCTTAGGCTCATCGTTATCTAACAACAATATGTCCCTTTGTTGAGTAGTCAAGAACATGTACCTCTCAGGTGCACGACGTGACCTCTCTGACGTACGTGGTGCCGGTGTGTCTACAGCAGGTGCTTCAACACTTTGTTCATCCTGCTGTGGTTCTATAGGAGCTAAAATATTTTCAGGTGTTTCTCGAATTTCTTCGAGTTGCACCATTCTCCCACTATCCTTTCTTGAGAGAAACTCTTTCTCTAAGAAGACACTATATCGGGCGACAAATACTTTGCCTTTATGTTGATTATAGAAGTAATATCCTTTTGTTTCCTTAGGATACTTGATAAAGAAGCATTTGTCAGACTTAGAAGTGAGCTTATCAGATTGCAAACGTTTTACATAAGCCTCACATCCCCAAATCTTAAGGAAAGACAAGCTAGGACGTTGTCCTATCCACATCTCATATGATGTCTTTTTTACTGACTTTGATTGAACTTTGTTTAGTGTGAATGCGGCTGTTTCAAGAGCGTATCTCTAAAAGGACAATGGACGTTCACTTTGGCTCATCATGGATCGCACCATATCTAATAAGGTGCGATTTCTCCGTTCAGATACCCCATTCCACTGAGGTGTTCCTGGTGGAGTCAACTGTGGAACAATTTCACAATCCTTCAGATGATTGCCAAACTCATGGCTCAAATACTCGCCTCCACGATCAGATCATAGAAACTTGATTGTTTTACCTAAATGATTTTGTACTTCACTTTGGAATTCCTTGAACTTTTCAAAGGATTCAGACTTATGTTTCATTAGGTACACATATCCATATCTACTGAAGTCATCAGTAAAAGTTATGAAGTACTGAAAACCACCTCTGGCTGTTGAGCTCATTGGTCCATATACATCAGTATGTGATGGTGAACGGGGTTCCCAATCTTCCGTCAGATAGATAGCTTTCGTTTTTGGTGGAACGCGACACACCGATCCGGCTTCAGATCAGAAGATCCGATTCCTGCAACCTTAGCACCACGATTCCTCTGGTTATCAACCGTGTCACAAATCCGGTTGACCTCGCCAAGAAGGCTAATCCCTGCCTGCGAAACGAAGAACACAAGCAAGAACCCGAAAGTACGCAACTCAATTAAAGTGACAATTGCAGATGAATGATTAAGCACTCAAAGTTTGGGGTTTCACAACCGATGACGGCGACTGTTCTAATACAGATTGATCTAAAGCAAAACCCAAAACCTAACGTGGGTGGCGGCTACAGAATATATAGTGTAAGGGTCGTCACACCCCTCCTGGACGCGCCCTCTAATAGGCTCTAAGACGATACACGGCCCAACGGGCCAAAAGACGGTACCCTGGCAGATTCTGGACGCTGACTTGTTTCGACGATTTCCGTTGACTCCGGTGGAATTTGGATGTCAAACTAAAGCCATTGATTAGCTTATAAAATTATCTTTCCATGCATATGTGGATTGTCAAAAACGGAGTCCGTATGCGTCCTGGGCGTCCGTTTTACTGCAGGCTGTTCCTGAAGTCCGAGGCAGACTCGAACTCGAGTTGGACTGGGCCTCCGGCTTGTCTTGGGTGTCCTTGCTGGTCTTCTCCACCTCCACACCTCTCTCCAAGTGCTTCATGATCCTTTCCAATGTTCCTAAGCAAAATAACATCATTAGGTAGCAATCTATTCTCAAAACTATGAAAAGGATCGCTTAAGAACGAGCTCACCTCTAGATTTAATTGTCGCATTCGAGCTCGGGTCATTGGACCTTGCATAACGGTTGGAGGATCAGCGGGTGCATCCAAAGGAGTGATGTCCTCATCAGTATGTATGAGTGCCAATAAGTCACTTGCCCTTTCACCTTAACCGGTGAAAGGTGCCCTTGTCATCTTGCCAAGTAAGCAAGATTCACATGTTTTAAATGATTCAAAATCAAATGAGTGCAGAAGACCATCTCTTTGGAGCCTCTTCATGCGTTTCTCATTTATATGACCCAAGCGACAATGCCAAATAAACGTGGGATTCAAATCATTAGGATGTTGCCTCTTTGTATTAATGTTATAGACCGATGCCCCTTCAAGATTTAGAACATATAACCCATTCACAATAGGAGTATGACAATAGAACATATCTTTGAAATAAAGAGAACAACCATTGTCCACAGATCTAAAGTCATAACTTTCTGCTTGCAAATATGAAGCAAAAATAACGTTCTTAGAAAGAGATGGAACACAACAACAATTATTCAATTCCAAAATTAATCCTGAAGGTAAAGACAATGGCATGGTGCCAACAGCCACCGCAGCAACTCTTGCTTTATTGCCAACGCGAAGATCCACGTCGCTCCTTCTCAAACTTCTACTTCTTGTTAGCCCCTGCAACGATTTGCATATGTGAGCAACTGGTCCGGTATCAAATACTGAAAAATCAGTAGATGAAGTAGCAAGATTGATCTCTATAACATTTATACCTGAAGTGAAAGTCACACTTCCCTTCTTCTTGAGATCCTCCAAGTACTTTGGGCAGTTCCTCTTCCAATGTCCTGATTCCTTGTAGTAAAAGCAAACTGCATCAGGAGCAGCGCCCTTCTTCTCTTGCTTGTCCTTGGATCTGCTCACGATCTCATCGGGAGTTAACTTTCTCTTGACCGTGCATTTCTTGACATTGGGCTTGCCCTTGCCTTTTTATTGGGCTTGCCCTTGCCTTTTTGCATCATCATCACATGACTGGTGCTTTTCTTAATGGTTTCCTCGGCAGTTTTAAGCATCCCATGCAACTCAGCCAAGGTCTTGTCCATGTTGTTCATGTGATAGTTCAATATGAATGGCTCAAAACTCAGAGGGAGCGACTGAAGAATCACATCAGTAGCTAACTCTTGGCTAAGGGGAAAACCAAGCTTTTCCAGACTCTCAATGTAGCCAATCATCTTAATCACATGAGGGCTGACGGGATTTCCTTCCGCAAGCCTGCACGCAAACAAGAACTTTGAAGTGTTGAACCTCTCAGCCCTTGCTTGGTTCTCAAACATACCATGCAACCCCATAATGATATTGTAAGCATTTGTGTTCTCATATTGCTTCTGAAGTCAGAGGACATTGTGGCAAGCATGAGATAGCTCACATCAAGGGAATCATTCGTGTGCTTCTCGTAAGCTCTCCGTGCAGCCACAGAAGCATTATTAGGCAAGTTCTCAGGAAAAGGAGTCTCAAGGGCATACTCCTTGCGCTCTTACTTGAGAACAATTCTCAAGTTGCGATACCAATCCATAAAGTTCGTTCCATTGAGTTTTTCTTTCTCAAGAACAGATCGCAAATTAAAAGAACTGGATGCTGTGTTAACTGACATGATCTACAACATGAGAACATGCAAAGTTTAGCACAATGTTTATGTTCATCTTTTATTAAACTATTTAACAAAAGACTCCCACTATGTGTTTTGTAACAAAACTCCCTCTAAGTTACATAGTGGGTCAAGATCCTCATTTCACTGATTCCTAGTGAGCTTTAGCATTACGGCTAGAAAACTGGTGACATGGGTAAGCAACACCTTGCTAATCACATCCCTATGTGACTTGCTTGTTAGGTGGCATCACTATGCCCCGACCCCAATATAGTTGGCCAGATGGGCCAGGCCCATTGGGTGGCCCTAGGCACGGCCCGAAAAAGCCCGGTCCGAACACAGCACGGCCCGATGTGAATAGTGCCATGCCGGCCCGGCCCTATCCATCGCATAGTGCCTGGGCCACCAATCCGGCCCGTAGTGCCAGCCCGGGCACGGCCCGATTTTTGGGTCGGCATGATGGTGGCCCGGCTCCCCAGCTTGGCCTGCCAAGGTAGCCGTTGGCCGGCCTGCCAACGGGCCTGGCCTGCCAAGGTAGCCGTTGGCCGGGACTATATAAGCCGGCGGCACCGGCTCCCCGCTCTCGAGTCCCGACCCCCAAACCCTAGCATCGCCTCGCCTCCTCGCTCGCTCCGCTACTCACCGCTCTAGATCCAGAGCCCCTCCCGTCTTCTCCCTTGCCGGCGGTGGCTCTCTGCCTCAGCGCTGCCGCAGGCTAGCATGGCACACTCCGCCAGAGCTCCTCCTGCCTCTCCCTCTCGCCACTCCTCGCTTGCTCCGCCACGCGCCGCTCTAGATCCAGAACTCCTCCCATCTTCTCCATCTCCGGCGGTGGCTCTCCGCCTCTGCGCCGCTACCGGCCGGCACGGCACACTTCGCCGGAGCTCCTCTTGTCTTCTCCCTCTCTACTTCCTCTCCTCCTCTCCTAATCTCTGGTGAACATATCCTTGAATCCGTCCCCAATCCCTAGTCTCCATCTCGTCATCTCCTAGATCCGTGACTCGTCAACCTCGCCGGCGCTTCTGGTGCTCCGGTTTCGCAAGTAAGTGCTCGGACCCCAAACCCTAACCCTAGATTTGTTCATGTGTTCTTCTGTTCATGAGTTCTTGCTCTTCCTGACTTCCTCTCTTTCTTCTTCTTGTTCACGCATCCGTTGAGGAACCAGAGGGCCGGGCCGGAGCCGTTGTTCGTCCACCTCGTGCAGCCATTGAGGAACCAGAGGACCCCCTTTGGTGCTCCGGTTCCATGATGGATGGGCTCGAGCAGGACAGCGCCGACGAGTACCAGGGGCACTCCATCAACGATGATCTTCGGATGATGGGCCAAACTAGAGATGATGAGAGTGACCACGGCGATGGATGGGATGAGTTGTTCGGCCGCAGCGCAACCGATCCCATCGACATTGTTGGCGATGATGGCGCTGGTGCTGCAACTGCTGCTGTGGCGGCCGATCCAGAGACCGTGAGCACGGGGGGCAACAAGAGGACCCGTCCATCCACCTCTAAAGCCTGGAATGATTTCGAGAAGATCTTCAAGATAATCAATGGTAAGAAAGTAAGGGTTGGTGCCAAGTGTATTCATTGTGGCAATCAGTACTCTGCCTTATCCTCTGGTGGCACTGGCCATCTCTTGCGGCATGTTGATAAATGCCAAGCGAGAAAGGAAAAGTCTCGCGTGTCTCAGTCTTTGCTTAAGTTCAATTTAGATGGTAATGTTTGTCACTGGGAGTACAGTCCTGCTGTTGCACGTACACAGCTTTGTCGTTTGATTGCTAGACTAGATCTTCCTCTCTGTTTTGGTGAATCTGATGCATTTGAGGAGTACATTAAGGTTGCACATAATCCTAGGTTTGCTTCTGTCTCGAGGCAAACCACCACTAGTGAAATACTTTAATGATTGTTGTGGTAAGCTTATAGAGTCTTTAAGCTCTAGTGTTTCTTCTGTTGCTATTACATCTGATATTTGGTCTGGTAATGCTAAGGAAGACTACCTTAGTGTGGTTGCTCATTATATTAGTTCTGATTGGCAATTAGAGAAGAGGATCATTGGTATGAGGCTCATTGATGAATCCCACTCTGGTCAGAACACTGCTGATCGAGTGACTTCTGTGCTTGAGGAGAATAGTTTATGTGCAAAGGTGATCTCTGTTACTTTAGACAATGCATCAGCTAATACTAATGCCATTGACAAACTTACACCTGCACTGTCTATTTATGTTGGTGATCTGTTCTTGCATCAGCATTGTGCTTGTCACATTATTAACCTAATTGTAAAGTCTGCCTTGTCTGAGATTAAGAAATATCTTGAAGCATTTAAAACTGCAATTTCTTTCTTAAACTCTTCTAACCAGCGCATTGCTGTATTTAAGAGGTATTGCATTGTTGTTAATGTGAGGCCAAGAAAGTTTGGATTGGACATGGATGTGAGGTGGAACTCTACATACCTCATGCTTAAGCATCTAGTCCCTTACAAGCAGACTTTTGGTGTGTTCATTGAGACTCACTATCCCAGGGGTGAAGATGAGCCTTTACTTTTGACAGAAGATCATTGGTATGTTGCAGAGAAAGTTTTATCATTTCTTGAATTGTTTTATGATTCAATTGTTGCACTATCTGGTGTCTATTATCCTACATCTCCACTAATGTTGCATCATCTTATTCTGATATCTAAGCACCTAAAGACTTATGAAAATGATAGATTGCTTAGACATGTGGTTGTGCCTATGAATGACTACTATCTTAAGTACTGGAGGGACATTCCATTGCTTTATTCTGTTGCATTTATCTTGGATCCTAGAGCTAAGTTGAAAGGTTTTAGCAATGTGCTTAGGTTGTTATCTAACCTCACTGGTACTGATTATTCAGCTTACTTCATTGAGGTAAGAGCTCAACTTTCTACCATCTTTAAGAGGTATGATGACAAGTTTGGTGCAGTTAAGTTGCAAAGGCCTTCACAGCTCTCTAGTTCTGGTAAGAAAAAAAAGTGCTTGGAATGATATTTTTTCTGATGGTGCTGGTGATGATACACCTGACTTTGGACTTGGTCCTGGTCCTGGTACTTCTTTGAGTTCTTTCTGCACCCCCATTCCTACTCTGTCTAGAAGAACTTCTGCTAGTGCCTTGCTGCATGCAGCAAGCATTGCAGCAGCTGGTATTAGTTGTTTTGAACTCTCTTCCTACTTAGACAGTGACACTATCAACCACCATGATGATAGCTTCAACATCTTGAACTGGTGGCATGAGCACAAACTTACATACCCAGTTCTTTCAATTTTAGCTAAAGATGTTTTGACTATGCCTGTTTCTACCATATCTTTAGAATTTGCTTTTAGTACAACTGGCAGGATCATCGAGAAGCGGCGGCGTCGGCTGAGCCCTAAAATGGTGGAGATGCTCTCCTGCATCAAGGATTGGGAGGCTGGAGCAGCAAGACTACAGCACATGGTAGAGGACAAGGAACTTGAAGCTAGTTTTGAAAACTTATATCTTGATCATGATTCAAATGTGTAACCTATGATGGAACTGTATTGCAATAATGATGAACTATTTGAATTGATTAAGCTAGGCTGTACTCTTTTTTCCTATCTAGGGTTTCTCACGAGGTGTGAGTTTTACCTAGATAGGTTTTTAATGAGGCAGCCATTGCACCAGCTCAAACTTAAAAAAATTGTCTCTGTGGTCTATGTTCTTGTATGTCTGTGGTGTGATCTCTGATCAGTTGAAATTGTTTAAGTATTTGATGATTTTTGGATGTAATGTGATCTGTTGAGATTGTTCAAGTATTTGATGATTTCTGGATGTAATGTGATCTGTTGAGAACTTTTTGAATCTGTGAATTCTATTGAATAATTCAAATTTTTGAACTTGTGCTGTGCTGATTAAGTGGTTGATGCCTTTAGTGCCTGGGCCGGCACTAAGCCCGGCGGGCCTGGCGGGCCGTCGGGCCGGCACGGCACGGTTTTGGGATCGTAGGGCCATGCCTGGGCCAAGAAACAGGCACGACACGGCACGATCAGGCCACCGTGCCTAATAGTGCCGTGCCGCATAGTGCCGTGCCACTATCGTGCTAGGGCCAGGCCGGGCCGGGCCGGGCCGGGCGGCCCGTTTGGCCTTCTATAAGCCCCAACCTGTGCCCTAAGATCCAAAACTGTTCTGATGATCTTGTTAAGTAAACCAAATGCTTCCGCATGTAGATATCCGACATCTACCCTAAATAATGATGATAACCAACTGCATCCTACTTTGGTAGGCCTACAATATGGTGATCATTATCTTTTGGTGCAACATATGGAAGGGCATAAACACCTAATTTTTATTATGAGGGACTCTATCCTACCATAGCAACATATCACATATATAATTGCATAAGAGTAAGACAGAAAACATCACAGATAAACACATACATCTGTGAATTAGTATGGCCCAAAAGGATGGTGATTCCCATCTCCATGTACGTGTAGATGATCTTCATCCTCTACATCTCTTCTTTGGGTCACCATGCTTGAAAACTTGTAACCTCAAGTCTAGGCTACTACCTATAATAGCTAGCAATTGAAGATTACAAGGATGGATTCAAGCACTAAGGTCGATCGCAGGTCGTTAAATACAATTAAGACAGCTAACAAAAGCTGAAAAATCATGACACGCAGGTCATGAAAGAATATTACATGCATCATATACATCTCATACATTCCAAATAAGCTATAGGGCCATACTAATTCACATCATTCTCTGCAAAAACAAGTTAGACATAGAATCACATTCTACCTAACGATGTGAACCTATGACGCTATACAAGGGGGTTCGCACGGCGGTCCCGCTAGCCGGTTAGCGGGCGGGGGGTCAAGGGGGGAGCCGCCCCCCCCCCCCCCCCCCACGAGTTTTAGGGCAGCACCCTAAACACCCTACGAAATTCACAGATCCAATCTATGAAATCGCTATGGAAAAACTATTCAGCATAACCACCTTATGCCGATCCGAGACAATCTCTAGAACTCTAGTTTTTCCACTGGCCCAGGGCTATCAGATCTATAACCTACTAGCATTCGGCATAACCACCTTATGCCGATCCGAGAGAATCTCCGGAGCGCTAGTTTTTTCACTGATCCATAACCTACTAGCATTCGGCATAACCACCTTATACCGATCCGAGACACTCTCTAGGGCGCTAGTTTTTCCACCGATCCATGCCTCATCTAACCCCTATTCACGGATTGATCTTATCAACCCATGCCTTCATCGATCCGTCACATGAACCGACTAATCTAGACTACAATAGATCTAATCTACTACTCCCGCATATCAACATATGCGATGATCCAAATCGCAAACTACGCAAGATGGCTCTGATACCACTGAAGGAGTACGCACAGGCTACGATAGCAGAAAACAAAACTTTTCTACCGCGCACACCAGGACATCATGCGAGAGAGGGATTATGAATCGTTGCCACAAGACGGGCAGTGCAGCGGAAGAAGGGTTGGAGAAGCCTGTCCAACCACGCGCACGTCGAGGTAGTAGTGGAAGTAGTCGATCTCAGTAGATCTAATCAACGTCGATGCCGATCAACGCCGCAATGAGCAACGCCTCCACCGGTATCCACACGTCCGGGGCTGGAACGCCGATTGTGAGTGTACTAGCACTCGTGAGCGGCTAGGGTTTGGCTCGGGAGGTGGCAGCTAGGGTTTAGCTCGAGGTCAATAGAAAAACATAAATCTCCTCGGCCCCTCGCCTCCCTATATATAGACCTCCTCACTCGGACCTCGTGGACCGAGACCTAGTAAGAGTCTACTCGGATCTCTATCCAAATCGAGCACATATTCGAATCACATTCAAATAAGTGTTCCAACCCATTAAACGTGCGACCCTGTAGGTTCACGTATATTTTGTCGCGACCCAGAAACATCTTTCTGGTCATCCTGTTAATAGCGGCCTCTAGCAAGACATATTAACCCCAAAATATACGTAAAGATCATATCGGCTGAACCTGTAATGTCCTCATATACAAATCCCTTTGCCTCATGATATCGATTGAACTCAAGACGAGTCTTGTGTCATCCTCTTAATAGCTCAATCACTATCTCGATCCTGTGATGGATTACAAACTTGTGATTGACACCTCAATCACACTAGCATGGCCATGCACTTCAATAATCCATTACATCAAGGGGCTCAGAGATATCTCTCCCGTAAGGAGGGGCAAATTCTATCTTGCTCATTCACATCCCACTACATATTTCATAGCAAATCCGAAGACTACTTTTATGACTACCCAGTTACGGAGTAGTGTTTAGTAGTTCCAAAATAAGCTACTACGTATGTTGGGAATCATGATGATCTCAAGTCTAAGGACTCTATATAAACACTACTTGATACTAACTGATGACACATGAAATCTCTGCAGTATCTCATAGCGGGTCTATCCAATATATGTTCACTAACATATGTCCATATTATTGATTTAGTATCTCCATACCATGATCCATGAGACATGATCATCAATCAATACATATGTTGATGTTAGAATCATATTTGTTTCTCATATGATATATGATCATGGATCATTTAGAAATAGCAATATTTGACATTAAGAGTCTCATGAATAAGTCACGTACTCATTGATTAACAATGATAATATCTATTTCAAGGAACAAATCAATATATTATAAACATAATATGTGATATATATAACATCTCCATATTGCCTCTAGGGCATATCACTAACACATATGGAGCCTCATGCATAGATGAGAGAAGACTCCAACCATAGCCCATGAAGCGGATTAGAGGCTCATACTCAATACAGCCATGGATGATAATCTCGGCACAATAGGCTATGAGTGAAGAGCTCTGTTCAGCAGTGTAGATATTGTACTTCCTGTAGGATCGAACACAAGAACCAAACCTACCAGACGGGGGGTGAATGGTAGGAACACAAAAAAATTCTTTAGTGAAATAAAATAAACACTCAAACCTGGATGAAGTGCACCGGTCGGACCATCTCTGTTGTGCCGGTCTAACCACCGTATGTTCGCCGGTTGAACCACCGCCTCGCCGCCGCGCCTTTGTCAGATGAACCGTCGGAACCTAGAAAGATACACACCAAAAATGCTCTTCAAAGTAGATCAACTTTATTGCATCAAGATGTGTTTATAAAGCACATATAAAGCACTCCTCTCTCTCAAAACTAAACCCTAACTTTTCTTTCTTTCAAAAGTTATAACTCTAGGGCCTCAATACTTCATCTATTTATATCTAAAATCTCCTACATAAAATAGGAGTAGAACTCCTAGTCTCAATAGAACTCAATTCTTCATATTCCAAATCTAAATCAATTTTACCAAAATTGAATCAACCTTTTTCCCTTAATTAAAAATAACAACCACAGTCAGCTGCAAAAAAAAAACAATTCGGACTCCTGTCCAGCCGACGCCACGACCTTTGCTGCCAACCGACATCTCCTGGGCCTCTAACCAGCCGACACCTCCTGGGCCTCTGCCGGCCGGCCAGCATGCAATGCACATATACGCAATGATGCCATTTTCTGTACACTGCATGCTACAGTATCAGCCGAAGTACTGTAGCAATCTCTTGTTCTATTTTTCTTGTTCAATTATACTCTGAATTTATTCGTGATTTTTCCATCGCTTGCACATACAACTTATGAAGCCTATTGCGAAGACTTTTCACACGGTGTCCACCTACCGCATGCCACCTTGTGTCCAATCTCATCACCCGGCATTTTTAACCGTTCTGAACCTTAGCTCCTCCCTGAACGTAGTCTTGGTCCTCGCCTGACCAAGATTGACCTCAAGTCATCTCACACCAATAGATAAAACAACCGTTTCTAGGCACAGAGATCGTAACCTGACCCACATTAATCACACACACTCATGCCAACATCGGCTTATATTTTTTAACAAATGTTCATTAAATAACTCATTCGCAAAGCTAATTGTTCATCACAAAATATTCATCATGACAAAGATTTTACAGAAACATCAAGTTGAAGAAAGTCCCCATCGACGGAGGAAGCACACTCAATATCCTTTTTGCCAAGACACTCGACGAGATGAAGATACCTCGATCTGAGTTACAGTCGAGTACAGCTCCCTTCCACGGGGTAATCCCCAGTCTCTCTTCAACTCCACTCGGCTAAATTACTTTGCCAGTCACCTTCGGCACGCAGGACAATTTTCGCACTAAGAGTATCTGCTTCGAGATTGCCGACTTCGCGACAGCTTACTGCACCATACTAGGAAGACCGGCACTCACCAAATTTATGGCGGTACCCCACTACACATACATGATGCTCAAAATGCCTGGCCCAACAGGAGTACTCAACCTACGCAGTGACGTCAAGTAAGCCTTCACCTGCGACAAGGAGAGCTGCGAGTTGTCCCAGTCACAAGAGACTGTAGTCGAACAGAGCAATATCCAGCTAGCAGCAACCACTTCAAAGGAGGACGACGAAGTCCCGGCAAAAAAGACGGCCAAGTCGGGAACATCAGAAACAAGAAGATCCCCCTGGACCCTTCTAACCCTACCAAGACTGCGCTTGTCGGGACCAGACTCGACCCCAAATAGGAAGACAAGCTCATTACCTTCCTCCAGGCGAACAGAGATATTTTACTTGAAAGCCTTCTGACATACCTAGTGTACCAAAGAAGGTTATCGAGCATTCTTTCAACGTCAAGCTGGATGCCAAACCTGTCAATCAACAACTACGGCGATTCACAAAAGACCGTATAGATGCTATCCGCGAGGAGATAACTAAGCTCCTGGCAGCCGGGTTCACCAAAGAGGTCTACCACCCGGATTGGCTAGCAAACCTAGTCTTGGTCCAGAAGAAGAACGGTAAATGGCGCATGTGCGTCGACTCTACTGACATAAACAAGACGTGTCCTAATAACCCATTTGGTCTACCTAGGATAGATTAGTTAGTCGATTCAACCGCAGGATTCGAGCTACTCAGCTTTCTCGACTGCTACTCGAAATATCATCATATAAGCCATAAGGAGGAGGACTGCCTAAAAACTTCTTTTATGACACCATTTAGAGCATATTGCTATGTCAGTATGCCGTTTAGTTTGAAAAATGCTAGGACACTGTATCAACGTGCCATCCAGCGGTGTTTATACTTAACTCGGGTGCAATGTAGAGGCATATGACGATGACGTAGTAATTAAGACCAAGTTCAAGTTTAAAGGTGACCTTATCAACGACTTAGAAGAGACATTTCGAAGCCTTTGAAGATTCAAGATGAAGCTGAATCCAGAAAAATGCTTCTTCGGAGTACCTTCAGAAAAACTACACGGTTTTATCGTATCACACCGCGGCATAGAGACGAACCTAGAGAAGATCAACGCAATCATAAATATGCCCTCTCGACCAGTCAAAAGGAGGTGCAACAGCTGATCGGTTGCATGGCAGCAGTCAACAGATTTGTTTTCCGACTTGGTGAACGGGACATGTCTTTCTTCAAGCTATCTTGGAACATTGTGTTGCCAATAGGCTACTCCCTTGGTATCTGGGTTGTCAGTAGCTGTTGCTGCATTTGGCAGTAGATATATGACCCAGCCATGGCGCTCTTCCTTGGTGCAAGGTGATTTTCTTGTTCATCCTTGCAAATTTTATCCTGTAATTCCGTATGATGTTTTTTAATCTCTTGTCAAGCTTTAATGATCTTCAGTTGTTTAAGTGTTAAGAAGGTTTTACACTGTTTTCAAAAGTTTGGTTGTGGCCGTTTTGAATACTCTTTCTTGATAGATGGTGGAATTGGGGTTGTAATCTACTGTTCTGTATACACATCGCCACCAACTGACGATGCACAAAGATGAATAATAAGATTGACCAGTGCTGCCATGCCACGTGGCTACTGTGTCAGCTTGGTATAAAAAAGATTTGGAGGACCTTTCAGGATGTTCCGTATTTCACCAATGTTATGTAATGTCCATATGTATATACTTGTAGGAAAGAAATCATGTAGCTATGCTATATTTTTTTATTTTGCTAATATTAGTTGGGTATCCATGCGTTGTAATAGGGATATGGCTACTACATTAATATTTTTCATCGGACCAAATCGGATATGTAAACACATAGCCAAAAAAAACTGTTAACAAAAAAATTAATATTGATTTTTGTATTGAGGCAATATAAACTCTAAGTTAACAGAACAGAAAAGAAGTGAATATCTTGCAAGTATATGTAATAGGAAAAAAGTAAAAGAAAAAACAGGAACCTTTCGTTTAAAGTTTCTGCATGTATATATACACATTAAAAAAAACATTATACAAACTTTCCTATTCTTCGGTTGCAGTACCAATGTATCAATGCTACTCTAATTTACGCGGTCACATAGAATTTTTTTCTATATTTCTATCAAGATAGTAGCATACTTAGCGGTGCTAAAAAGCAAAACCCAAAGAAATGGCCTTCTCTTTCGAATCCTCAGATCATCCAAAGCCTAAATAACAAATAAAATACAACTTCATTGAGTACCATACATATTATAATACTATCTAATCGATGAGCGTCAAGAATACCTTAACAACACGAGGTTGTAAACCTGTCATCCGGATTTAGTATCATTGGTACACCTAAAAATGATCCAATGAGCACAATAAAATAAAGGGATCCAGGAAGTGAAAACCAAGGATAAGGTAGATCAGTTAGCTTCTACGAAGGAGGTTTGTCAGGTGAATTCTGTGGTCGTCTTCTGAACATTCAGAATTTTCAGAGAAGTTGTCACGAGTCTCTGCGGAAAAGTTGTAGAAGTAGAACCAAGATTAGCATTAGGCATATAATTTGCATTTCGCAGAAACGATTTCACGGGCACGATGTGTTAAAAAAGGATATGCATACTATTTACTGGAAGTCTAAAGCGATAATCTTCTTGAGTTATTCTATGAATCAGCCGTTCAAAGAGCCCAAATATATTTGATGATTTTAATATTTCTGAAGGATAGCATCACAGTAAGAATCAAGGTAACCAGCAAAGATGCTCCAAATTGAGTCACGACAGTAAAAAAATATTTTAGAAGTGTGGTACTTTTGGCAGTAGATGTGATTCACTACTGAACAAATTGAGTCACAACAGTAACAAAATTTTTGCAGAAATTGTCCTTTTTATCGGCCTTTAGGTAGCACGTACCCCATTCTATGTGCATAATCCATAGTAATGCTGGTTTCTATCAAATTTTCTCCAAAATCCAACATCAAAACTATGTTCGCCTTAAAATACATAAATGAAAAAAAACATAAAACCAGTTTTTTAGGGCGTGTTTGGTAGGGATTCTCGAGGATGATTCTCAATCGGATCAATTAGAGTTGAGCCAAACGGACAAAAAAATCCCCTCGACTCTTAGCCGAATCGATCTGCTGTGATTCTCAATTTTACACACGAATGAAAAATCAGTCAAAAGGCGGCTTCTCGTGAGAATCCAACGAACGAAAATTAAAAATCCCCACAAGATCGGTATCTGATTCAGGAAGAATCAAAATCGCAAGATCAAAATCATAGAATCTAGAGCTCTAACAAATAGGCCCTTAGACCCAAGAAAATGGTTTTATTTTGGCAACAAGTTTCACTTTAGACCCATAAATGAAATGAAACATAGTCCTTGTTTCCTTTTCTGACCCACTGCCCAACATGCATAATTATGAAGTTACAATGACTTGCTGGTTCTTGAATTGCATTGATTTACCACATCGAGGAGAGGGCAGGGCAGGCTGCAAATCGCAATTTGCTCAAGATGACGCTCAACGTCTATGCTGAACTTGGTAGAGGTGGAATGGGTGTTTATGAAGCTTTTGAAGAAGTCTTCCTCAAAACCACAGCAGATCATTACAGAAGAAAAGCGCAAGCTTGGATGGCCTACAGTTCTTGTTCTACATATTTGTTCAAGGTATCTACGTTTCCTTGTAATATTCTCTGTAATTACATGCATGGGCCCATCAACCTGGCCAAGCCACGTATAGGTAGGGTGCACATATAACCTTTTTGTACATGACATAAATTTTTTTGTAGGTAAGTTTATTTGCTATGATCCTATCAGTTACGTGAACATGGCAGTTTTTCCACAGTAAATTTGTTCCATTCTATTCCTACATGGCCACACAGGTGGTCATACATAGATATTCTAATGTTTGACAAGCTTCTTTATGGAGGCCATGGACCCTGAGTACCTCTTAGTAAGCTTTGTGACCACTCGGATAGAGGATGAACCTAATCCTATAATTAGGAATATAACAGGACTCAGTGCATATTATTTTGTATGATAAGGAAAGAGATATAGTCCTAGTTAGGTACGTTGTATACCTTGAAGAAAATCACTTGGTCAAATCCGACTGGGATTCCTATCGTGTAACCTTACCTTCCCAGTACATAAGAAGAGGTAAGGAGTCCCTCGGGGCAAGAGAACAATCTCACCAGAGAAACCTCAAAGGCAATACACCACAGTTGAAAGTAGGGTATTACCTCACTTCGAGGGTCTGAACCAGGATAAATTGTTTCGTGTTCCTTTGCAATTCATCAAGTTTAGGTCTCACGAGTAGCCCCATAGAATCATTGCCAATATAAAACGACAGTTGGCGCGCCAGGTAGTGGTTTCGTCGAGATCATTTTCAACAAGCATGATGGATCCAATTACTGGAGTCGATGGCGTTAAGTTCTTCCCCGGGCAGACAATCAGTTTCGGGAGCCTCAACTTCGTCGCAGACAAATTCGGCGACCTCACCCTGACTGACTTGGATTCAATCTGGTTGGCCAGAATCCAAGCCGACATCGCGCCAGTCAGCCTACTCAACATTACAACAATCTTCGGCGACATGCTGTGGCAATCCCCAAGATGCGTGAGTCCAAGGACACTAACTCCTATACGGTAGATCCAATCCCCTGAAATTCGACTCGGATACAGCCCAGAGCTACTCGAGATCGGATCTAGGGAGGTTAGAGTTATAATCACCCCCCCTAAACTACTCCGACTTCGACTCGTAGTCGAACAGGAGCTCGGTAAGCTTTTCTCTACTACGAGAAGTCTTCATGGCGTTCAAGGGCTCAACTCCCACTCAAGATGCACACTGACTACGTGATCAGCAAGAGGAGAAAGCTCGCCGACTACGCAAGCAACAGAAGAAAGACACACGATGCCTACAAGCCAAGCGTGATGCTCGAAACGACAACCTGCGCAAGGCTGGGCGGACTACTCAACAAGAGATCCTCCAAATCAGAGTTGGCGACCACGACGTTTTCGTGACCCCACAGCAGAACGTTGTAGCCATTGCCACCCTATTGGACACCTTGCAGTTTGGGCCCGACCACCAGGCCACTCCGACTATTGCAAGGATCAAGGCAATAATCACCGTTGCGGCATGCCAGCAGCGACAATAATCGGGAGATACTCTTATACTGTCAAACAAGACGGCTTCAGACACGGCGGTCTCATCTGCCTCAGCACAGTGCCGTGGAGCTGGCTCTAGTCAGCATCGCTCAGAGTCTCATCATACGTCACTCGACAATCAGAACAATGATCAGCGATGGCACCATCATGACGACCGCCGTGACAACCAGGATACCCAAGGACGACTACGGCAGGATCTCTGCCACAACATCAACGCCCGATACCGAGAATGTGAGGAGGACGAGCGCTGCCGACTGGAAGATGAGCATGAGCGCTTCGGCCTCCACCACGAGCGATTTCATCGCCGTAGTCGGAGTCGGAGCCCTCACCCAGATGAAGGAGTATCGGCGTTCACCCACGAGCTACAACAAGTCGACTGGCCATCTGGCTTCAAGCCGACTAGAATAAAGAAATATGATAGGAAGACCAACCTAGAGTCCTGGCTCACAGTCTACATCTTGGTGATTCGCGTGGCTGGAGGTGATCACAAGGTCATGGCTAACTATCTCCCAATCGCCTTAAGTGACGGTGAGGACATGGCTAACAGGGCTTCCCAGGCGGTCAATTGGCTCCAGAGGAGAACTCCGCGAGCGTTTCGTCGCAAATTTCCAAGGAACGTATGAGAGGCCGTCTTCCGAGTATGATTTATATCAGTGCCACCAGCGAAGAACGAGTCCCTCCGCGACTTCATCAAGCGGTTCTTCGAGAAGAGAAACTCAATACCCAAGATCAAGAACGAGGTCGTCATCACTGCCTTCCGCAAGGGAGTCAAGGACACCTCGTTCATCACTAAGTTCACTCGGAAGCCTCCAAGTTCTGTCAAAGCTATATTCAATATGGCAAACAAATACGCCGACTCGGCCGACGCCGTTGCTGAGGCCCTGAATGACAAGAAGGAGCCTCGACAGAAGGAGCGGAAGGACACTGAGATGTGGCTCAGACTAAGTCCGACAATCGCAAGCGCAAGTCGGACAATGCTGTGGCGGATGTTGAGCGCAGCCGACTATGACTCCCGAGGATGAATGAATACCAGAAGGTTATGAACGGTCCATGCCCTTTCCACCCAAAGGGGAAGCACGTAGCTAAAAACTGATTTATGCTCAAGAAGTTTGCTTCTGAGCAGACATCAATGTCTGGCGACAACAAGGACAAGGACAAGCCAGACTCGTGTGCAGCCGGCAATTATCAAGATCCCCAAGCTAAGCTCAACCATATTTTTAGAGGGCCATCTGCATATGAGTCCAAGCAAAAACAGAAGCTAACGGCCAGACAAGTCAACTTGGTCTCGTCAGACGCCCCCAATACCTACGTTGGTCAGAGACGGCAATCACTTTCAACCGCACAGATCACCCCGACCGAGTAACTCATACAGGACGTTATCCACTTGCCCTAGATCTGGTCATCAGGAGTGTCAAATTGAAGAAGTTTCTCATCGACAAAGGAAGCACACTCAACATTTTGTTCACTAAGATGCTCGACGAAATGAAGATCCCTCGATCTGAGCTACGGCCTAGTTCAGCTCCCTTCCATGGGGTAATCCCCGGCCTCTCTTCTACTCTACTCGGACAGATCACTCTACCAGTTACTTTTGGCACGCGGGAGAACTTTCGCACCGAGAACATCTACTTCGAGGTTGCCGACTTCGAGACTGCATACCACACCATACTCAGATGGCCTGCACTAGCCAAATTCATGGCAGTGCCCCAATATACATACATGGTGCTCAAGATGCCAGGACCAGCAGGAGTACTTTCCTTGCCCAGCGATATCAAGCAAGCCTTCACCTACGACAAGGAGAGTTGCGAGTTGGCCTAGTCTCACGAAGCGGCAGTCAGACGAAGCAACATCAGACTGGCTACAACAACTATAAACGAGGACGATCAAGTTCCGGCCAAGAAAGCAGCCAAGTCGGGAATTTCAGTGGATTCAGAGACAAAGAAGATCCCCTGGACCCTTCCGATCCTACCAAGACTGTGCTTGTCAGGACCGGACTCGACCCCAAATAGGAAAATGCGCTCGTCACCTTCCTCTAGGCGAACAGGGATATATTTGCTTAGAAGCTTTTCGACATGCCTGGTGTACCAAGGGAGGTGATCGAGCATTCCCTCAACGTCAAGCCGGACGCCAAACCAGTCAAGCAACGACTACGGCACTTCGCGCAAGACCGCAAAGATGCTATTCAGGAGGAGATAACCAAACTCCTTATAGCTGGGTGCATCAAAGAGGTCTACCACCCGGATTGGCTGGCAAATCCAATCTTGCTCCAAAAGAAGAACGGTAAATGGCACATGTGCGTCGACTATACCGACTTAAACAAGGCGTGTCCCAAGGATCCATTTGGTCTACGAGAATAGATCAGGTGGTCGATTCAACTATGGGATGTGAATTACTCAGTTTTCTCGACTGTTACTCGGGATACTATTAAATCAGCCTAAAGGAGGACTGCCTGAAGACCTCTTTTATTACATCCTTCGGAGCATATTGCTATGTCACTATACCATTCGGGTTGAAAAACGCTGGCGCAACATATCAACGTGCTATCCAGCGGTATCTTCACACTCAACTCGGGCGCAATGTGGAGGCCTATGTCGATGACGTGGTAATCAAGACCAAAGTCAAGCAAGATCTCATCGCCAACTTGGAAGAAACTTTCCAAAACCTTCAAAGATTTAAGATGAAATTGAACCCGGAAAAATGCATCTTCGAAGTACCTTCGGAAAAATCACTCGGCTTCATCGTATCACAATGGGGCATCGAGGCAAATCCAGAGAAAATCAACGCTATCCTGAACATGGCACCCCCGAGTAGCCAAAAGGATGTACAAAAGCAGATCGGCTCCATGGTAGCACTCAACTGATTCGTTTCTCGACTCGGCGAACGGGGCATATCCTTTTTCAAATTACTAAAGAAAGTTGACAATTTTCAATGGATACCAGAAGCCCAACAAGCCTTTGAAGACTTCAAGAAGTTCCTCACATCACTACCCATTTTGGCATTACCAATGTCCCAGGAACCACTCATGTTATACCTGGCGGCAACAACTACTCAGGTAGTCAGCACGGTACTGGTCATTGAGTTGGTGGAGTCAGGACACATACAAAAAGTTCAAAGACTAGTTTACTTTGTCAGCGAAGTCCTAGACGAATCCAAGATGAGATATCCCCAAGTCCAGAAGTTGCTATATGGTTTGATCATAACGGTCCAAAAGTTGGTGCACAATTTTCCATCGCATCAAGCTACAATCGCCACATCGTATCCACTCGAGGACGTCCTATACAATCGCGAGGTCACCAGCAAAATCGCTAAATGGGCACTCGAGTTGATGGCGTTTGATATTGCTTTTCAACTGTGGACAACAATCAAATCGCAAGCACTTGTCGACTTCGTGGCCAAGTAGATAGAGGTTCAGACGGCTACATCAACAGACAAGCTAGAATACTGGACGATGTACTTCGACGGTTCTCTACGAATCGGCGAAGCAGGGGCTGGCGTTGTCCTGATGTCACCCACTGGAGAAAAACTTAAATATGTCCTCCAGAAACACTTTCCAGCATCCAACAACGTCGCCGAATACGAGGCAATCATCCACGGGCTCCACATCGCCATATCACTTAACATCCGTCGACTGGTAGTACACTAGGATTCCCAACTCGTGGTGAGCCGAGTCATGAAAGACTAGACGTGTCTAGACAACAACATGGCAGCATACTGTCAGGAGGTACGAAAGCTGGAAAACAAGTTTGATGGGCTGGAGATTACACATTTGCTTCACTAGTACAATGAAACCGCAGACAAGCTAGCCAATATGGGATCCAAGCGAGAAGTGGTCCCGACTAGGATTTTTGTCGAGCACTTATTGGAGCCGTCAGTCAAAAAGAAGCCAGTACTCGAGCAGTCGGGGGCGAAACCTACCTTGGCAAAAAATGAAGTACTAATCATTTCTCAGGATTGACGGACTCCAATCATCAGGTTCCTCCTGGAGGACGAGCTCCCAGAAGGGCCAGCTTTGTTGAGCATGCATCGGATCTTGGCCATGAGCTAGCCAACATGCTAGGGATGTCAAATGGAGCTTTCGGCATTGCTAGGGGATTGAACTAGGTGGAAGAGCTTCTAAATGGTGGGAATCGAAGCAAGAGGGAAGACCGACGGATTCCTGGGAGGAAGCTCGAGCTACAGAAAACCCTAGCTGGGGTGGAGAGCGCGAAGTTTGGCGCATGTGCGGGAGATGAAGTGATTTGGCGAATTAGGGGAGAAAGGGGAATCTTTTCTCTCCCATTGCTTTATAGGCCTGCGCTGAGTTAGCAGGCTTGGGCCAGCTTGCTCAGTATTGGGCTGTACGATATGAGTTTCTAAATAGCATACGACAACTGTCTGTGTTAAAATCACAGTGCAGATGCTATTTTACAGAAACTGATTAAAATAATCAGATATACTTCATGTTAAGCCTAATTGCTGGACACATATGTTCAGATATCTGAATTATTTAGCAAGGCATTGAAGATATATCTTTATAAGGATCAATAGCTAGTCTCCATTAAAATTAGAGATGCAGATATCTCTCAAGAACACATCACCATATATTGGGTTAAAATCCATAAAGTGGTACTTGGCTTACATGCTTAGCCAAATTACCTTAAGCAAAAACTATTTCCGACTGATATGATGCTGAAGTGTCTAATTTCCAAGAAATATATCACTCGGGAAAGACTTAAAGGTTAAAGATCTTTGACTTTATGTTTAATTGTTTCTCAATTAAGCACAAAGTCGAGAGCTACACCTAATAGGTGCGCCTAGTCGGGGCATACTATTCATATTTTTCTATGATGCCCTTCGTAGCCTTGTTGCCAGCTGATATGAAGCAGGATTTGGAGAAGAGGTACTCGAACAAAGGGTACTCGGGAGCACGGCACTTGAGAAATCTTCATCAAGGAAGATGAGCACTCGGCACCAGCTGTGACTCAACTATGAAGGTCTCAGGGGCTACTGTGGAGGCCTTGGGTTCCAGGTACCTCATAGGAAATTTTGTGACCACTCGAATAGAGGATTGGCCTAATCCCGTAATTAGAGATACAACAGAACTCGGTGCATATTACCTTGTATGATAAGAAAAGGGATATAATCCTAAGCAGGTACGTTGTATACCTAGAAGGAAATTCCTTGGTCAAGTCCAACTGGGATTTCGATCATGTAATCTTACCTTCTCAGTATATAAGGGAAGGTAAGGAGCCCCTCGGAGCAAGAGAACAATCTCACCAGAGAAACTTCAAAGGCAATACACCACAGCTGGAAATAGGGTATTACCTCACTTCGAGGGCCTGAACTATGATAAATTGTTTCGTGTTCCTTTGCAATCCATCATGTTTAGGTCTCACGAGTAACCCTATATAATTATTGCCGATATAAAACATCGACATTCTTGTATGATTTAATTTAATTTTTTTGACCCAATTTCATTTGCTATCATCAATTTTTGAACAGTTTGTGTGAAAGAGATATGTGTCTTTGTTATATTTTCTAATTTAATTGAGTCCATTCCCATGCAATTATTTGGAGCCAATTGTTTTCATAGTCCATTTGCCTTTTTATGCCCTTCCTGAGTTATTGACCTCATAAAAAGACATCCTGATATCTAATATATTGTCATGACAGGAAACCTAAATAAGTCCAATTATGCATCAAGCATGAAAATGATGAAATAGGAAAAGATTGTGAACTGTCAAGAATTATTCAAGTGATTCTATGATTAAAATTTACAAATGACAACCATTTCCATCTCTACGAATATCATACCAATCTTCACAAAAGCAATTCAAATGTAGTTTAACTAGAACTATCAGATATCCCAGTATAAGTATTTAACTGCTTAAAGATAAAAAACAATGTGGAAATCAAGATGTTTTTGCGTTTTTCCAATCATTATATGAGCATTCTCAGAAATTAGTAAAAGGGCTTACATTATACCTCCACCTGCACCATCTTCTTCTTCGTCATCACCGAAGTCTTCCAACTACATTAATAAAAAAATGATACTTAAGAAACACATTTAGCGAGCATGCATCTTGCGTAAAATTGTACCCAGTTCTAAATTCCAATATAACCCTATGCGTTCAAGCAGCAAACTATTTTAAACTTGTGCCATGTGCTCAATTTCCTGAGCTAATCCTAACCATGGAACCCTTTCACTTTTGCGTCTACAAAAATCCTAGGTTGTATCCTGAGATACTTGCTATTCACTGGTTCTATATATCAATCTTCTTTATCAAAGCTAAAACTGGTCCCTGTGAATTTAACAAGGGATGTGAGTATAAAATGCTTACAACAAAGTGTTCATCGTCACCTTCTTCATCCTCGCCGCCCTTGTCCTCATCCTCACCAAGGTCCTCCTCGTCCTCCTCATCGCTCTCCTCTTCCATCCAGTTCTCTGTTTCCTTCTTCCTTTTCTAGATATGCTTGTTTGGTCAATCCAAATAACAAACAGAATTCAAAGCGCAGGAGAATTACCTGCAGCACTGCAGCATGTTGGGCGAGTCTTCAATCTCTAAATGTATAGCCTCCTATCACTGGAGGTATTGAGAGCGGTTCCACTCGATCAGCATCCTCCACATACGACCTATTTCACGATGGAATACAATTTAGAGAGAGAATTAATACTGCAAATCAATCAGAGTGACACACAACTATGTGATACCTAGACTGTTTACTGAATCCCATCAAGAGAACAAGTAATTCTTACTGCATGCAAAGAAAACATGGATGAAGGGTCACTTATAGTAAGAAACAGAATTCATTGTAGCTGGATTTCTTCTCACAGCCCCTATCAACGTACAGCCTGCGGCAGGTAGAGTGCAAGACTCCCACATCTTTAGGAACGAAGCCACCATCGATGCAGTGATCACCATTGACGATAAGCGTCGTGATCAGCACGTGCCGTGTGGTGCAGGTGCACAGGGAGTGCATGGCAATCCAAACAACACACAAAACCCAGCCAACCAGATGCACCAGAAAGCCACACCCATGCTCGATCTTGAAGGGGCACAAGATTTCCAATGCGATTGGAGGCGCGATGGACTGCTCCCCCGGCGAGTATCTGTACGCAAAGCGAGTACGATGCCGAAAGAAGTATATTGTGCTGTGTTCCTCCACGTACACTGCCGTACAAAACAGGGGTCTGTAATCGGAGCTTCTCCCCGTCATGAGCGAGGTGTCCAGATGCAGTCAACGCAGTCGAACACGAAGAAGACCACGTCGGCCATCGAGACCAGGATCTTGTCATCGCCAATGAGGGCGTCGCCTTGGAAGATGCCGCTCTGGAAGCTCTCGCTGAGCTCAAATCCAGTATGCGGGAACTCGTGCTCAGTAGTGCCGACCCAGCGGCGGTGACCTTCCTTCTGCCACCGCATCAGGAGACGGGTCGTGCTCTTCTCGTCGAGCCAGGGATACGGCCGCTCCATGGACAGCACCTAGTTCTCGCCTCTAGCTTGGATGGGGAAGTGTCCTCTAGGGAAGTGTCCTCGAGGCACCGGCACTGTGGGGAGATCATCGAGCGGGGTGACCTCCCTGTCGGCAAGATTCATGGAGGGCGATATGTGAGGCTGGCTCAAGTCGTTGATGTCAAAGATCCAGCGGCCCTCGATGTTGAGGGGAATCGCAGATCAGGTGCATCTTGTCGCCGCTGTTGCTCAGATCGGCGAAGGCGGTGCTGAAGGCCTTGGCAGCAACATCGTCGGGCGAGACCTGCCAGAAGCTCTCGAGGCCGTTGTCGCTCTCGCCGAGGACGTGGCCAGATGCCGCCACGTGGAACCTGTGCAGGTGCAGGTTGTGGCGTGGCACGTCGGCGGCAGTGACGCCGACAACCATGAACCACAGAGGCCGGTCATCCGCGCCGGTGGGGATGGGTAGGTAGTCCGTGCCAGGGGCGATACACGGAATTCCACCGCATTCCCTGTTCTACCCTCCAATCTCTCTGTCTTCTTCCTCTTCCTTCTCCGATTCCTCTTCCTCATCTATGTCGTTCAACTCCTTCAATAAGTCACCCTCACCATCCTCCCCCTCCTCCTCCTCTGACTGCTCCTCTTCGGCATCGGCGGTCTTCGATTCCAAATGAGGCGGCGGCTAAGAGGGGGGATGTTGTTCTAGGCGGCGGAGCTGGCGGCGCAAGTGGGGAATGAGGGGGCAGGAGAGCAGCTCAATCTAGGACCAAATCTGCTCGACGTCGAAGGCGGGGCCTGCGAGGAGGTTGGAGAGCAAAGGCGGTTGCGCAGGGGAGAAGGGGACGAGCGAGGAGTAGAGGTGCTTCGAGGCCTCCCGGGCGGCAGCGGCGAGGTCGGCGGATGGGGAGAGGTAGAAGGCCGGGTCGGTGTCGCGCAGCCGCCGCAGCGCCGCCTCGCCCTTCTCCGCGGCCGCCTTCACATCGAACGGCTCATCCAGATCCATCGCCATTACTGGGTGGGAACTGGGAATCGTCGGAGCGTGCAAGGAGCGGGAGAGGAAGGCAGAGGCCCGGAGCAGAGGAAATTAGGGCAGCGCGATGAGGACGATGAACTGAGACTGGGAGGGGGAGGGGGAGGAGAATCGCTGTCTGGGGTTGATGGCGACGACTGCGGAACACCGTGGAAGGAGATGGATGGCGGCACAGGGTAGGGGTAGGCGAGGGGTGGGGGCTCAGGGGATTGGGGGGCGGTGGGGGGATTGGGGGTGGGGGTGCGATCTGGAGATCTAAGCCATCGGATTCCTGGATCCAACGATCCATAATCAGCGTGTCTGCTAGGGTAGGATTCACTGCCACCACTACGTTCTTTTTAAGTAGTATAGATATATTATATACTAGTTGGGTACCCATGCATTGCAACGGGAAAAAATATGCATCAATTCTAAATTACACCGGGTAAAATGATGTTAAATAATCGACGTTTGTTGTAATGAAACCTTAATATAACACAACAATTCTACTCTAATGCTAATACCAATACATGACTTAGTTAAAAAAATTAACTCGCAGCATGCATCGAGAAACTCATGTACATGCAAGAATAAAAATAATTAGGAAAGGGTGCTAATCACCTTTGCTAATTAGCCTATCTAAAACATAACTGCCTCAATTTATTTTCTCCCTAGCACATGCCTGCAACAGCAGCCATGCAGGGTTTGGCAAAAGAGTGTGCAACTTAGGTAGACAAGTACCACCCAACCACACATGCAAGACCATCCATCGCAAGATAGCATGTTCCATATAAATAGGCATTTCAAAATCAGAACACACTAAAATATTCACATTGCTAAAGTATCAGACATGATGGATTGATTAGAGAACATGCATGAGTGTCTTTTATCGGTAGGAACAAATTCTCCATGTTAAACGGATGTTGGACTGATCAGAGAATATGCATATAGCTAAACGGATGAAAAATTAACCTAATAACGATGTTGGTGTGGCGCCACTCAGCAAGGGTTCAAGTTGTATATCATCAGTATGGACCATTCCATGGCCCTTCATTCAACTAAATACAAGTAGACAACCCATTGAGAAAACACAGTACTCTGAAAATGTAGCAGAGAAGAATTATATAACTTAATAGATGAAACAGGGAGTTAGAAGTTGTTCCTTGCCATGAATTTCGCGGGTTTATAAACATCTAGCAGCACAGTCTCATATCATTAATATACAAAAAAGAAGAAAAACCATTCACTTATAGGGCTCATGGAGTCCTACGGCTGTATAGGATCCTTGTTCCTTTAAAAAAAGGTAAATAAAAGTTCAAATAACTATATGTAATTTGCAAAGACACCTCATGGAAAGATGCTTATCCTCTGCTACATTTAAAAATTTTATATACAAAAAGTTTGAGGGTTCTACTTCCACCTAAATAGCGTAGATTGATACTAATTGATGAAACCAACTAATTTCAGGAGGAATTACCTAGGTATAGTTAGAAGAAGGATGACTACTCCTTTCTCAAGCAACACTAATCTCAGGGGGACTAAATGTTACTGCTCTCCCCGCCATCGAACATCCATATGAAACCATCATCAGCGCATAGACTCAATATCTGCAATTTATAGGAATCAATCATTATTGAAGAAAATTACCTCAACCAAACATAAATGATAGAATAAGCCAAAAAGGTCGTCATTATGCATTAAACAATAGTAGTTGCCGTGGTGTCCTATTGGCTTTGCTTCGATAGTTTTAACTTTTTTCCTATATATTAAATCATTTCAAAACAAATGTTAAATAAGTTCATTGGATATAATCTTTTCTTAAAAACAGAATATCATAACTTCAGACTCAAATTATGATAGTTAATCAAGATAAAAAATTGATGATTATGATTGCTTAGCATCTCATAGTCCAAAAAAGAAAAGGACACCATGGTAGTAATGCAATAAGATGTCTCCAAGATCCAGAATGGTAGACTGCGGGCAAGGAAAATAAAATACGGATACAGTAATTTGTATGTTAATTTCTTCTTAGCCATTCCACATGAAAAAATTGGTTTGAGCTCAAAACTTGAAAAAAGAAAGTCAGACTATCCCGTTGCTGGGTGTATGATAATCTTCGCAATTTCCCAATTCCATCCCTTTCTAATTGTAACATGCGCTCCATTGGATTACCCTTACATAACTTAGGATGCACCAATCAACTACATTTTAGCCGGTTCCACTTCTGTGGTAATTAGGTACTCAACATTTATACTTTGTTGTTGAATTTCTTTTAACAAATAGAAAAAAATAGGCACCTTCTATTGATACAGAGCATTTATAAAAAGTTTTGCTTGACCTGATTCCTAAACCAAAGTTAATGAGGACATCCCTAGCATCCACTCTTCTCCACCTCCTAATGAAACTGCATCTGATATAGTGGGTCCAATTACAAGGAGCAGAGCCAAACAATTGGAGAAGAAAATGCATTCTCAGGTGAACGCTAACCTTGTGCTAAATAATCAGATTATTTTGGATGAGCCTATGCTTTTGAGTACTTGTTTTAATGTTCTTAGGAATGATGGAGTGCACGAACGGGCATGGGATGATGATGGTTTCTGCCCTCCAAATATATGGACTAAGGAGCCTGGACGTGCATAGAGAGGATGGACCATTCAGCTATCATGCAGATCAGTTGTGGATGTGCAAAGCAAATAAATTCGTGAGTTAGTAAGGCAGTTAGCAACCAGGTTGCTGTTCACACACGTACAAGCATGCAGAAGAATACCAACCATCCAAAGAGCTCCATTAGGCCAGACTATTAATAGGAGTGCTACGAATTCCTACTGCATGTTCTCATCTATTTTATCCGAACTGAAGCTATATATATCCATGTAATAGATGACGAGGGGGACTTTTCGGCTGCCAATTCAGAAATACAAACTCTTTGAGTTCTTCTTTCCATGTGAGTCTTGAGAGACTTACAAACTTGTTCTTTCGATTCCTGAGGGAGTTGTAGAACGCCGAACTGCGGTTCACCCAGTTTGTGCCTTCACATCTTTATGGTGTGATTGCGTGGGCTGGCTTCGTCGGTACGTGGAAGGGTAATTGTCTCGGTAGTTCGTCGCATGGACAGACTCGCGGTGCACTACCTCTTCACCCGGTCACGCAGCGATAGTTATCAAGTTCACGGATCCTTCGAGAAGATCGGGCCACAACTACTCGTCACACGTGATCCATAGACGTGTGCATGTCAAAAGGTCTTGACAAAGAGTTATGTGCAAACCAACTGCGAAATGTCATGCTGCATTGTAAACTAACAGAGAAATTCTAATCTTTCTTGCTACTCAAAAGCATAGTCTTTAACCAATTGATATATGTCCAACTGCATGAAAATCAGCTTATCACTCAATCACAGATCCACAAATCGACACATACATCAGGGGACCACAGTAGTTCCATTTCATACTCGAAATTTAACATCAAGCAATCAAGAAAAACAGGTTAGAAGAATAGGAGAAATTGTTTTTACCTTCACTGCAGGGGAGAACCCTGTCAGTCGATGATGGCGATGGTTCCACAAAACAAATACCTCCAAATTGACGTATACGTCATAGATCGACAACAATATTTCCATTTGACATCATAGATTCAAGGAAAAAAAGAAAAAGAGGAGAAATGGGTTTTACCTTCAGTGCTGGAGAAATGTGTTTTACCTTCAGTTGCTATAATGGACCTGAAGGTGCTAAAGCTACAGATCCATCATTTTCCTTCTCTTATCTGAGTTCTGGGCGCGCCGCCAGCGGTGAGGAGGCGGCGGCACTCGGTGAGGTGGAAGGAGGGACCGGTGCGGCGCTCGGTGAGGGGGAAGGGCGATCGGGAGGAGGGAGGCCACGTGTATGCGATCGGGAGGGGGATTGTAAAACCGATCTGAGCCGTTGGATTTCACGATCAAACGGTCCACGATTAGCATGTCACTCTTTTTGAGTAGTATAGATGAGCTCTGCCTTTATTAGTTACAAATCGTTGACTCAAGGTAAAAAAAACATAAGGAGTAGGAACTAGGAGGGAAGGAAAATGAACAAGAGGATCATCCTCATTAATCTACATTATGACTTCGTTATCCTTGATATCATAACTTGTATTTTATAGTTTTCTATGTTTTAAATTGAGTTAACAACTAGAATCGGGTATATAGCTTGTAAGATGTCAATATAGTGCACGTTCACCTGATTTGTCTAAGATATACAGTGAATTTGACATAAATCCAAGAATACTCATGGAGAAATTGTTGTGACGGTCCCGTGCGCTTGCTGGTCATAGATAGACCAGGGGGCATTTGTCTTGCTATGCTCACATTGGTAGCCATTTATGTGCACTATCAGGCTTGAGGCGTTGGAATCCACATATTTGAAGTGAGGATGGACTAATCTGATATGCACTGCTCCCTTCATCCAATAAGCATTTTTAAGTTATATAGCAGAGACTAAGGTTAAGGAGAAAAGATTTTGTTGCCCCTTATTAAATAAAGAATGGTTGATGGTGAAAGAATGGTTGGGGTAGGATGGAAAAAATTTAAATGGGATGTGATTGATGGGGACCAGTAGTAGTGTAGGAATGCTTATATTGTTGGACAAATTTAAATGTTTGAAATGCTTCTATTGTTGGAGGGATGGAGTATGAGTGTAGCATGACAATCCTAGGATGCGTTTGGTTCGATGGATTTGGTAGGTTGGGATGGGTCCATCCCATTTTTTAGTATGTTTGGTTTGTGGATTAAGTGGGATGGGATAGACCCAGTAGAGAATATTCCCCTGATATTCGGGTTGGATTGATCCGGCCAAAACGGTCGGACCGCGCCGACCCACCTCGCGGGCGCATCGACGCGGTGAGTGGCGATGACGCAGGCTAGGCAACGGCGCAGGCCAGGGAGCGGCGATGGCGCAGCGGTGTAGGGAGCGGAGTCGCCCAGGGAGCGGCAATGGCCACTTCTTCCTCCACTACCTCCTCCCCCTGCACAGCGGCGGCAGCGGAGTCGGCCGGCCCTGCGTAGCAACCCCACGTTTCAGCCTACTTGTCGTCGTCGGTCGCATCCCATCCGTACTCGCCGCCGCCGCCGCCCGTCTCCTCCTCCGGCTCATCCCAACTGCTGAGCCTCCCGCCAGCGAGCACCCATGATGGAGGACCGCGCCCCCAAGGTCTCCAACGAGCCTACTGCCGCGGCGGCCAAGCAGAGGTCCGACCTCCCTCCCTTCCTCGCTCGCCCCCTATACTTTGCCGATGCATCTGGCACCTTCGGTACTCCAGACTGCTGCTGCTGCAATTCCTGTTGTACATTGGAACTGCTGGTTCTTTGAAATCTGAATTACTAGTTTCATCTGAAAATTTTACATTGCAACTATTACATAATCACATACAGTCATGTAATTGAATGTATCGATGGGCTATACACATTCACTAACTATTTCTGCAAGTCTCTATTGAATTCGGCCGCGTCCATCCTAGCATCATCCTTCCATCCAAACAGGTGGTAGGATCATTCCATCCCCTTCTATCCCTCCAACAAAACAAAAAACAGGGTTCATTCCATCCCTCCAACCAAACAGAAATTAGGACCAACCCATCCCAAAAAATAGGAATGGATCTAACCCATCCCACTTTGTTCTCAAAACAAATACATCCCTAGTGAATTGGATCTATGATTTGCAAAAATACATTTTATACAGCGACAAGGATGACGATCAATTAGCATGCATAGAAAACGAGACTCGATAGAGAGTGCTCCAGTGAGTACTAATAGTAATTGGCATGTCTTTGATGATACAGGATAATATCATCGCATCACATATTTTTACCATGATCATTGCTTCATATTTGTATTATATTTCACCTTTTACATTGAAGCAATGTGCTTTTGGCATATGAATTCTTAGTTTAGCATAATTGAATATGATTTAAACTTATATTGCAAGATAAGGACATTAGATCACCTAATAACTAGGTTGGAGGCAATGACTGTCGGTGTATGTACACCGTATGCAGGAGTCATGCGGGACCCTCTCTGTGAGTTCGGCTAGAGGGTGAATGCGTTTGATTTGTCATAGGTTGATGAATAAGTAAATGAAGCAAGGAATTTATACGGGTTCAGGCCGCACGGTGACGTAATATCTTACTCCTGTTGTGTTCTTGGTTTCTTGGTGGCTTATGAGAAGTGTTTTTAGGACTTAGGCTCTCAGAGTTTTGTGTATCCGATCCCCCCTTTTCTTGCACTTGGCTCTCTCCTTATAGCTCTTAGGGGGAATACCACAGTTGCCAGACTATGGAGGTAGAGAGCACTATTACAAAATTAGGTATGGTTGGTCTTGTCTTCTGCTGACCAATGGGCCGGTCTCCTGCGTTCCTGGGCCCTTCTTGGAGCCGGTCTGAAGAGAGGGGGCGGTCGCCCGCCACGTGTCCTAGTATGGCCGTCGAACGCTTGTTGGGGAAGATTGCGGTTGCCACACTAGTCGTGGGCCCTTCCTGTCAGCCTCCTGTAAAGGTAGGTGAAAATCAGCGGGCCCGGGTGGGTGGCACGGTAGTCAACTGCGCAAGGTAGATGATGGCGCACGGCGGAGGGTACAAAGCCGTCTTGTCCCCAACACTACGTGCCCGATAGATAAAGGTCTCGTCACCCTTAATTGGCAATAGGGGTGAAAACGGTTCGGATATTATCCGCTAACCATTCAAAATTTCGAATACAGATAGGATCGGTCGGATAATCTCGGATTCGAAAACGGAAACGGATAATTTTTCTCGGATACGGATACGAATACAGTAAAGGCATTATCTAACGGATTCCGGAATCGGTCGAAAACTATCTGGACAAATTTTCGGATATCCATAGCTTTTTTCTTTTTTTGTTTTTTATCATTTTAAAAATAAAGAAATGGTCCCTCAAAATAAATAAATAGAAATTAATTATAGGCAGAGCGCATGAGATCACCGTCAACGCCGGCCACCGCGCCACACCCCCGCCGCCTACGCTCCTTCTCCACCACGCCGACACCATCGCCGTCGCCGGCGGCGGTGGTCTTCCCTTCCTCTTCCTCCCCGCCGACGACCTTCTTTAGTGGTGAGGAGACGGCGGCAGCGGTGGAGGTTTCCTCGTTCTCGGGAACAACGGCCGCCGGCGGCGGCGGTGGAGGTGACGGCTGCCTTGCCCTTCTCCTCGGCCTTGTCCTTGTCCTTTCCCCGCTTCTTGCGGCGACGGCCGAAGCCCTTGCCCTCCTTCTCCTTGCGGGCAAGTTGCTCCCTAGAACCCTAGCTCCGTCGAGGTCCCCCCCGGTGTGGCGTGCCCTTCCCCGGGGCCGCGGGCGTCGATCGGTCCCAAGGGGCGGGGGCGTCGAGGAGGGCGATCGCGAGATCGGGGAGGTTGGGGTTGCTGCCTGCGCTGGGTGGAGAGGAGGGGAAGGGAGGGGACTCCATGGCGGGGAGCGGCAGGCCACCGGCAGCGCAGAAGATCCTGCAGTCGCTGCGTCCCCCCCTATCGTTCGCCGCGTCATCGAGGTCTCCCTTCGCGGCGCCCAACAACTACCACCGCTTCCCCTCGCCGGCTGCGGCGGGCAGCGCGGGGGCGTTTGGGTCGGGAGGCATCGGCGCGGGGATTGCTGGCAGCGGCGATATCGAGGAGGGGCTGGTCATCCGAATGCTGGTGAGCGCGCTTGATTTACTTGTTTCTGTTTTGGTGCGGGGAGCTGACGAGCTGTTGCGTGGTTTGAGCTCTCCTGGTGTGGATTTTCGTTCAAAATTTCCGCGCTCTACTTGTGTGCTTGTGTCTGTTTCAGTCTAGTTGCCGGAATTGTGGGTAGATTTGAGTAAAATTTTGGTCAATTTCTAAGCTTCCATAGAGTCAGAAAGAGTTCGGTGAAGCATAAATGCTCATTAGCTCTAACTATTCTTATGCTAAGTAAATATCGACTATGTTGGGTATGCTATGCAGATCGATAAGGGCCATGCAGTTGTCGACTTGTCGCCCGCGCCAAGGTTTGGACTGAAGGGAAAGTTTTTATGTCAAATGATAAATGCTGCAAAGATAAATAATCTATGTAATGACTTTATTGACCAGATAGGAATAGATGGAAAATCGTAAGGTAGATGCTAATAACATAGGTTGTATTCTTGCCAGAATCGCCTGCGGTTTCGTGAACGGTATGGTACCATTGTGGACCTTCTATCTCATTTTACAAGCTATTTTCTTAGACTAGCAAAATGTAAATTAAAAAAAAATCACATCGACACATTGTCAAGAAGAAATCTATTTTGAATTCTAGAGCTTAATTTAGAATTAATTTCCGTATGTATGTTTGGTCCCATATGTAAGAATTTTAGGAAGTTGGTGGTGGGGTGATGTTAGATTCACCACTCACCACCAGTACTCCCTTGTGTTGTGATATATTGAAATATGATTATGTGATTAAACTATTTTTGTTGATATAAACGCTTAAAATTACTATATCTAAAATTTGTGATTAAATCGAAGATGGTGATATGATTATATACTTGCATAGAAATTAGTAATGTGTTGTTGATATGGATGCTTGAAATTGGTTGTATATGTTGTTTAGCTAAAAATTTGGAAATATTGATATATTTGTCGGCGAAACGGGACTGGGGGCCCACATACCCCGGGGACGCATGGATCTTTGGCCACGTCAGCTTCTCTGGGGCCCACACTCTGCACCGGTGACGGCCGGCTATGGCCGTTTTCCCGCCAAGTACTGGGGCCCGAGCACTGCCCGGCCCCGGGTGCACCTTCCCCGGGCGCGTCACAATGACTGTCCCCATCTGCCTCAGGCCCCATGGCCTGGGGACATTCCTGGGCCTCGCCCCCCGGTCCCGAGACCCACAAGCTCAGTCCCAGGGCGCGTTCCCAGGGCACATTGCTGGGATATTCCAGGGCCTGGTCTCGCCCCCCGGTCCCAGGACCCACAGTCTCGGTCCCAGGGCGCGTTCCCGGGGCACATTGCTGGGATATTCCCGGGCCCGGTCTCGCCCCCCGGTCCCGGGACCCACAGTCTCGGTCCCGGGGCGCGTTCCCGGGGCACATTACTGGGACATTCCCGGGCCCGGGGCGCGCCTCTCGGGCCTGGGGCTCACAGACTCGGTCCCCGGGAAACTCGACACCTTGTGCGCGCGGAGGGCGCGATGAGCTCTCTGCCCCGGGCACGAGCCTGACTTGAGCGGGTCAACTCTCCAACTACCTGCATTAATGACGAGGCGACGGGGCGTGTCGCGCCTGTCGCCCGCTCGGACACGCGTGGACTCTCGTGATGGCCCCTCGTGGGCCCGCTCCCTATGCGGTCAGAGAATATTTGACTAAGAGGGCTTCAGTTTTTTATGCTCTGGCGGCGATGGCGTGTGCCGTCACATCTCCGTAACTTAGCCGCCCGCAGCAGCCGAGCAACGTGACGACTAGACGTGCCGAACCAACTCCGGCGTGGCTCAGCAGGCGGGCGCGTGCGACAAGACATATCGTACCTAGAAAAACTTTCTCCTGACATGTGAGCTAAGCACTGTGGACTCCCCTTGGACTATAAAAGGAGGATCCATGCTAGCAGAAAAAGGGTTTCAGAGGCTTGAGTTCAGCTTCTAGAAAGACTGAGTTCCTAAGTTAGGACTAGCTCCCTAGCACCCCTCAACAAGATCTTGTAAGAACAAACCGCATTCACCTCCCACATAGCAGATACACACAGGAGTAGGGTATTACGCCTCTGCGCGGCCTGAACTTGTCTACCTCTTCTGTCACCCTTGCGTGTCATCGTCCCTAC
Organism: Oryza meyeriana var. granulata; assembly: GCA_003991445.1. Lineage (NCBI taxonomy): Eukaryota > Viridiplantae > Streptophyta > Magnoliopsida > Poales > Poaceae > Oryza > Oryza meyeriana. Next base: position 137,754 of record RYFJ01001234.1, read on the forward strand.
GCCGCAGTCGACCTGTGAACCACTCCCCTGACCGAACCTCAAAGGGGGGTCCTCAGACTCCCCCCGGTTGAAGTTCACTCCTCCGACAATATTATTTTACAAAAAATAATAAGTTGTCTCTTTTCGTTGGTTTGTAAAGTTCAGTTTGAGGGGTTTTTATATTTGAATAAATATTTGTTACCGTATTTGTCCCGATTCGTATTCACTCCGTATCTGTATCCGGTAATATTCGATTCCGTTTTTGTATTCGAGGTTTCCGATTCCGAATTCGATTAAAAAAAATGAAAACAAATATGGTATAGCTAGTCTCCGACTGTTTCCAATCCGTTTTCACCCCTAATTGGCAAGGTGCGCAAGGACCAAAATGAGGCAGCACGCTCTGACGCGTCGCCATAAATGCCCATAACTTGCGCCAACCCCGAGTTGCTCGGGGGAGCCGAGCTTGGGGACAGGGCGAGGCTGTCTCTTGAATGCAGCTGCTGCGGCCATGAGCTCTGGGACTTGCTTCCTAGACCTGGGAGACCCTAGGTGTTGCCTCGTAGCGGTTGTGAATTGTGTGTGTGTCGCTTGGCGACGTGATGATGTGGCGACAGGCCGCCGGGGGTGGGAACCCCTGGTCCCCACTTCACCAACAATGACCCCTTCGGCCAACGCTAGACGAAGTCCAATGAAGATGCCGAAAGTCATCAAGGACGCCGAGAGATAGTGAAGGCCAACGGAGGGGACGAAGATCACTGAAGATGCCAAAGACCGACGAAGGTCTCCAAAGGTGATGAAGGTCAGGGGCAAGGCCAAAGACCGGCAAATGCCACTGAAGGTGGCGAAGGTTATCGAAGATGCCGAAGACTAGTATAGGTAGTGGAAGCTATCTAGAGGATGACCAAGGCAGTCGAAGGCCAATCATCGGTTACGAAAGCCGATAAAGAAGTCGAAGAGTATTCACTAGACAATGGCCTCTAGAGGCACTTCTCAGCCATATGGCCCACTACTGGCCCATTAAAGGCCTGGCTAGATAAGGAATGATGGTAAAATGAGCCCATCCAGAGGCCCATGAAGGCCCATTTGTACTAGGGTTAGAGAAAGAGATGTGTGTGCTTCTATATATGTCCCTATAAAGGAATAGAGATGTAAATTACCTGTAAGTGCAAACCCTTGGCCTATTAATAGGCTCCTAGGGCACTATAATCCGAGAGCTTTTGAGAATTAACAAAGAATTTACTATTTTCACATACGTGCTTAGAGATATTGCTGTCTTTTGACAACAAGGTTAGATCGCTGTAACAATAGCCTTAGCTATATGGTAATTTACTAAAGAGTCACATTTGGCTAAAATCATTGTAGGAATCCAATTCACCCTTGATAGGCATCTTAATCCTTGTACTAGGTATGTCTACCTAATTTCACAACCAAACTAAAATTGCATACGGAATTTCAATCAAGCATCTGGATTCTAATAAATATATTTGTGTAATTTAAAATCTTTAATGTAATACTATCATATTAGTTTTATCCCTTCTCATGTAAATTTCAACACTTTCTCACGTAAATATGTTTATGTATTTCAGAAGCAACAATGCAGCTCGTATTTGTTTTAGAAGAAAAAGTTTCCAATGTTAGCTACACTAATGACAATGTAGCCCTTATAAACGGATCCAAATTAAATATTAGTTGTCACTACAACTATAAATTAAACGATCACAGTATAATCAACGGTAAATGTGGAATATACGCAAGACACCGATAAAAAAAACACTACAGACAAACTCTAGCGTTGGTATGGTGGCTTTGGAGGCACTAGACAAAAAAAGAAAAAAAATGTCTATGATAAACCTTGGTACTCAAGCCTCAAGGCATTCGAAGGGTCCAGGAAGCCTAAAAGCACGATAAAAACCCAAGCGTCCACGCTCCGTTCCGCCGTGCCAGCCGCTAACACAAGGACGCGAGAAGGGCGGCGAAAAGCGCAGAGGAAAAAAAAAAAATAAACCTGTCTCGTCGTCCCTTCATCTTCTTCTTCTCCGCTGCCGCCGCCTCCCCCGCCTCCGTCCAGCCCATTCGCCGCGACCGATCTCTCCCCCAACCCGCGGAGATGGACGACAGCTGCGCGGTGTGCGCGGACTCGCTGGAGTGGGTGGCCTACGGGCCCTGCGGGCACCGCGAGGTATGCTCGACCTGCGTCGTCCGCCTCCGCTTCGTGATGGGCGACCCGCGCTGCTGCATCTGCAAGACCAACTGCCCCTTCGTCTTCGTCACCAAGGTTCGTCTCGTTGCTAGGGTTTCCTCGGCCCTGGCCGGTTATTTGATCTGTGGCGTCGGGGGCGTGGGTGGATCTTGGGTCGCTGGGTTGGTTAGGGTTTCGACGGGCTTGGCATATGAGGGTCTTGCAAGTGGAATTACATGATTTTGTGGTGGTGAAAATTTGATCAATTTCACGAATTAATGTTGTTGGCTAATTATGTGAGCTTAGCTCATTGTATGAATTGGTCCCTAGGAAGTTGGGAGAGAATTGGTTCCTAGGAAGGGAAAGAATTGGTTCCTAGGAAGTTGGGAGGGAATTGGTTCCTAGGAAGTTGGGATTTCAGCTGAACTTAGTGCCACTGAGAAAGATGAGGCAATGAGTTTAAATGCCACAAATTTATTTAATCAGAAGTTTGTTTTGTCAAGCGATTAGGGGGTTGGCAATTTACGTTGACGTCTTACACTACTAGTGTGATACATGGCATTGCAAGCTACTGTTCTTACACTACTAGTGTGATCGATTATTATGTTTTAGGCTTATAACTCATTGGTTACTTTCTCTGCTTTTTTTTTAAAAAAATAAAATTACAATGAAGTAATTGTGTTCATATGCACTAAAGGATTGCATGTGCGAATCCTTAATGTGAATTTAAAATTTTTAATTATGGTTATTTCATCTTTGATCATTTAACAGGCTATGGGCGATTACACAAGAGTGATAAATGATTTCTCTGTTTTCCCCACTGGGGCAACTGAGGGAAAGGTGGGGGAGTACTGGTACCATGAGGATAGCCAGGCATTTTTTGACGATGCTGACCACTACAAGATCATATGGGCAATGTGCCGGCTTTCTTGTAGTGTGTGTGACAAAGCTGAAGATACAGCTGGTCAGGCAGCGCAAGCAAGGCGCAAGAGCAGGTTCAAGAGCATTGAACAGCTGAAGGGACATTTGTTCCATCAGCATAGGTTATACATGTGCAGTCTTTGCTTGGAGGGGAGGAAGGTGACATTATTGACAACAATTTGCTCTTTTCTCCTTAAGTAATTATTGTTAGTTTGATGGTGTCCTGCGTTTTTAACGAATTCAGCATGAAATCTTAAGACTATCATGGGGCATCTAGGTACTTATGTGGACATGTTTTGCTTATTATGTGGGCCTATTCATTTTTGTGGTAGGTAGTGATTTACTAATTTTGACTATTGTTGATATCACGCATTTACTGCGTGCAATATGTAAAGGCTCAGAGAAATCTTCATAAGTATGTGGTGAAAGAGCTTTTGCCTTCCACCATAGCTTTGCTTTGTGTGATGTGTGGAAATTAAAGAAATTGAAATGTTTTTAATATAACAGGCATAGATACTTCATCAGGAGGATGGTAACATTTAGAGTATTCAGCAACTCAGTGTGTGTTTAATCGTGCCTTATGACACTACATAGCCCAATGACAGGTCCACATCCTTGCAGTTACTGCATATTTGTTGTTGCTTTAAAAGGTGATATGCTTATAGACTGGTGGCCACCTCTGCCAAATCATCCACCAGGGTGCTGGGCAGCTAAGGTGGTGCCGGAAACTGATTTATTGCATACTGGTCCCATGCAAACCATACTAGTTGAGCATGTCGATCTGTATACATGATTTGGTTTGCTGACCTAGAAGTATGTAATTGAAACAAATTTATCTCAGTTATGTTGCATGCTGTATTAATAATATAGTAATATAATACTGGAAACGCAAACCATGCTAGATTGAAGTTCAAGTAATTGAATCTGATGTTTCTGTTTGAAGTTGAGATTGACTTTGTGATCAACTCCAACTGTAATAATTATCTATTTGCCCATGCACATTTTGTTATCTTGATAACATAGTACTGTTGTAAGTACACTTCTAACGAACTGAAATTGATGAATTAAATTGCTTTCGACATTGTGGTCTCTTGTGGCTAGTATCACCCACTCCTTTCCTTTCTGACAGAGTAGGCAAATTTGTGGATTTTTTGGCAGCATATCTAATGTTTTGAGCATATGCTTTTTCAAAATTTGACTTTCTATGACCATTGTGATGCATATTTTCCTAATATCACTCTGTACAGTTTTGCTCTCGGGATGGTAGTTTGATGAACTAGTTGATGTGTTGGCCAGGTGTTCATTTGTGAACAGAAACTTTATACAAGGACACAGTTAAATCAGCATGTAAAAACTGGTGACTCTGAGGTCGATGGCTCTGAGGTTGAGCGCAGTGGTTTTGCAGGGCATCCAATGTGTGAGTTTTGCAGAAGTTCATTTTATGGGGATAACGAACTTTACGCACACACGTCTCGAGAACACTATTCATGTCACATATGTCAAAGGTATCATGTACCCTTTTTACCCTTAGCTAAGTTGTAATTACAAGCTTATGTGATATTCAAAACTTATGATTGGTTGCAGACAACATCCTGGGCAGTATGATTATTTCCGGAATTATGATGATTTAGAGGTTTGTTGTCCAAATGGATATTGATGCCTGTGTTCCAAGCTATATCTTTTATTTACTATGTTTCGCAAGCTTTTGGCAGCATCGTAATGAAAGTTTTATCATCAATTCAATTCAGTTGCATTTCCGTAAAGATCATTTCCTTTGTGAAGATGAAGCATGTTTGGCCAAGAAGTTTGTAGTCTTCCAGAGTGAAGCAGAGCTCAAGGCAAGTATAGTTAGTTGCATTATCTGCTCAGTTACTGGGTTACTTGTTTTCATACTTCCTGGCTTGTTTATTTTTCCAGAGACATAATGCTATGGAGCATGGCGGTCGGATGTCTCGTGCTCAGAGGAATGCTGCACTTCAGGTATGTATTTAGTCCTAGGATTTCTCATTCTTGTGCCAAAGATATCCCTTTTATCCTTACCATCTGTCTTGTTTATATAACTACTGAAATTTTCCTCTAGCTAATTATTCTGTTTGGCTTTATCAGATACCAACCAGCTTTATATATCGAAGAAACGAACAAGATGAAAGGCGTGGTAGAGGTAGGGGACGCAATTCTCACCGTGATGGATCTGACCGGGTTATCCCCTCTCTGCAAAATGGCAGTGCAATTACAGACAACGGTCTTCCAAGTCGAGTTGATAATATTACAGGGTCTGTAAGTGTCAGTGCTAGCTCTGGTCTAGGAGAAACTGGCCAAAGCTCAAGAAATGGACGTGTGTTTGAACACTTGTCTTTTCCTCCTCTTCAAGACCATGATATTCCTGATGCAAGGATGGACTCTGCTCCTGATGAAACCTCATTCCCTTCCCTCTCAGAGCAGCAATCCAGATATGTACATGTTCTGAGTCAGAGTTCCCTTTCTGCCAGGCTTGGGGATGAGTCATTATTCCCTCCATTACCTGGGTCAAGTAGCAACAGGGGTTCTGCTTCAACTCAACAGGGGCTACAAAGTCTAGCGAAGAACACACTTGCATCAAGGCTTCAGCAGCGTAGCAAGGGCAATGTGAAAGTACTGCATTCTGCCCGGTCTCGCCCATCTGAAAATCCTGAATTAGTCCCTCCTGTTTCTAGTTCCACGCAGATGTGGCCTACACCTGATCAGGGGCTGCTTCATTCTAGTTCTTCTCAGCTTCGAATTGGAAGAGAGAATGGGATTATGCCATCTGCCTCTAACTCAGCATGGAATCCTGGAAGTGGAGCTTCAAACAGGATGAAGCACTCTGTTTCTACTCCTAATCTTGTGTCTGGTGGGTCCTTTGTTCAGGCATCATCAAGTACATCTAATGGTGGCAATAAAAATCAACAGCCACCACAAAGCAGCCAAACATTGCCTGCTGCGGATGATGTTCGTGCTGCCAATAAGACCCTGGTTGAAAGAATGCACAGTGCTTTAGGCATGGATGAAGATAGGTACTCTGCATTTAAAGAAATCGCTGGTGAATACCGGCAAGGCATGATTGGTACTTCAGAGTATCTTGCATATGTCGAGCAGTTTGGCCTGTCACACCTTGTGCCTGAAATGGCTAGGCTATTACCTGATCCTCAGAAGCAGAAAGAACTTGCTGATGCCTATTACACCAATATGCGCTTCAAAAGCCTCCAAGTGAACAGTGATGGTTTAACCATTACCTCAAAGGAGGGTAACCGTAAGAAAAAGGGTAAGGGAAAAGCTCATGATGTTACAGAAACTAATGCTGCTCCTGCTAAGGATGTGAAGGATTCACTAGCAGATAGCTTCCTGGACACCGTAAGGAAGCTTCAGTTAAACAAGAAGACTCAGGAAGGAGAGGCCGAGGTGCTGTCAAGGGATGGGTATCGATCTTCCAAGGGAAAGGCCCAACTAACTGCAGATTCATCATCTAGTAGAGATGTGGGTCTAGACAGTGATCCCGGTGCCATTTCAAAGGCTTCTGGTGCCAAAGATGATGTAGGCAAGGGAGGAGGTAGCAGCAGCAACAACACCAGCAAACAATCAAAGAAGACATCAAAGTTTCTCAGAACCCGATTAGGCGATAACCCCTTAGCTACACTTGATTTGAGTCGTCCTACCATGAGCCCTGAACGACCAGAAAGGGAATCGCAAGGCCCACAGATGAGTTTGCCTGTGCGAGGTGTTTGGAAAAATGGAGGGGGGCAGAAGCTCTTTTCAAGCAATGGAAGGAAGTAAAAATAATTTTGCAGATGCAATTTGACTTTTGAATTGAGCTGATCAATAGAACTACAAGCAGATCCTTTTGCCAAATGTGCACATTTTGTGATCAGTGGGCTAGCTCAGCTGGTTGTGGAAACTTGATTACCCCTTTGAAGATCACTTCCTCTGAATTACATTTCCCCTTCTTATTTTGTTTGCCAGAACTTCAAGTGAGGCTGAAACTTGGAATAGTCAGGGCGTGATATGACGTTTCTGGCCAGTTAATGTAATCCATTGGTAGGCCGTATTTTACATGAGCTCTGCCAAATATTATAGTGGCTTTCTCATTTTGATTTCATGCTGGCATTACGGTCACATATTTACTGTCTCTGGTCAAGACTACTGCTGTCACTCGACTGAATTCGTAAAAGCTAAAATCCCAATGTTCTGTGTTATTTATAACTGTCAATTGCTCCGTGCAACATTGCAAGAGAGGAATGCATTGGATGACTTTTCGAGGGAGACCCTTATGTTCAATTTCTATATTTTGCAAAAAAGTAAAATGAAAATAAAAAACAATGTGCCTTTCCTTTGCAAGTGTGGCACTCGATATTTAATTCCATTTTTGGCATGAAAATGGGTCATGGCCCCACTGTAAACCGCTGTCACATTTTTGTGAAAAAACAAATCACGTAAAATGAGGTAAGTCATTAGCGTATGATTAATTAAGTGTTAGCTATTGCAGACTTGAAAAATAAATTTATATAATTTTTTAAAGAATGCACCGTTTAGTAGTTCAGTAAATATGTTCACGGGAAATGAGAGAAGTTTTCTTCTCTATCGGTAGATTTGAACGTCAAGGGTTGACTGGACCTGTCGAAGATTGTGACCTGGTATTAAGGGGGAAGGGGGTGTTCAAATTTAGATAGTCCTTAAGGGTTGACTAGCCCATTGAAGATTGTGACCTAGTACTAAGAGGGTGTTCGAACTGACTAAACAAAGTGGCTTATAAGCCACACATACAACAAGAAACGTCATTATCGTGTGATTAATTTAGTATTAATTATTAGAAACTTGAAAAATGTATCTATTTGATTTTTTAAAGATACTTTTATATAATTTTTTTAAAAAATATATCGTTTAGCAGTTTGGAAAACATGCTAATAGAAAAAAAGAGAAGAAGCAAAAAGCTCGAACCTGTTTTGAACTGCATGAAAGTTGCATTCAGAATTTTTAATTATTCCGTGAGCAAAGAATACGGTAGTGGAAATAGGTGACCTGCTGGTGCATGATAGAAACTCTTCGTGGTTTAAATCCCGGTCCTCACAAATACGAGAGCGCTCTTACTAGATTTTTAATGAGGTCAGGAAGTTGTCTTTGGCCTCCATCGCAATTAAAAAAAGGGGGTTTTCCTCTTTAAAGAAGAACTACTTCCAAATTTCTGTTCCCAGAAATTAGATTTAGCAAATTTTCACGACTCGCCAACCGATATGGACATGGTCCAATCTTTTTTGAGATATGTACAAATCTTTCTTGCGATAGAATCGATGTACTAATCGTAGAAGTTTTACTACCTAGGAGTACCGTATAAGTATTTTAGGGGGTGTTTGTTTCTGCTTTTTAGCTTATAGCTTCTCTCTTTATTTTTATTAGCATATTTTTCAAAACGTAAAATAGCGTGTTTTTTTAAGAATATGAAAGTATTAAAAAACCAAATAGATTTATTTTTTAAGTTTTTAATAGTTAATACTTAATTAATTACATGCTAATAACATTTTTTATTTTACGTGTGATTTATAAACCAATACAATAAACCAATTCAAATACTCGCTTAACCTATTTACTTCACTGGAGGTACAATGTGAAACTTCCAAAATATGTACCCCTACTATTGTGGATATCTGTGCCTTTTTAGATTGGTTGAGTAATGTGAACGATGATAAACCTCGTTGCTAGTGGAAAATCATACAAATATTGGTAAGACTGTAGGAGCACTTTATTTCTACGTGTGCTATACAATAATAATAGCAAAGTCCTCTTACTATGACAGTAGCTACTATCTCTCTGTTACAAAATATAACGTTAATTTTAATTTATAATGTCTTTATGTTAGATATATCTACTCTATAACCGATATGACCATCATAATATAAAATAAAAAAATGTCGATCAAACTAGAAAAACCGAAACTTTTAAGTACTCTTGATGGCTTGGTTTGCTCGAAGCTAGTACTCTTTTGCTCATAGGACCGCCTCAGTATTTGAACCTGGATGAACTGCCTGGATCGAAAAATAGATGTGTGGGATAGGAATCGATCTCTCATAGCTGCATTGAAAGCTTCGATCGGCTATTATCTGAGCAGTTGGTTACTTGTGGCTTAGAAACAATGTTAAATTAGTATTACGGTGGCAGTTCAACTGGCTGTCGGTGGGCTGGTAAACCACATGGGCTTCACACTGACCTCTCCCGCTAGCACAGCAACAACACTTAAGAACTCTTTTTTTTAGAGAACAATACTTAAGAAACTATTACCTCTGTACATGAAACTATGAAAGCACATCGTTTCGGACTTCGACACGATATTTGAAATGCAACTTTAACTACTAATTTATATTGCAAAGTATTTAAAAAACACCGAGATGATATAACTAGGGATAAGACATATGATTTTCATGCATCTATCCAACTATTTAAAATGATATTAACATTCTAAATATTAAAATTTGAATCAAAACATATGTCAAAACAACATGCTTAAATAACTGAAGAACAGGGTTCCAAAAATCAACATAACTACTCAACTATTGCAGTTGTTGGCTATCTTGAGCCGGTATGTATCGAGAAAGCACATGGTAAACCGGCCAAGTTTAAAAATAATTGAAATGAAATTTGAATTTTTGGCAAAAAAAATGTTTAAACTTAATCAGTTTTCGTCGGTTATCAAATGGTAATTGTGATAACTGACGAAACCTCTATGGAGTGGTATCGGTCAAAATTTTGGAAACCACGCTGAAAACATATATTAATATATTTATCTCTATTTTATTATTAGGTGAGTTTCACCTCTTTCGTCATCCTTTTTTTTTTTCTGTTATCTGTCTCTCTCATTTTTCTTTATCAGACCTGATCACTTCCTGATATTTGTTGCATCATTTGATCTGTCCAATCTTGAGGGAACAGGAATATCCAGTCACCATTGGTTTGTCAGTTACTACAAAGAAACCATAACTTCGGATGTGCAGTTGAGTACTTGAGTAAGGTCACACTAGCTGGCTCAAATGGGCGTCTAGCTGCTTACTGGCCTGATGCTAACAGGTCGCACTAACAGGAATATCTGTAGCATGTTTGTTGTATTGTAGGTGCATGTATAAACATCTCATGGCTACCGTCAGATAATTAACATGTAAAATTACATACCACTCTTTGAATTCAATACTACAGATTATATTTGCACAAGTTTCTTAACTCTGCTCGATATTACAGTCTGATCTGAGAAGCCTCAACGCGCACATTTCACAGACTGAAAATGCTAATAAAAACGAACTGGAGTATAAAGAATGACATTTAATTGCATATAAATTGTATACGTATGGTTGTTATAAGTATATATACGAATTGTGTAGCATCGTAAAGGGTCTTTTTCTCCTCAAAAGCTAGCTAATGAGACAAGGAGTTCCTCCACTTATAAACTAGATCCCTTACCCTTTCACAACCAATGTGTAACTATTCAATAGCTCCCCATTCATATATTGGTGTCCTTCGGCTGTTCATAGCCCCTTCATCATACACCAACGGTTCCTCGAGTATTCGAGCCTTACAGGTACCCATGGTCCATCTGGCCTTCACATCCTAGTGTCCATTGGGGGCAGAGTGTTGAACTAGCTAGCCTCTAATACCAGCTGTAGCGTCGTAAAGGGTCTTTTTCATTTCAAAAGCTAGCTGTCGATGCTTTGCACCGGCAATAAAACTATGGGGCTACTCGGTGAGGGTGAATTCGGTGGATTGCAGAGGAACACAGAAGGTTTATACTGATTCAGACCCTCGATGTGAGGTAATACCCTACGTCCAGTTGAGGTGTTATTCCTCTGAGGTGTTTTATGATCGGTGATCTTGTTGTCCTTGCCCTAAGGGGTGCCTTGTCTCCCTTTATATACTAGGGGACAGGGGTACATGATAAGGATCCCAGGCGGATACGGCCAATGGATTTCCTTCTTAGAGATAGAGTCCTATCCGACTAAGACTATGCTTTCTTATTATACAAGGCACAGCCTGCCGGGTGCTATCTTATCTCTAATTACATGATTCGGCCCATCCTCTATCCGAGTGACCCATGTACTAGTAATGAGGTACCCGGGGCCCATGGCCTCCACAGTAGCTCCTGAGACCTTCATAGTTGAGTCACAGCTGATGCCGAGTGCTCGTCCTCCACGGTGAAGGTTGCCCGAGTGCAGTGCCCCCGAGTACTCTTTGTCCGAGTAAGTCTTCTTCCAAGTCCTGCTTCATGTCAGCTGGCAGCGAGGCTATGAAGGGCTTCATGTAGATATATGAATAGTGTGCGCCGAATAGGCGCACCTATTAGGTGTAGCCCCTGACTTTGTGCTTAATTGTGAAGACAATTAAACATAAAGTCAAAGATCTTTAACCTGGAAGTCTTTTCCGAGTAGATTACTACTGGTATTTGAAACTCTTCGGTATCATGTCAACCGGAATAAATTTTATAGTCTTGCCGAGTAGGAGACTACTCGTACGTAGGACTCTTCGACTTCATGTCAGTCGGAATATGTGTTTATAGTCTTGCCGAGTAGAATGCTACTCGTATATGGGACTCTTCAGCATCATGTCAGATGGAAAAAGGGGTTTATAGTCTTTTCTGAGTGGCGTCCTACTCAGAAGTTAGACTTCTCCGCATCATGTCAGCGGAAAAAGATATTTATAGTCTCTCCCGAGTAGTGCACTACTCGAAAGTTAGACTCTTCCGCATCATGTCAGCGGGTAAAATGCTGCTCATGGCAACTGACGGCCACGCATGTAGGCCGAATACCACTTTATGAAAATAAATCCACGGTGTGGTTAGGCGTACCCGAGAAAGATACCTGCATCTCCAATTTTAATGAAGACCAGCTCGTGATCCTTGTAAGGATGTATCTTCGAGACCTGGTGGATAAAACAGATACCCAAACATATATGTTTTAGCAATAAGGCTCTCATGAAGCATATCTGTTTACCTCATCGGCTCCTGTCAGTAGCACCAGCACTATAATTTCAACTCAACCTGCAGGCGGCCCACATGGAGCATGCTACTGTAGGAACTCATATCTTGGTGGCCCAGTGCTGACTGTGTAGGCCCAAGCCCATCTTAGTCGGCATCGGCTCTATAAAAGCAGGGAGAGAGAAAAAGATTTCTTCATCTTCCCCAAATCAGCCAACCGCTTCGTCTTCCACCTTTGCGTCCAACTTTTCGCCTCCCGCCCGGCTAGGGTTAGCTGCTGCCATTCCCCACCCGAACTCGGGCGATTCCAATCCTCTTTGTTTGATCCAAGCCCCCGATTGTCGATGTTTTACACCGGCAATAAATATATGGGGCTACTTGGTGGATGGAAACTCGGTGGATTGCAAAGGAACACAAGGAGATTTTATACTGGTTCAGGCCCTCGTTGTGAGGTAATACCCTACGTCCAGTTTGTATGTATTCCTTTGAGGATATACGGTGGTAGTTCTGATGAACTTGTGTGCACCTGCCCTCATGGGGCGCCCTGCCTCCCCTTATATATTGGGGGACAGGGTTATAAGGTAGGAGTCCTCATCGGATTACGACTAGGAGATCTCCCCTTAGAGATATAACGCACCCGACTAGGACTGTATATTCCTTTCTATATAATGCGAAGTCTGCCGAATCTAGCTATATATCTAATTACAAGGCTAGGCCCATCCTCTATCCGAATGGCCCATATGCTTGTCATGAGGTACCCGGGGCCCATGGCACCCACAGTAGCCCCTGAGACCTTCATAGTTGAGTCACAGCTGATGCCGAGTGCTCGTCCTCCACGGTGAAGATCGCCCGAGTGCGTTGCTCCCGAGTACTCTTTGTCCGAGTGTGTCTTCTTCCCGAGTCTTGCTTCATGTCAGCTGGCAACGAGGCTATGAAGGGCTTCGTGTAGATGTATGAATAGTGTGCACCGAATATGCGCACCTATTAGGTGTAGCCCCCGACTTTGTGCTTAATTGTGAAGACAATTAATCATAAAGTCAAAGATCTTTAACCTGGTAGTCTTTCCCGAGTAGTATACTACTGGTATATGAGACTCTTCGGTATCATGTCAACCGGAATATGATTTATAGTCTTGCCGAGTAGGATACTACTCGTATATAGGACTCTTCGACTTCATGTCAGTCGGAATATGCGTTTATAGTCTTGCCGAGTAAGATGTTACTCGTATATGGGACTCTTCAGCTTCATGTCAGCTGGAAAAAGAGTTTATAGTCTTTCCCGAGTGGCGTCCCACCCGGAAGTTAGACTCCTCCGCATCATGTCAGCGGGAATGAGAAATTTATAGTCTCTCCCGAGTAGTGCACTACTCGAAAGTTAGACTCTTCAGCGTCATGTCGGCTGGAATAATGTTACTCATGGCAACTGGTGGCCACGCATGTAGGCCGAGTACCACTTTATGAAAATAAATCCACGGCATGGTCAGGTGTACCCTAGAAAGATACCTGCATCCCCAATTTTAATGAAGACCAGCTTGTGATCCTTGTAAGGATATATCCTCGAGACCTGGTGGATAAAACAGATACCCAAACATATATGTTTAGCAATAAGGCTTTCATGAAGCATATCTGTTTACCTCATCGGTTCCTGTGGGTAGCACCAGCGCTATAATTTCAACTCAGCCTGCGGGCGGCCCACATGGAGCATGCTACTGTAGGAACTCATATCTTGGTGGCTGCTACCAAATAAGCCGGCCTGAGCCGACCTATCCGGCATAGCTCTATAGAAGTATCATCCATCGCCTGTCAGGATGAGTTTTTTGGTGTCGATAACCGCAATCAGCCAGAGAAATCCTTATTCGCAAGCCTTTCCTACTTATGTTCTGGATGCAACCCGGTTGCCACAGGTGCCCGAGCAGGTATGTTGCAGGATCTGCTTGCCCTCCTCAGGTGTGACGCAGTGCATGAGAACTCCGGATGCGCTTTGACGATGTAAGTCTTCTCTGACTTCAGAAGAGCCGAGCAGGGTACCCGAACCTTGCATTAGCATAGGATTCGGCTAGCGACCCTCATGGGGCATACCCTACCCAACAGAGTTATAGCCAAGCGAGGTACCCGAACCTTGCATTAGCATAGGATTCGGCTAGCGACCCTCATGGGGCATACCTCACCCAGCCGAGTGATATACGACCCCCGACTAGTGCTGGTAGTCGGTTGTCAGCTCACATGGAGCGTAGCCGGGGAAGATGACGTCCCGACTGGCGCAAGTACTCGGTAAGTAGCCCTCATGGAGCATCCCGAGTGTATTTTGGCAGACTTGTCCAGCCCCCGAGCGTAGGAGATAGGCTCGCAGCCCTGAGTTCCTGTCACGCGTATCCGGAGCTGGGCTTATTAGGTGTAAGCGGCATTGGCAAGGCCGAGTGAAGAAATATTTATCAGGAAGCGACTTAGCTGTTCGGTATTTCGGAGTGGGGATGCCATCCTTGCGTTTGAGCTTGTGAGCCCCCGAGCATGTCACTTGTTGTTATGATAATCTTCAGTTGTTGAAAGTCGAAGACGATTGTGACCGACTGCCACAATGAAGCCGTCTGACTTGCGTTTGCGATTCCCGGCTTTAGTCGGGACCGCGTCGTTGGTGCCCTCCCGCTTCTTCTGTTAGGATGCCTTTTTATCTTCAAGGGCCTCAGCAACAGCGTGGGCTGAGTCGGCGTATTTGTTCGCCCTGTCGAATAGAGCCTTGACAGAGTTGGGAGGCTTCCGAGTGAATTTGTCGATGAACGAGGTGTCTTTTACTCCTTTTCGAAAGGCGGTGATGACGACCTCGTCCTTGATGTTCGGGATTGAATTTTTCTTCTCAGAGAACCTCTTGATGAAGTCACGAAGAGAGTTGTTCTTCCTTTGATGCAACTGATATAAGTCGTACTCAGAAGATGATCTCTCGTAAGTTTCCTGGAAGTTGGCGATGAAGCGTTCTCGGAGTTCTGCCCATGAGCCGATTGATTGCTTGGGAAGTCCTGTTAGCCATGTCCTCGCTGAGTCAGCTAAAGCGACTGGGAGGTAGTTAGCCATGACTTTGTGATTTCCTCCAGCTGCTCGGATTGCCGTAGTATAGACCGTGAGCCAAGACTCAGGATTGGTCTTGCCGTCGTATTTTTCGACTCTTGTAGGCTTGAAACCCGATGGCCAGTCGGCCTGTTGTAGCTCCTGGGTGAAGGCCGGTACTCCTTCATCTTCATGAGGACTCCGACCCCGACTACGGTGGCGAAACCGCTCGTGGTGGAGGCCGAAACGCTCATTCTCGTCTTCCGGTTGGCGTTGCTCATCATCTTCTCGTTCGCGGTGTCGAGCATTGATGTCCTGCCGAAGATCACGTCGTTGTCGTCCTCGAAGGTCCTGATCATCCCGATGGTTGCTTTGACGTCGCCGGTTGTCGTTGGGGCTGCCGAGTGACGCCTGACGTGCCTCCGTATGCAGCTGACTGGAGCCAGCCGCCCGGCGTCGCTTTTGTTGACGCCGAAAACCGCCGGGTGTGCCAAGAAGCTTGCTGACGATCTGGTTCGGCGTCTGGTGACACGCGAAGGCCTGGGAGATCTGCTTAGCTCCAGTGCAGGTCCTAAAATCTTGAGGTTCGCAGGCGTGCCAGTCAATTTGACCCCGTAATTGACAAGGAGATGAAGAAATTTGATTACTGATCCAATCGACCAGTAAGCCGATACGGATTCCTTCCAGCCGATTGCCGCTATGCTCGTGCCCGGGCCCTCGCCTGTACTCGCGCTCGGGTCTCGTGCTCGGGTTCTCGCTCCCGGGTCCTCGCTTGTGCTCGCGCTCGGATAGCAGCAATTGCACATCGACTATCGGCCGATACGGTCTGATGTAGGCTCCTTGTAGCCGATGGCCGATGGCACCTGTGTATCAGCTAGGAAACCGATAATGCTATAAACAAATAGATAAGCTGTTAGTACAACGTGTGCATCTGCTAGAAGCCGATGATAAAATAGATATGCAGGATGGTAAGCCAGCCGACTGCTGAGAAAGCACACATGCATCGGCTAGAAAACCGATGATAATATAGATGACCAAAACAGTAAGGATAATACAGTCGGCTTTATTAAAAGATAACCTATTGGCTAAGCACTCCGATAGAACGTCGCATATACACCGATCGGCTCGACAAGGATAGATCTACTATTATCGATCTAGTAGTTCAAACCTAACTGATGCAGCACAGATCGATAATAGTAAAGGAACCTCAACAAACCGATAAATCTAATGCAACTGTGATGTATATGATAACTTATCGGCTATACATTCCGATAAAACACTTGGACAAAGGCTATCAATCTAACAGGAATAATTTATCGCTAGCAGTTTAGTAGGTCGGACCCAACCGATGCAGCACAAACTGATGATAAACTACCCCCGATAAACTGATAAAAACTATGCACGCGTGATGTGATATACCTGACCAGCCTAAGAGGTCGGACCGAACCGATGCAGCCGTAGACAGATCCGATACACCGTGGTAAGCCGACTACCATAGACCGACTAGAATATCGGACCTAACCGAGAAAGTCCTAGCCGATTGGTAGTCGGGGTAACGAGACTTACCCTCTCGCAGGAGTTCGGACCTAACCGATGCAGCCCCGCTCGAGAAGCAAGAACCCGTTGGTAAAGGGTGGCGATGCGCCGAAGTTTAATTGATCTTTGTGATGATTTACAAGGTACCCGGGCATACGTATATATACCCCGAGTTGACAGGAGTCCTTATAGGACACGGTACATACTTTCCTATCTATAAAAGGAAAACTAACAGGCCCCAATCAGATACGAGATCAGGTTTCCTAAACAATATTAAAACTACCTAATTTATAGATAAGGTAATTAACTGCCATAGCGTGGTCTTCACGATTCCTTGTCAAATCCGGTTTTTTCTGGATTAATTTCCTCCGGTTGCTATAGCTTCTATCTTTACCGAATCTGATATGAGCCGTGCCAAATTTTGGCGTTAACAGCTTTGAGGTAGATGAGACTGCCGTTGGGAATGTCGACCGGTTGGTCGGTATGAGGGTATCACCCGACTGTTGGTGCTGCTGACATGCAGCAGCGGTAAGTAGGGCTTTTATCCTTGCGATCGTCGGGGTGGCCTGGTGATCAGGCCCAAGTTGGACCGTGTCCAGTAGGGTCGCGGCGGCCACGACGTTCTGTTGTGACGTGATGAAGACGTCGTGGTCGCCGTCTTTTGTTTGGAGGGTTTGTTGCTGAGCGGTTTGCCCAGCCCTGCGTAGGCCGTCGTTGCGGGCATGCAGGTGTCTTGCTTCTTCCTCCTGTTGTTCTCGCAGTCGGCAGGCCTCCTCCTCTTGTTGTTCTGTAGTCGGCGTGATTCCTGAGTAGGAGTAGAGCCTTTGGATGCCATGAAGATTTCTCGTGGCGGGAAGAAGCTTGCCGAACTGCTGTCCGACTTAGAGTCGGAATCCGACTGGGATTCGTAGTCCGACCGAGAGTCGTAGTCGGAATAGTTGATGGGGGTGATTACAACTCCGACCTCCCTAGATCCGATCTCGAGCAGCTCGGGGCCGTATCCGAGTCGAACTCCAGAGGATCGGGTTTGCCACGTTGGATGTAGATCGTAGATATCCGCGGCGTCGCCGAGTCCGAACGGGAAATTGACGATCTCTTCCTTTTTTGGCCCGATCTCGGCCGACTCAAAACCGAGTCCGAGTCGAACACTGAAAGGAAGAGTTGTCCCTGGGCTCGGGCGTATAGGAGATCGCCGCAGCATGTCGTCGAAGATTGCCGCAGCGTCGTGTGGGCTGACTAGCGCGGAGTCGGCTGGTTCCTCGGCCGGTTGGATCGGGTCCGTGTCGGCCAAGGTGAGATTGCTGAACATGTCGGCGGCGAAGTCGAGGCTTCCAAATGAGATTGTATCTTCGGGAGAGAATTTGCGCTCGACTCGGTTGTTGGATCCATCGAGCTTGTAGATGTAGATCGCGCCGAATCCCTACCTGGCGCGCCAACTGTCGATGTTTTACACCGGCAATAATATATGGGGCTACTCGGTGGATGGAATCGGTGGATTGCAAAGGAACACAGAGAGATTTTTATACTGGTTCAGGCCCTCGTTGTGAGGTAATACCCTACGTCCAGTTTGTATGTATTCCTTTGAGGATATACGGTGGTAGTTCTGATGAACTGTGTGCACCTGCCCTCATGGGGCGCCCTGCCTCCCTTATATACTGGGGGACAGGGTTATAGGTAGGAGTCCCATCGGATTACGACTTTAGGGAGATCTCCCCTTAGAGATATAACGCACTCGACTAGGACTGTATATTCCTTTCTATATAAGGGAAGTCTGCCGAATCTAGCTAGTCTCTAATTACATAGGCTGGCCCATCTTAATCTATCCGAATGCCATTATGCTTGTCATGAGGTACCGGGCCATGGCACTACACCGATTTGCTTTTCCCAAATCTCACGATCGCAGTCATGCCGAAAGCCTCGGATCTTGCAGGGGCGCCGGGGAGTTTTTGGCCGATTTCGGACTTGCAGCTTCGGTGAAGCTGAGGCGGCTGGAGGAGCGAACTGAAGTTGCCGTCAGTGAGGTGATTCGCTGGCGGTCGGCTAGGGAGAGTCGAGCCCAAATCCCCGACTTGGTGACAACGTAGTTTTCGCTCTTTTTTTCGATCGAGTCTGTGCTTCCCGTCTTCTGATTTCTTGTACTTCCGCGCATCCTTGACTTCTATAAGCTTAGAGTTGGTGCATTTGAATCGCACAACTCGATTCTTCAGATTTTCTATATCTTTGTCACTCTGTGCGAGTGCTATTTGGGTGTGGAGCCTCATTTCAATATTCTTTAGGCATTTGTTCCACATTAAACTTCAGCCATCCAAGGAAAATAGCATCACGTGATTGGGGGGGGCTGGTTTCTAGTTGAGAGTGATAGAAAAAAGTCATATCTTGATCTTCCTTGAATCCTCCTTGAAGGGCTGGCACAAGGAGTGGTTCTTATTGTGCAATCTGGCTCCCTCCTTGCGCTATTCACCGGCTCGCGCCGCCGGTAGTTTGCCGAATTGGTCGGCGGACCAGACCTATGAAGAGATGGGTCAAGTGGCACCACTGCTGACCGAAGCTGGATAATTTCAAGAAGGCCGCCTGATTGGCTCCCCTGGGTGGCCAGGCGTTCCTGACTCGGCGCTTTCAGCCCCTGAACGCTGAGGAGCCTGTTTGGCTGGGAGTACCAGGGAAAACATGACCCTGACCGGGTCAGCGGGGAATCGTCGATGAGCGGAAGGACGGAGACCCTGTTCGGATACTTCATCCAGCGGGGTAATTGAGACCGAGGACAAGAAGAGACGTATTGCGTCTTACAGGCGCAGCTGGCCCCGGTCCGAGTAACATCTGCCTTCCTTCGTAGCGCATGCCCGTGGACTCGATGTCTAAGTCCTGGGCAGTATATGATGTATCTTGTTAAATCTTTTGATGGTGCGTGGAGTTTGATGAGACTCCGCCCGTTGTCGGCCGTCGTGTCAAAGAAGAGGCCAAAGAAGTCCCTCTGCTGCCCAACCGACCTCCAAGAGAGCGGGGAAGAAAGCCAATATTATATCGGGGCGAGGGGTCCATGACCCGCGCGCGCGCGTGCCGGTAAGCCTGAAGATAAAGGACGCATCGCCGCGACGCCCAAACGGTCAAGTCCCAGGTTGAGACCTGCGGGTTTGAAGCGCGACGTTGTCGAGCCGGCGCGGTGCACCGAGGGGCCGGCTAGAGCAGACGCCGCCAGGGGCGGAGGCGCCCAAGCTGACCATACCGGAGTCGGGGCCGACTCGGGTTGATGCGCCGCCGCCGACTGTGACGCTGACCGGGCCGACTGCCGGAGCTAGCGCTCCGCCGGGGACCGGGTCGCCCGGCAAGAAGCTGAAGTTCTCCAAGAGGTGCACTGCTCCGGGTCTTCTGAAATCCTTGTGTGTTGAGCAGTGTCGTGATGCATTGTTTTCGTCGTGCAGGAAGCGGGCCGATATCTGATCTCAAGGAGGTCGACCGACCGCTCCCTTGATGAGCCTGCCCCACCTTTCCACTCCCTCCTCCGCCGAGCCGGCGGCCGCGGACACACCTGTTGAGCCGGTGGCCAGCTTGGTCGTGGAGACCGAGGTGGTCCCGACTGCAGGGTCGTTGCCGCCACTCGACCGAGAGGCGGTTGCTGAGGCTGAGGCCCAGCCCCGAAGCGTCGCTCGTCGCGGAGGGCGCGGCCGGAGCCCCTGAGCTGGTCCCCAAGGTCGCGGGGGACGGCGGCGCTGAGGCCAGGACCCCATCGCCGTTGTGGTCGTCGTTGTCGTCGTCGCCGTCGCCGGAGATCCCGCATCTGCCCCGGATCGAAGCTCCTCCACGCGTGATGCCTCGGACATTCACATGGACGGCTCCTGATGGGACAGCGAAGAGCTTCAGGCTTGATGAAGTCGTCACGAGGAGAGAGCGCGAAAGCTTGCTTCGCGCTGCCATCAGCGGGTCTAAGGGAGTCGCGGTATGATTCTTGTGGTAGAGCCTTGGCAATCTTCTTGTTTTGACGTCTGACTCCGTCCTTGATTTGTCTCTTAGCCTAAGCAGAAGCTTGTCGACCGCAATGAGGCGATGACGGAAATCTTGGTCGAGGTTGCTCCCCACCTCGCAGAACTGGAGCAGCTCCGGGCATTGAAGGCCGAGATGGAGGAGCATCATGCGGGGAGGGAGGCCTGGCTGAAAAGTGGCGCCGATTAGCTCAGGGCGGAGACATGGGCCCTAGCCGGAAATATCAGAGGTAAGATCCCCGAATATATCTTCCCGACCGAACCGTTGATGTATTCACCCAGCTGCGTTGTTCCCGACTGCCCAGTTATGTCATGACGCACGTTGAGCTCTTGGCTAATCTGTGGTGCAAACCCTCGAAGCGGAGTTGAAGACCCGAACAGAGAGGGAATCGCAGCTGAAGGAGGTCGAAGAAGCCAGGGCCGAGCTTGAGAAGGTCAAGGCCGACCTGACAAAGGCCAACATCGAGCTTGACCGGGAGAAGGCTGAGTTGAAGGAGGCCGTCGTCAAGCTTGGTGAGGAAAAAGCTGAACTGGAGAAGACTGTAGCCGGGTGGGAGGCCGACTACGAAAGTAAGTCCTCAACCTGACTGTGATCTTAGCCAATCCATTAGTCGTTCCGTCTATAACCGAATCTGACAAGTTTACTTGCCGGTGGACCTGGGCAGACATGAGAGCCAATGTCCAGGCCCAGTATCGGTTCTACACAGAGGAGATAAGAGTGATCAGGGAGTCACGGGAGGCCCTCGTCGGGTCCGTGAAAGGGCTCCTTGACCTCATAGATCCCCGCCCTGTGGGGACCAGTTGCAGCAGAATCCCTCAGATAGAGGCGCGTCTCGAGGATGCACCGAGTGCCTTGAAAAAGTACTCGGATGAGCATGTTGTCGCCGGCGTGGCCCAGACCCTGGCGATGACCAAGTCCATCTACCCAAGGGCAGATATTGAAGCCATCGGGGAAGGGTTTGCCGAAGAGACGACGCCCGAGGAGGCGCTGGAGCTGTTTGCCCGGGCGAAGCCGATTGCTGAAATAATTACCCGAGACCTGGGTCTGTAAGGGCAACATGTTATGTAGTCGGTATATATAAACTTTTGTAAACAAGCATGTGTAAATATGTGTGCGGTGCCACCAAGCTGCTTACTCAGTTGCCATTAGCTTTACTCGACCGTGTAGTATGCACCGAGTTAGTCTGTCAGAACTTAATAAAAACGTTCGAAGTAAGGAGGTGTACTCGGGCAAACGTGACAGTCGTAGTAAGGCTTCATAACCAAAGTAAAATAATATCGTATGTTATTGACAGAGCACATATATACATGCAGCCCCCGACTCACTACTCGGTTGATACAAGCGGCGTAGTGAGTCAAAAGAACTGTACACATGAAAATTATATAACTCAGGTATAGAAAGAACGTAGCTGTTCTATGTTCCATGAGTTGCTGATGAGAACACCGTCTTCGGTCTTCAGTCGGTAGGCGCCTGGCCGCGTGACCTCGGCTATGATGAACGGTCCTTCCCAGATTGGGGATAATTTATGCCTGTCTTTGGTGGTTTGTATTTTCCTCAGACGAGATCCCCGACCAAAAAGGCGCGGCCACGGACATTGCGATTATGGTAGCGACGTAGGCCTTGAAGATACCTTGCCGACCGGATTGTTGCGGTGTCTCTTGCTTCTTCCAACTGATCTAACTCGACCAGTCGGGTATTGTTGGAGTCATCTTCTGAGTAAGCCCGGACTCGCGGAGAGCCGAACTGTAAGTCTGTCGGTAGCATAGCCTCGGCACCGTAGACCAGGAAGAAAGGGGATTGCCCTGTTGCCCGACTAACCGTGGTTCTGAGAGACCAGAGAACGGATGGGAGTTCTTGTACCCACTGGCCCGCATATGGTTGTAGTCGGTCGAATATCCTGGCCTTGATGCCTTGTAAGACCATACCGTTGGCTCGTTCGACCTGCCCGTTGCTTCACGGGTGTGCCACAGATGCGTAGCAGATCTTGATGCCGAAATCGTCGCAGAAGTCTTGGAATACGCCGGCCGCGAACTGAGTACCGTTGTCGGTGATGATGCGGTTAGGGACCCCGAACCAGTATAGTATACTCATGATAAAGTCCTTTGCTCGTGCCGTTGTAATTGTTGCAACGGGTTTAGCCTCAATCCACTTGGTGAATTTATCCACCGCGATGAATAAATGTGTGAACTCTCCTGGTGCTTTCTTGAAAGGCCTGACCATGTCGAGCCCCCATACTGCAAATGGCCAGGAAATGGGGAGTTTGGAGTTCCTGGGCTAGGAGATTTGTTTGTCTTGCGTAGAACTGGCAACCCTCGCATTTGCGAATGATGTCTTTGGCGTCTGTTACTGCTGTGGGCCAGAAAAATCCCTGCCGGTAACCCTTTTCGACTAACGTCCTGGATGCGGCGTTGTCGGCGAAATGGGACTGGGGGTCCCACAGCCTGCGGGGACGCGTGGATCTCCAGCCACATCGGCTCCTCCGAGGGACATATCCTGTACGACCGGCGGCCGGCAGGGAGGCCGTGTCTCCCGCCGGTCGTCCGTGCCCGGATGCGCCGCCTCCGGCCCCGGGCGAGTGCCGCCCGGGAGCGCCGCCTCCGGCCCCGGGCGAGTGTTGCCCGGGAGCGGGCCGCCCGGGAGCGCCTCCTCCGGCCTCGAGCGAGTGCCGCCCGGAAGCGCCGCCTCCGGCCCCGGGCGCGTGTCGCCCATGCCCGGAGGCGCCGCCTCCGGGCGTGTGTGGCAACCAGGCGACCAGACCAGCCGCCCGCAGCACCCGACAGGCGCCGCCTCCAGGCGTGGCACAACAGGCGACCAGACCAGCCGCCCGCAGCACCCGACAGGCGCCGCCTCCAGGCGTGGCGCAACAGGCGGCTGCTGGCATGCGCGTGCTCCAGCCGCCCACAGCAGCAACAGCTCCGGCATGGGCGTCGTAGGCAGACGTGTGCACAGGAGAGCTCACCGGAAAAGCTCTCTCTCTGTATTCTGGCACTGTGGACTCCCCTAATCTATAAAGGAGGATCCAAGCCACCGAACCGAGGGGCAAGCAAGCTTTAGCATTAGGAACCCCGAGCTCGGACTCTGACTAGACCCCGGGCTCTCCGACTCTAGCTGATTCTCAGACGACTGTTCTTCTTCCTCAGCTCCGGCTGAGCTCACTTTGTAACCGCATTCATTCTCCCACCTAGCCATACACACAGGAGTAGGGTATTACGCTCCGGCGGCCCGAACCTGTATAAATCCTCTCGCCTCCTCTGTGTGCGACGGTTTTCGTCTTCTCCAACGCCTCGTGCACCTGAGAACTACTCCCCTGGCCGAATTTCAAAAGGGGGTCTCCCGACTTCCCGCCGTCGAGGCTTCGTCCTCCGACACCTGGCGCGCCAGGTAGGGGGAGTTTCCTTTTCAGGTGGTACGTCGGCGACTCCAACACCGACGCACTCCATGGCGGAAGGCCATTGTCCGCGGAACTCCGACAACTGTCACGGCGACCTCCGCGACTGGCTGCACTGGACGCAGGCTCAGGAGGACGCCCGGACCACGATCGAGCGGCAGCGTGAGCGGCGCGCGAATGCCGCCGCAAGTCCTGGGGTCCCTGACCCGGGTCCTGAAGAGGAAGGTAAGCTTTCACGTTCCGTGCTACGGCGGAATAGGAGGAGGCGCCAGAAGGCCAAGGCGGCCGCCGAGAGCTACGCCGTGGCGGCTACGGGCAGCCCCCGGAGCGATGTTACCCGCGGAGACAATGGTGGCAGCAAGCGGCAAAGGGCCGCACGCGCACCGCCCCCGCCGGCAACAGCCCAGAAGTGGTGCCCTCTCCACCAGACGGACTGGCACGGCATCGCGAAGTGCCGCGCCGTCCAGGGCATCGCCGAGCGTCTCAAGCCGGCCGCAGCCCGTGGTTGGTGCGCCTTCCACGACACGGACCGGCACGACATCACGGAGTGTCGTGCCGTCCAGCGTTTGGCCGAGAGCCTCGAGCCGGCCGTAGCCCGGAGGTGGTGCGCCGTCCACGAGACGGATTCGCACGACCTCGTGGAATGCCGCGCCGTCCACAAGTTGGCCGAACGCGTCAAGAAGTCCCGGCGGGAGCAGTAGCGGGCCCGAGCTCGCTCCCTCTCAATGGACCTGAGCCCGTGCGGTGGGAGCCCCTAGCTCCCGGGCTCATAAATAGCCCTGGTCAGAGCCCTTGGCTCCCGGGCGCATACTTACTCCCGGTCAGAGCCCTTAGCTCCTGGGTGCGTATCTAGCCTCGGTCGGAGCCTGGCTCCCGAGCGCGCATCTAGCCTCGGTCGGAGCCTGGCTCCTGAGTGCGTATCTAGCCTCGGTCAGAGCCTGCCTCCCGAGTGCGCATACTTACTCCCGGTCGGAGCCCTTACCTCCCGGGCATGCTTATCTAGCCCCGGTCGGAGCTTGGCTCCCGGGCGCCTATCAAGCCCCGATCGGAGCGCTTGGCTCCCGGGCGTACCTATCTAGCCCCGGTCGAAGCCTTTGGCTCCTGAGTGCATATCCGCCCCCGGTCACGCAGAGCTCGCTCCCTCTCAGGGGACCTGAGCCCGTGAGGATAGGAGCCCCTGGCTCCCGGGCGCCTAGCTGCTCCCGATCTCCAAAAGCTCGCGCCCTCCCGAGGGAGCCGAGTCCGAGATCCGGTAGAAGCGTTAGTACCCCAAGCACGATCAAGGCAATTCGGACGGTCCGGTCCCCCGACGGACGGTCCAGTTGTAGCGGCTCGGACGGTTCGACCCCTGCGCGAACGGTCCGAACCCCGCTCTCCCGAGCCGGAAGCACGCCCGGAGAAATCGTCCCGATTCGTCCCACATTCCCGGGAAGCATCGACTGTATCAGTTCTGGTTCTTTGGTTGGCCTTTGGTTTAATGAAAATCTCTCCTCCTTATTTAGAAGAAGTCTTCCCATTCCTTTGTCCTAGGTACGACTGCCCGGACTCCATCGGACGCGATGGCGAGTCCGGGCGGTTCGTCCCGACTCAGCCTGGGGCCTTCGGCCCCCAGTGTGATAACCCGGACCACGCCGCCATGTCGAGCGCGAGTCCGGACAGGCCGCTCCCGGTTGAGGATCAACTCCCGGTGACAAGAAGCTCGCACCCTCGCTAGGGAAGCTGAGCCCGAGCACGGCCCCTAACAGGCCAGAACCAGAGAGCATCCTCGCTGCCCTCGATAGCGGGGCTCGTGCCCGCTCCTCGCGCCGTGCCCTCAGGTCATGACACGTAAGTTGATGGTTGGGCACGTACCAATAATGTTCCGCAGGCAGCAAGCGTGGCGCACAGCGCCCCTCGCCGGCAAACATATGGCCTGGGACTTACCTCCCGGGCCCGACTCTGAGGAACCCGACCCGGGGCGGCGTCGCCAAGGCGAATGCGCGCCTAGGAATGTGGCGCCCGGAATGACCCTCACAGGGCGCGAGTATCCGGACAGCATCGCCTCGACAAAGGCGGGTCCGGGGAAGTCGTCCCGATGTGGTCCATGTCCTTACCCAGGCCTCCGTGCCCGGGCACATGTCGACAATACATATCAAATCACATTTCAGTCCGGGGCCCCATGGGTCCCGGACACATATTTGAGCCGAGGCACGGATTCCCGAATCCGTGCCCCGGGCCCGACACCGAGGTGCCGAACCAGGGCGGCCTCGCCAAGGCAAGTGCAAGCCTAAGAACGCGACACCCGAAGTAGGGCGCGAAGCCCGGACGGCACCGCCCCGGCGAGAATGCCTCCGGAAGGTCGTCTCACGCCCCATATTTCAAGCCCGGGCCCCCGGAACCCGGCTTATATCAAAAACGTATTTCAGTCCGGGGCACCCGGGTCCCGGACACATATTCTCCGCATGACAGCCGGGGCCCCCGGGTCCCGAGCACATGCCTCTCCCCAGCCTCGCGGCTCGCGAGGAAAGCGAGTCCGAGGTCCATCCCTAAGCACATCAAATATCTTCTCAAACCTCTATGTATAAACATCCTGTAAGTTGGGCGAGCCCGGGCTAGCGCCGGACTTTTTCAGAAACTCAGCGCTTGCCGGGGCCCCCATGTATATACACTTTATATAAGCAGCGATTTTAATATCCTTCCCGGTCTCGTTCCTTTCATCGTTTTCCATGTGTTGCGTGGAATGGACAAGGGAACGGACCGGACGCTCTCACAGTTCACTATGTGCAGAGTAAACCTTTTCCCCGGCGGTCCTGGGGACGATTCATACCATACCAAGCTAGGCGCCCGGGGAGACCCCGTCTCTCCCCGGTGTACCGGGCCGGAGCCGTACTGTCGCCAGAGCTCTCCTTCGGCTCTCCTCAGGTACAGCGCTTCATCAACGACATCAACCACGACAAATATGCAGCTCGACAACCTCTACTTCCTCGAGAGACGAAGGTGGCGCGCTCCGCTCCGCGTCGCTCGTTACCAGCAAGGCCTCAAGCGCTACCTTTGCGTAAGGTTCGGGCCCGATCACTTCAGGTTTGGGGTTCGAATCTCCGCCGTATCCTCGTACGGGTCGGAATGAAATCTTCCACCCATGGGAAGGCCCCTCCTTGGTGATCGGAACTTCCCAACCGGGCTCGGTAAGCCTGGGAGCATCATCACAAATACTATCTGAAAACATATCCTGTAAGTGCCTCCGAACCTTAGCACTGACCGATGCTGGGCCCCATATGCATTCGCTTTCCATAGCAATACTTTTATTATCGTTTCCGGGCTCGTGCCCTTATCCTTTCTTTGTGTCGCGATCGTGGTGATCTCCCCCCGGGGGCGTAATCGGGTCACGCCCATGCGGTGGCTGGGTATTGCGCCTAAGCATCTATTCCCTACCAGCGAGCTACCGTATCCCATCTGCTAAACCCCGGACATCGTCTAAGCCCCGGCTTGCGGTGCCCCGCTCTGGTTGGCTTCGGGCTCGGTTTTTTCCGCTGCTAGGGGGTAGATTCCTTATGCGCAATCCTTTCCTCCGCTCGGTCGCGACCGCGAAGAGGCCCCTAAGAGGTGGTAGACACAACGGCTCGCAGCATGGAATGGACAAGGGAACGAGCCAAGTGCTCTCACGGTTCATCATGTAGAGCCTGTCGTCGCGGCATCACTGTACTCCCTAGGCCAACGGGGCCCGGGGGCACGGACGACCCCTGGACCCGGAAGACGGGAGGGGTCGCACCTGTGGACCCGACCGTCCCGCCAGACTCACCCTCGGGCCCCTCGCAGCTGTCAAGGATCGCGCTCCCGGGGCAGGCGGCTGCTCCAGGCCCCGGGAAGGGGACCTAGGCGCGACGGCGTTTCACGGCGGATCGGCCCGATGCTCGGCGCTCCCGAGCGAGAACAACACTCCCGGTCCCGGGATGGTGCTCGCGAAGCCATGCCGCCCTTCGCAAATATCCAGATACGTTACCTTATCCGGCTTCACATATTCCTCAACTTGTATTTTTCCCTGTATGATCAGCCTAGGCTCCCGGGGCGGATGGCAGTGCCCGACCGAGGCGCCGGGGCCTTCGTTGCCTAGCGACCCCGGGCCCGGGCGGGATCAATTCCCGAGGGGCTCCCGGCGAGCCAAGAGTGTCCTCGTGGCCTCGCTACGCTCTCTGGACCAACGGCGCCCGAGGGCGCGGAGGGCCCCCGGACCCAGAAGAAGGAAGGGGCCGAACCTACAGGCTTCATCGCCCCGCCAAGCTCACCTCCGGACATCTCGCGCCCCCGGGAACCGAGCTCCCGAGGCGTTTCAACGGTCGCGTTCGCCGCCCCCGGGGCCCGATCTCCCGGGGCATGCAGCTACTACGGGGCCCGGACAGGGGTCTCACACCCCACGGTGGTTCGCTGTTGCTGGCCTACGATGTCGGATGGCCCCCGGTACTCGACCTCCCCAGACGTGAGGCCCCGAACACCAGCGGCCTCCAAGCAACACTATAAGCCAAGGTACAAAAATATATGCATGATCATATACATATGCAAATACCTCTCTTTGTACAAGACAGGCAAAATCGGAGCGCAAGCACGAGCAAGACCCGGGTCGCACGGGTCGCGGTCACCGGTGTACTTCTGACCGGACCCCGGGCGACGTCAGAAGGGGAGCACTCGGGGGCATGGAGGGCCCCCGAGCCCCGAAGGCGGCTGCGCATGGCGTCAGAAGGAGACCGGCGCCTTCCTCAACATCTTCGCCAAGCATCAGCTCTACGAGATGATCGCCGCGGTCGAAGAACCCTGCCTCCGGGGCAACGGGCTCGACCACGGCCTCCCGCGCTTTCCTCGCGAACTACCGCGACGCCCTCGCGAACTACCGCGACTCCCACGCAAGCTGCCGCCACTTCTCTCGAAATCCCGCGATTTCCCCGCGATTTCCTCGCGCGCGGCGAACTCACACCCCCGAGTCGCGAGCCCGGCCTCTTGGGCCCGAGCGCTTTCTTCTCGGGAAAATATTTCCTTCTCCCGCGCCTCTATCTCGGACCAGGCGCAGGAGGACTCGTCGGCGGCGGATCCGGTGGCGACTCCCATCGGACGGCGCACCCCTCTGCCGCCGCGATCTCCGGCCCGCGGTCATAACGAAGAACTCGCTGGCGAAGCCCGGGACCCGGGCGCATATCGCCCGTATTTGTTCCCGACCACATGTCCAGGCTGCGCAACAAGTCATCAAACTCTACCAGCTCAAGGTGAACCAGGCGGACCCAGCGTCCCCTCGATTCTTCAAAGACGTGGCCCCGTTTCTGCCCGGAGCGGTTCCGGCCGAGCAACAGGGCCAGGGGCCACTGTCGGCGAAATGGGACTGGGGGTCCCACAGCCTACGGGGACGCGTGGATCTCCGGCCACATCGGCTCCTCCGAGGGACATATCCTGCACGATCGGCGGCCGGCAGGGAGGCCGTGTCTCCCGCCGGTCGTCCGTGCCCGGATGCGCCGCCTCCGGCCCCGGGCGAGTGCGGCCCGGGAGCGCCGCCTCCGGCCCCGGGCGAGTGTTGCCCGGGAGCGGGCCGCCCGGGAGCGCCTCCTCCGGCCCCGAGCGAGTGCCGCCCGGAAGCGCCTCCTCCGGCCCCGGGCGCGTGTCGCCCGTGCCCGGAGGCGCCGCCTCCGGGCGTGTGTGGCAACCAGGCGACCAGACCAGCCGCCCGCAGCACCCGACAGGCGCCGCCTCCAGGCGTGGCGCAACAGGCGGCTGCTGGCATGCGCGTGCTCCAGCCGCCCACAGCAGCAACAGCTCCGGCATGGGCGTCGTAGGCAGACGTGTGCACAGGAGAGCTCACCGGAAAAGCTCTCTCTCTGTATTCTGGCACTGTGGACTCCCCTAATCTATAAAGGAGGATCCAAGCCACCGAACCGAGGGGCAAGCAAGCTTTAGCATTAGGAACCCCGAGCTCGGACTCTGACTAGACCCCGGGCTCTCCGACTCTAGCTAATTCTCAGACGACTGTTCTTCTTCCTCAGCTCCGGCTGAGCTCACTTTGTAACCGCATTCATTCTCCCACCTAGCCATACACACAGGAGTAGGGTATTACGCTCCGGCGGCCCGAACCTGTATAAATCCTCTCGCCTCCTCTGTGTGCGACGGTTTTCGTCTTCTCCAACGCGTCGTGCACCTGTGAACTACTCCCCTGGCCGAATCTCAAAAGGGGGTCTCCCGACTTCCCGCCGTCGAGGCTTCGTCCTCCGACAGGCGTGGTTGCCACATATGCCCGAGTGAATCGAATGCAGAATCTGCTTGCCCTCCTCGGTGGTGACGCAGCGCATGAGGACACCGGATGCGCTTCTTCGGTACAGGTCTTCCCTGACTAGTAGGAAGCTTTTGCTTCGACGCTTTATCTGCTCGGCTTGACTGCGATCTTCTGGGAGTTCATCGTCCAGGAGAAATTTGACAACAGGAGTCCTCCAGTCTTGACATATGTGCAGCACCTCATCTGTGGCCGGGGTAGGCTCGCCTCCCGACTGCTCCGGTGCCGGTTTCTTCTTGACTGATGGCTCCATAAGTTGCTCGACAAAGATTTCAGTCGGAACTGCTTCTCGCTTGGATCCCATGTTTGCCAGCTCGTCTGCTGCGTCGTTGTATTGACGCAGGACATGTGTGATTTCTAGCCCGTCGAACTTGTTTTCCAGCTTGCAGACCTCCTGACAGTATGCCGCCATGGTATCATCGAGACAGGTCCAGTCTTTCATGACTTGGTTTACCACGAGTTGAGAATCCCCGCGCACAACCAGTCGACGTATGCCGAGTGATATAGCGATGCGGAGCCGGTGAACAAGTGCCTCGTACTCGGCGACGTTGTGGGAAGCCGGGAAGTGGATTTGTAGAATGTACTTCAGTTTTTCGCCGGTGGGGGAGGTCAATATGACTCCAACCCCGGCGCCGCCGATCCGTAGAGAACCGTCAAAGTACATTGTCCAGTACTCTAGCTTTGCTGTTGGTGTTGGCAGTTGAACTTCCGTCTACTCAGCCACGAAGTCGGCTAGAGCTTGAGATTTAATTGCTATCCGTGGCTGAAAGGTGATGTCAAACGCCATTAACTCGAGTGCCCATTTAGCGATTCGGCCAGTGGCCTCGCGATTATGAAGGACATCCCCGAGTGGAAACGCTGTGACTACCGTGACTTGGTGTGCTTGAAAATAATGCACCAGCTTCCGGATTGTGATGAGTAGGCCGTATAGCAGCTTCTGGACCTGCGGATATCTCGTCTTCGAGTCGGCAAGGATCTTGCAGACAAAGTAGACTGGCCGTTGTATTTTTTGAATATGACCCTATTCGGATCGCTCAACCATCAGCACCGTGCTGACTACCTGTGTTGTTGCCGCTAGATATAGCATTAGCGGTTCCTGGGGCAGAGGTGAAGCCAACACGGGGGGTGATGTGAGGAATTGTTTGAAGTCTTCGAAGGATTGTTGGGCTTCCGGAGTCCATTGGAAATTGTCCACCTTTTTGAGTAGCTTGAAGAAGGGCATGCCCCGCTCACCCAGTCGGGAAATAAACCGGCTGAGTGCCACCATGCAACTTGTCAGCTTCTGGACGTCTTTGAGGTTAGTCGGGGGTTCCATGTTCCTGATGCCGTTGACTTTCTCCGGGTTGGCCTCGATGCCGCGATGCGAGACGATGAAGCCGAGTAATTTTCCGAATGGCACACCGAAGTTGCATTTTTCCGGGTTCAACTTCATCTTGAATCTTCGAAGGTTTTGGAAGGTTTCTTTCAAGTCAGCGATGAGCTCTTCTTTGGACTTGGTCTTGATCACCATGTCGTCGACGTAGGCTTCCACGTTGCGCCCGATCTGAGTGTGCAGACACCGCTGAATAGCCCGTTGATAGGTTGCGCCCGCGTTCTTCAGACCGAACGGCATTGTGATATAGCAATACGCTCCAAACGGTGTGATGAAAGATATCTTCAAGCAGTCCTCCTCCCTCAGGCTGAATTTGAATGGTATCCCGAGTAGCAGTCGAGAAAGCTGAGTAGGTCGCACCCTGCCGTGGAATCAACCACCTGATCTATCCGGGGAAGACCAAATGGGTCCTTGGGGCACGCTTTGTTGAGGTCGGTGTAGTCGACGCACATGCGCCATTTACCATTTTTCTTCCGGACCAGAACTGGGTTTGCCAGCCAGTCCGGGTGGTAGACCTCCTTGATGAACCCGGCTGCGAGGAGCTTGGTAATTTCCTCCCGAATAGCATCTTTGCGGTCTTGAGCGAAGCGCCGCAGCCGTTGCTTGACTGGCTTGTGTCTGTCTTCACGTTTAGGGTGTGCTCGATCACCTCCCTTGGTACGGCCCGGCATGTCAGACGTTTTCACGCGAAGATATCCTTGTTGGCTTGGAGGAAGGTGATGAGCGCGTCTTCCTATTTGGGGTCGAGTCCGATCCCCGACTAGACAGTCTTGGAGGGTCGGAAGGGTCCAGGGGGAATCTTCTTCGTGTCAGAGTCCGCTGAAATTCCCGACTTCGCTGCTTTTTTTTGCCGGAACTTGATCTTGCTCGACTTCTGTTGTGACGGCTTGCCGAATGCTATCGCAACCCGAACTACGCCTCTTGTGATTGAGCCAGTTCGCAGCTCTCCACTTGTCGCAGGTGAAGGCTTGCTTGACGTCGCTGCGGAAGGAGAGGACTCCCGCTGCCCAGGCATCTTCAGCACCATGTATGTATAGTGCGGTATCGCCATAAATTTGGCGAGTGCCGGTCGTCCGAGTATCGTGTGGACGCGGTCTCGAAGTCGGACCTCGAAGCAGACGTTTTCTGTGCGGAAATTATCCCCGCGTGCCGAAGGTTACCGGCAAGGTTATCTGCCCCAAGTGGAGTTGATGACAGGCTGGGAATTATCCCGTGGAAGGGCGCAGTGCTCGCCGTAGTTCGAACGAGGAATCTTCATCTCGTCCAAAGTCTTGGCGAACAGAATATTGAGCGCGCTACCTCCGTCGATG
Source organism: Oryza meyeriana var. granulata (assembly GCA_003991445.1). Classification (NCBI taxonomy): domain Eukaryota; kingdom Viridiplantae; phylum Streptophyta; class Magnoliopsida; order Poales; family Poaceae; genus Oryza; species Oryza meyeriana. Next base: position 170,700 of record RYFJ01001234.1, read on the forward strand.
AGGGTTTTCTTTAGCCTGAATGTTTCTGACGACCGGGTCCAGGACGAGTGGATAGTGTCCCGGGTGGGAAACCTGATCTAGGTGATTTGCGCGATTAAAGGTGAATGGCCATCTCTGACCAGCACAGGTATTGGGGGGTGTCCGTCGTGGAGATTGTGTTGATGTCGGGTTGCTGAAAGCTTTCTGTTTGCGTTTGACTCGTACGCGAGTGGCCCCCCGAAGATATGTTGAGCTCGGCTTGAGGATCTTGAAATCATCAGCCGGACCCGAGTCTGGCTTGTCTTTGTCCTTGTCGGCGCCAGACGATGAAGCCTGCTCGGAGGCAAACTTCTTGAGCATGTAGCAGTCTTTGGCCGTGTGCTTGCCCTTGGGGTGAAAGGGGCATGTCCCGCTCATGACTTTCGGGTAGTCGTTGTTCCGCTGGGGCCGTGACCGACTGCGCTCCATGTTGGCCACCTCGTTGTCCGACTTCCGCTTGCGGCTGCCAGACTTATTTTGAGACGGCTCGTTGTCGGCTTTCGCCTTCTGGTCCTTCTGTCGGGGCTCCTTCTTCTCGTCGAGGGCCTCAGCGACCGCCTCGGCCGAGTCGGCGTATTTGTTGGCCATGTCGAAGAGCGCCCGGACCGTGGATGGTGGCTTCCGAGTGAATTTTGTGATAAGCGGAGTGTCTTTTACCCCCTTGCGAAAGGCGGCGATGACGGCCTCGTCTTTGACAGTTGGAATTTGGTTGCGCTTCTCGGAAAACCTTTTGATGAATTCGTGCAAAGACTCGTTTTTCTTCTGGTGCAGTTGATAAAGATCATGCTCCGAAGCGGGTCTGTCGTAGTCCCCTGGAAATTAGCAATGAACCGTTCCCTGAGTTGTCCCCAGGAACCGATCGACCGCCTCGGGAGGCCTGTCAGCCATGTCCTCGCCGAAGTCGGCTAGCGCGACTGGGAGGTAGTTAGCCATGACTCTGCTGTCGCCCCCAGCAGCTCGAACTGCTAGGGTGTAAACGGTGAGCCAGGACTCGGGGTTTATCTTGCCGTCGTACTTTTCGATCCCGGTGGGCTTAAAGCCAGTCGGCCAAAAGACGTCCTGTAGCTCCCTAGTGAAGGCTGGGATGCCTTCGTCTTCGTGAGGGCTCCGACTCCTATCTTGGCTGTGCAGCCACTCGTGGTGGAGACTGAAGCGCTCGTTTTCGTCCTCCAGTCGGCGGCGTTCATCTTCTTCGCGTTCTTCACGTCGAGCGTTTAAGGTGTGGCGAAGGTCGCGGTGCAGTCGCACTCGGAGGTCTTGATTGGGTCGGCGATCGTACTGACGACGCCGCCGGTTGTTATTGTTGGTTGTTGCCAGAGCGTTGTTTGCCGGGGACTCTTCGTATTGCCGACTGGAGCCGGCTGCCCAGCGTCGCATTGATGCAGATGAGTCTGCCGCCGGAGAACCCGACCGGTTGTCGTATAACTGTGTCGCCCGACTGCTGTTGCTGCTGACAGCAGCCAACTGTGATCATCGCCTTGATCTTGGCGATAGTCGGGGTGGCCTGGTTTAGGCCTGAGCTGGAAGTGTGTCCAGCAAGTTGCTGCGGCCACAACGTTCTGTTGTGGCATGACGAAGACGTCGTGGTCGCCAATTTTGGTTTGGAGGATCTGTTGCTGGGCGACTCGCCCAGCTTGGCGTAGCTCGTCATTGCGGGCCTCGCGGTTGGCCTCCTCTTGTCGTAGTCTGCATGCCTCCTCCTGTTGCTCCTCTTGTAGTCATAAATATACCTCAGAAGGTGCGTTGAAGCCGTAAGATCTCAGAGGAGGAAGCTGCCGAATTAGAGTCCGAACTGGCGCTCGAAAACCGTATCCACTTAGAGTCGGACTCCGAATAGTTTATCGAGTGAGAACGACTCCGACCCTCTAGATCCAATCTAACGCGCCATTGCCGTGTCCAAACTGAATTGCTACAGATCGTCTGCTGCGCCCTTTTAGAATGCGCAGCGCGTCGCCGAGTTGTGAGGAGATTGACGATCTCTTCCCCTTCTCGCCAAACCGGGCTTGGCTCAAGGTCTAGCGTGCAAGTCGGGGCACGCCGAAGGGAGGTTGTCCCCATTGGTCTTGGCGATGTGAAGGACTGCCGCAGTAAAGTCGGGAATGGAGATCGCGACCGTCCTGTGGAGTCCCGACTGCGGAAAATGTCGGCTAGTTCTCGCCTCGGCAAAGATTGATCTGCCTCAGCCAAGGTAGATAGCCAAGTTGGTCGGCAAATCGAAGTTAAGCTCCCCCGAAGGTAATTGCATGGTCTCATTTGTCCGGGGAGAATTGTTGCTGTTGATTTGTTTGATTGAATCCATCGACATCTTCTGAAGAGGAATTTCCGCCAGGAGCCCCTACCTGGCGCGCCACACTGTCGATTGCTTTGCAACCCGGCAATGAAACTAGGGCTACTCGGCGAGGGTGAATCAGTGATGGCGAGGAACACAGAAGGTTCTACTGGTTAGGCCCTCGATGTGAGGTAAACCCTACTCCATTGAGGGTGTTATTCCTCTGAGGTGTTTTAAATGATAGGTGATCTGTTGTCTTAGCCCTGAGGGGTGCCCTGCCTCCCTTTATATACTAGGGGAAGGATAACATGATAAGGATCCTAGCGGAATGGCCAAGGGATTTCCTTCTTAAAGATAAGAGTCTATCCACTAAGAACTATGCTTTCTTATTATACAAGGACACAGCCTGCTGGGTGCTATCCTTATCTCGAATATACATGGTTGTGGCCCATCCTCGTTCCCGAGTGGCCCTATGTAAGTAATGAGGTAGCCCGAGGCCCATGGCCTCACTGTTAACGTGGCCCGAAAAACGCGGGAGCGGGGCGTTCGGGCGCCTGGAGACACGCGAAGGTCCTGGGAGATTTAACTTCACTCCAGTGCAGGTCCTAAAATCTTGAGGTCGTAGGCGTCCAGTCAATTTTGACCTCGCAATTGACAGAAAGATAAATGTTAATTCAATGAAGCCAATAGGAAATGGAAGCCGATCTTGACTCGTTCATTGGCTGAATGCAGACCGAATATGGAACTGTAGCACTTTATACAATCACTGAAGCCGATGATGCATAAGCAGTAGCATAATACAAATAAAATATCACACTAGCCGTCATCGAAGGATGCTATTAAAACGCTGTAAACTTGATAAAAGAATAGCAGGATGCCGTAAATATAAATAGGATTAAAAACTCCAAGCTGATTGTGATTAAAATTACTGTGTCGCCACACAAAGAGCTACCTCGCACCCGTGCTCACGGGTGCCCTTGGCTTGCGTCATGCGTCCCTCCGGATCTTCGTCTACATCCGTAGGCCCCGTGCCGACTCCTTGGCCTGTGCCCAGTGTGGTCCTTAACACCATAAGTCATTGCCTGGTGCCCGGGTCCTCGCCTGTTGTTCGTGCCCGGGTAACTTTCTTGATTGAGGTTCGGCCCTCGGGTTCTCGCTCCGT
>RYFJ01004229.1:0-43338 GCA_003991445.1 Oryza meyeriana var. granulata
AATCCGGCGGGCAAGAATCGCTTGACAGAGCGCAGATTATGCTTGAGGAGCGCAAGCTGATTCGTGGCGAGCAAGAACAGAAGATCATGTTCTGTGATATTCTCCACCAGGATCAGAACAAAAGATAGTGCTATATGCTAGTAATGAGGCACAAATTGCAGCTCAAAAGGTTGCAGGCATTATGGCAGTCTTGGGGATGTAGTGATTCTTGGCATGGTGAAGATAGTGTAACATTTGAGTGTAGTATGGGCTATTTTATGTTTGTGTTTATTTATTTAGTCGAACCATTTATTTTTTTGGAACTATTTATGTTTATCGAATCATTTATGTTTGTGGAACTATTTTTTTGGAATCATTTATGTTTGTGGAATCATTTGTGGACTATTTTTGGTTGGTCAAAGCATTTATATTGTTTGATATTGAGAATTGTTATACATATTCAATATAAGTATGATTGTAAATTTACAATTTTGTAATTTTTATAGATGGTCTCTCTGACGATGATATATCATTGAGCAATGGGGGAGGAAGAGGAGGAATCTGATGATGATGATCTCATTGTATTAGCTATGCTTTGCGACATGGATGATGAAGAGAGGCAGAAGAAGAAGCGTCGTGGATCAGTGCCGGGTCATCAGGTAGTTCGAAGGGACATGTTTGGTAGTAATTTGCGCATTGTGGCTGATTACTTTGCAGATCATCCTGTGTACAATGAAAAGTTCTTCAGAAGAAGGTTTAGGATGTCCAAACAGCTATTCTTGCGCATAGTGGCTGGGGTAGAGGCTCATGATAACTATTTTACACAGAGACTAAATGCAGTAGGCCTTCTTGGAGCCATTGCACTGCAGAAGGTGGTTAGATCATTCCGCATGCTCGCATATGATGTTCTAGCTGATTCAATGGATAAAGTTGTAAGGATTGCTGAGAGTACCATGCTAGAAGCTTTTCACCACTTTGTACGGGCTGTGGTTGCAGTGTTTAGTGAGCAATACTTGAGGGCACCTACCGTTGATGACACTACAAGATTAATAGTTATAAACACTAAAAGAAGATGGCCTGGCATGCTTGGTTGCATTGATTGTATGCATTGGAGATGGAAGAATTGCCCAACAGCATGAAAAGGGCAGTATACGGGGTATGTGGATGGTCCAACCATGATCCTTGAAGCTGTTGCATCTGAGGATTTATGGATTTGGCATTCTTTCTTTGGACTATCTGGCTCTCTCAACGATATCAATGTTTTGCATAGGTCGCCACTATTTCAGAGACTAACTTCAGGGACTTCACCACCTGTGGAGTATATTGTTAACGGTAACAAGTACACTATGGGATACTATCTTGCAGATGGGATCTATTCTTCATGGGCGACTTTTGTTAAGAGCTATAACAATCCACAAGACAACAAGAAAATTCATTTCACAAAAGCTCAAGAATCAGTGCGAAAGGATATAGAGAGAGCATTTGGTGTCCTATAAGCTCGATTTGCTATGGTGAGGGGTCCTACTAGATTTTGGGACAAAAACACCCTGTGGTACATATTGACAGCTGCTGTTATTATGCACAATATGATTATTGAAAATGAGCGAGATACAAATGACGATGGGGGCTATGACTATGATCAAGATGGAGGCGAGGTGTTGAGGGAAGAGGAGTACCAACGGTGTAATCCACTCGTACTCGATGAGTTCCTCAAGATTTATCAGGAGATTGAGGATAAGCAAGTGCATGAGAGACTTTGAGATGATCTTGTGAAGCACTTGTGGGCACTTCATGGTGCTAGCTAGTATGATTCGTTGTAGTTTGATCGTAATTTATTAGTATGCGGTGTGATAGACGATTTCTATATGCCTATATGATTTTTATGTTTAGAAAAAAATTTGAATTTGAATTTGAATTTAAATTGTCTTATTTGAAATTATGAATTTGAATATGGTTTATTGTTATGGTTTATAAATATTTGAGTTTGAATTTTAGTGATGTAATATGAAGAATATATATATAGATTATATTAAAATATGAGAGAAAAAAAAATAGGGACTCAGATTTAAGGGTTCTTATTGGAGTTAGGTGTCAAAAACAAAGCTCAAAAAATAGAATGAGTCCTTATTCAGAAAATAGGGACTTTGTTTTTGAGGAAACTGTTGGAGATGTTCTATGTCACTGTGTCAGATTCAATTAGGCCCTGTTCGCAACTCCAGTGAGGCACAGCTTATTTTTTTTGGATTCCGCGCGCACGTTTCCCAAAACGATAAACGGTGCGTTTTTTGCAAAAATTTTCTATATGAAAGCAACTCTAAAAAGCAAATAGATCCATTTTTCAATTTTTTAATAGTAAATACTTAATTAATCACGCGCTAATAATATTTCTCGTTTTATGTACGACTTATTTAAGCCACCCAATAAGCACTTAAGAACACCCTTATTCCATCAGGGTCACGCCAGCTCGTAGATTTCAACGCTGCCCGAATCCAATCGGGAACCTCATCCCCACGCAGAGGGAAAAGGACCTAGCTGATCGACGATCCTTCCTGCATTCGTAGTGCAGACGTATGGATGGACGGACGGGTAGATGGATGTGAGGCGATGCCACTCCGCCGGATTCCAACCCGGGCCGTCGCCATCCGGGTGGCCAATAATTTCTTCGATCCCAGATTGGATAGAAAGGTAGGTCGACACCGCGCCGCGCGTCGCAAAAGCTGCCGATTGGCTCGAATGCGGCCGGAGGGTGATCCAGCCCGCGGGCTCGATCTTTCTGGAACGTGAATCACTAGGTACATATTTTCCTAGCGTGGGCCTGGTACGCGTACTGCATACAGGATTTCTCGTTTGGGGTTGTTGATTAGGATGGACAGTCTATTTATTAAATATTTTAAAAAATAAATTTATTAAAAGATTATAGTTAAATATATTTATGATTGAGTTGTATAAATTTTTAATTAAAGTTACGTGTGATCGATAAGTTAGAGAGAGTTGTATATATTATGACTAAGTTATACAAATTTATAACTAAAATTATGTATAATCAATAATAGCAAGTACAATAAAATAAACTAAAAGTGCAACTACAACAAATTAAAAGTGTAATTTGAAATTCACTTTATCAGCCCTGAATCTTAAAGTTCTATCCAACAGCCAACGCTGTCGTTTGACAGAATCTAAAAATCAAACGTTTGATTAATAATAAATCTGTCAATATATTTGTGATTCGTTTATAGGCATGGCTATAATCAACTTAAATTCAGATTTACTATCGATTAAATGTTTGACTTATGGATTCTGTCAAACGATAACTCTGGCCATTGGATAAAACTTTAAGATTCAGAATAGAGGAGGTAAGTTTTAAGTTGCACTTTTAATATATGTAGTTGTCATCATCGATCACGTGTAATTTTACTTATAAATTTGTATAACTTAATCATAAATATATGTAGTTATATCTAACTATTCGTATGTTGGCCTTTCAATATAGGAAAAATCGATCGATGAATTCAATTCTTTTAAATATTTGATTAATAGACAGTTTCACTTAAATTTCTTCTGTCTTCCCAGTTACATGAAACATGTGTCTACTCGCATCATATGCATACTCCGTTTAACACAAGCAATAAACGAAGGCAAGTAATTTTTTATTGGAAGCAATAAACCTCACTAATTCCTATTCAAAGATATCGTTTGAAATAGATGGCTGATCCTTCTCGTGGTTTCCACGTCATTTTCTTCCGATTCCATATCTTCTCAATGGAGTATTTTGCTCGCTAGTCATGGTGACTCCAGCTGATTGTAGGTTCAGCAGTCATAGAATATTTCTGGCTTATAAATTTCTATCAAAAATATGTCTGTACGCACGTAATATTTATGAATATACAGATTTAAATTTTAGTAGATAGAGTCATACATCTATAACTTTATCACCACACTATATCCACATATGAGTAACATAGGATTTTGGGTCCAAGTAACCCACCCTATCTGTTCTCCTCTGCTTCTAGCTTCTCGCTTATCTCTCGGTTTCTATTAGCACATTTTCCAAAACATAAAATGATGTGTTTTTTATAAAAACTTTTTATAGAAAAGTATATTAAAAAATTAAATAGATTTATTTTTTAAGTTTTTAATAGTTAATACATAATTAATCAAACGCTAATACATTAGCACACTTTCCAGAACATGAAACCATATGTTTTTTAAAAAACTTTTTATATAAAAATATATTAAAAAATTAAATAGATTTATTTTTTAAGTTTCTAATAGTTAATACATAATTAATCAAACGTTAATAATATTTTTATTTTACTTACGAAGTCACACGCACCAACAATCTCGAACGCCAAGTAAATTTGTTTTCAACGAATCCTCAAGCCATACCATCGACGCGACCCTGACGCTCTCTACACCCTTGGTCTTTGGCCGTTGATTTCCATATATGACCAGAGTGCCACCGCATCTTGCTCACGACCTCAACACCTTCCCCATAGGCCATAGCACGTTGCCTTGGCCACCTCTTGTGACTACAGAGTTACAGAGTTAGCTGGCGGACTGTCCTCGACGAGAACCCGAAGGTTGTTGCTGCTTCAACCTCACGCCGTTTGTCATAGGCTCATAAGCACTTGTGCCTGTCACTGCTATAAAATTTATTTTTATAAATGGTACAAACTTCATTTTTATAAATGATCAAAATGGATTTTCATAGGTGGGTCGATGGCTCGTCTATAACTAGAGGCCCTATTTTCGTAGGCGGGTCAACCTGTAAAAATGAGGTATTTTCATAGGCGGGTCAACCTCTAAAAATCAATTTATTTTCACAGGCGCTATAGAAATCAAATTTTATATGCGTTTGATCGACCTATTGATCAAACGTTTAAAAAAATAAATCTATCAATCGATTGCAGTTACATATATTTATGACTAAGTTGCATAAATTTATAACTAAAGTTAAACTGATCGATACGTTAGATGCAGTAGCACATATTTATGACGGAGCTGCACAAATTTATAACTAAAGTTACGTGTGATCAATAAGTGTAACTACAATAAGTTAAAAGTGCAACTTGCAACTCGCTTCCCCATCTTAAATCTCAAAGTTTCATTTAACGGTCAGTGTTATTTTTTTAACAAAATCCAAAAAAATCAAACTTTGATCAATAGCAAATCTGGCGTCTTAATATGCCCTGTAATAATCAATTTTCAACTTTTAAGTTTTTTAGGCGTAAAAAAGGTCATGTGTGACAAGTTACAAGTTGCGTTCAGGACCTCTCTCTTCAAGAGTAGCCTCCCTTACCATCTCACCTATCAAGTATTTGTGATATGAACCGAGATATTATTCTTATGATTTCATCTTTCTAAAACTTGTAATATTTGTTTAGTACTCCAAATGATTTTCAATGGAAAAGTCATTAACTACAAAGTTGTAGATTTCATCGAACTCTATAATTTTGATATAGAGCACATCTCCATCCAAGGTCGTTGAACATATATATCTAAGATTTGGTAACGAATATTTGGACCACTAACCGATCTTAACTAAAACAGTTTTTAACTACAAAGTAGTAGATCTCATCGCACTCTATAATTTTGATACAAAGTTTATCTTTATCTAAATTCATATGAAAAAATTAGACGTATATGTTTTTTTTTCTAAAAATGATTTTTACATATGGACGACTTAAGCACCCGTCTGTAAAAATCGATTTTCACGTATGGACAAATTAAACACCGGTATGTAAAAGGCGGATTCTTAGGTCATTCGCCTGTAAAAATAAGAGTATCTTTGGAGAGTTTGACTTAAGTGACCACATGTGAGGCAGACCGTAACTAGCTACTCTGATTTATTTTTATAGGTATGTTTTTTGATAATGTCTGTAAAAATAAAACAGGGTGTTAGCAAAAATAATTTTTTAGTTGTGTGTGAGGCCCCCATGTCCCGGACTCCCGGTACTTTTATTATGCTTCTTCCCGGTGTCCGCTGCACCACCGATTTGGTCGCTGTGGGATATAATGTTTAGCCATTAATCAATGTTGGAACCATGTACCATTGTCTATCCAACATTCGAATGATTTTTGTTGCCATGTCAGTCCAAAAGCAACAGTCAGATATGTTTTTTTAGCTTACCAGTTAAATACCTGTGATTTGCTATGGTGCTATGGATAAAAGAAAAATATCATAATATTACCTAAAATAAATAAAAATATATTTTTCATGAAATATGTTGTCTACCTTTTTGCTATCGAAAATACTCACCTTAATTTAATTATATATGTGGGTATCTATTTAGAGCTCCTTTGGAACCAAGGAATTTTGTATGAATTTCAAGGATTGAAATTCTATACGGAAGTTTCCTAGGAGGTCCTTTGGAATGTAGGAATGGGTTCCAAATTCCTATAGGATCCTTTTCTCTACCATTTTGAGGACTCCAAACATGTGATCAAAGCTCATGTTTTACTTTCCTTTGAGAAGTTCAAGGCAACATGTCTCTATCTCTCATTTATGTATTCTAATGAAGTATTTCATTCACAATTCCTGCGGTTTTCATATGGAGTAACTAAATACCTTCTTTTAGAAAATTCATGTTTTCATTTCGTGTAGGATTTGGCTAGTCATGACACTCAATTCTTGTATTTTTCCTATTTGTACGTTTTTCAAATCCTACGTTTCAAAGAAGTCTTTAACTGTTATGTAATATTAAGAAGTTGAAGAGGTAATATGTAAGAACTATAATGGGAGTAGCTGGAGTGACAGATTCACCGCTATCACTATTGGAGTCTTTTTAAAGGACGTGGCTACGCCGAGCGCAGTAGCCGCTTAGGCCTAACCGGTGCGTGCGCCCAAAATAGAAAAGAGTAGCGTGCGCACCGGCCTCCCACGCCATCCCTGATTGCACGCGCCAGGGTTCACCGCGCCTCGCAGGAAAACGAGTGGGCCCCACGCGGCCCACGCTGATGGGGCCACCCTGTGCCCACCTGCATCAGGACCCGCCGTGAACTCAGCTCGCCGCACCCCCTCGGCAAGCACGGTGACATGCGCCGCCATTGATAGGAGGTGAGATCAAAAAAAAATCCAGAAAGCAGAAGAAAAAAAAAGAAATCAAGGAGGAGGAGGAGCAGGAACACCAAGGAAGAGAAGAGGAAGAGAAGAAGAAGAGAAGAGAGGAGGAAAATTCAATGGAGAAAAATTGAGAGATCAAACTTGGTTAGCTCAAAGTTCTCCAAAAAAAAGAGAGGGTAGATCCAACTTGATAGATATATTTACATCCCAGAAATTCACACAACATTTGTCTTAGTTTTTTTATTTCAACTAAGCTACATATTCCTTTTCTTCCCTTGTATCTCCCAAAAAACTAAACCAAAAGCATGCCAATCACCCCTTCATCATCTTCTCTTCTGATACTGCAACATAAAGTACAAACAAAAAATAAGAAAAAAAGATAGAACTACTGATGAAAAAGGAGTTAAATCTCAGAAACAGACATGGAAACAGAAAAGTTACTTCTCAGAGAACTGTAAGTTATTTCCAGAAATAATGTAGTTACTTCTAGGAAGTATTAAAGTGACATCCCCAAAAAATAGGTACACAAAATTACTTCTAGCTGAGATTAAAGCTACTACTAGGAGATTAAATTTATTTCCCCGCTAAAAAAAACATTTACACATAGTTGCTCCCAGGAAAAAAGGTAAAAGTTATTTCAAAAGAGTTATTAAATCTACTTCTCTAAAAATACATCGTGTACACATTTATTATGACAGTATGTATTGTGATCATCATGTGAAAAAAGTGCATTTTGTACCTTTATGTGATATTGTCTCTAAATATTCCTTTTGCTCCTTGTCCGATATTGCATAAAAAGAAAAAAATTGGCATAAGTATTGATCAATATGCACCTTATGAATAGAATATCTAAAAATAACTCAGTAAAGTTGCTGCATAAGTTGATCTCATGAAGGTACCATAGATGTAATTCTGTACTAAAAGTTACATCTGTGGTATGTATTATCTACATTGTCATGATGTATAAGTTACATCTCCAAAATTATACAGAAAATAAGTTTATACAGCCTGTGGATACGAACTAATTTGCAATGTCCTGTAAATGAATGCAGATATGGACCCAGATCCAATGTTTGACCTTAACAATCTCCCGCAATTTGATTGTGATGAAAATGTTAGTGAAAAGGCATTTTCATTTGAAAATGCTTTACTTGGTGAAAACACAAATTAAGCTTATTTCCCAATACATTCAAATGATGGCATGATTGATATTCCCTAGGTGAATTTGGATGATAATTTTGATATTGCAGATATATACAGTGCTTGTGATGTGAATGATGGTGGTGTCTCAAAAAAGTTCGTAGTATTGACCTTGTCCCCTATAATGACACACAATTGGCTCTAGAATTTTCTACCCATACAGACAATACCATGCACACTGGACATGAAATTGATGCAACAAATGCTAGTGAGGACACGCTCTTATGTGAGAAATCTAATAAAGATGATTCCGAAGTGCAATCGCCGAATGTTTTATGTACTCCCCAAGTACCGTATCCCACGATGTCATTTGATATAGAGGAGGAAGCAAGAAGTCACTTCAACAAGTATGCGAAGCGTGTAGGTTTATCGATCAAAGTCAGCACATCGAGAAAATCAGCCAAAGATAGGCAACGTGACAAGGTTATGTTTGTTTGCAACAAATGTGATCTAAGCACAGCAAATAACAGTAAAGTGTCTCTCCCAAGCAAAGAAGAAGAAGTAAGACTAAAAGAACTAGCTGAAAAGCACGGATGATAGTGAAGCGAATGGGTACAAGTTGGGAAGTAATTCAGTTTATTGAAGAAAACAACCATCCACTAGTTCATAAGATTTCCCTCAAAAAGTTCCTGTGATCACATAGGATGATACCGAAAGAAGAGAAGGATTTTATCAAAATGCTGCATGGTGTTAATATCTCATTTGAGCGAATTATGTAATTGATGGCAAAATTGTATAGTGGGGCCAGAAATATGCCATACACGACAAAGGACATCAGCAATTATAAGTCAAAACTGGGCAGTAAGTATAGATGTAGAGATCTAGTCGAGGCAATTGCACATTTTGAGAAATTCAAAAAGGATAACCCAATTTTCTTCTACAAGATATAGCTTGATAGAGATGATAGGGTGTATAACCTATTTTGGGTAGATAGAGCAGCTAGAAATGGTTACAAAGAGTACAAGGATTGCATCTCTTTTGATTGCACCTACATAAACAACATATATAACATGCCTTGTGAACCTTTCATTGGCATAAACAAGCATGGGCAATCTATTCAGGTACTAATATCTGGTTTCACCTTAATAAAACATCCATTGTCTTACCTTCACAGTAGGTACTTGTGCTCTAGAGTGAAGTTATATTTATTTCCCATTGTAGTTACTTCCAGTCATATATTAAGTTACATTCTGTAAACCTACTGAGTTACTTCTTGCGTGCCCGTTAAAAAAATCTCTAAGAAGAAATGCAATTTATTCCTTATAGAGTTGATTGAATATATGACATGTATAATAATTTATGCTAGAAAAGTAAGTACAACTCTAGTTTTTATTTTTTATACATTGTTTTGACAAAAAAAAGAAAAAAAAGAGGAAAAATACTTCTGCAATGAGCGCGCGCACTGGGTAGCTTTTGTGCTTTTTAAAGTATAGAAGTATAGATTCATTGGATCATTGAAACAGATTATTTGATCCACACTTTTAAAATATGTTTTCTTAAAAACATTCTTTTACTGTATTGTTTGGATTATTTGTTTTAAGCTATTTGTTAAGTTTATTTCTTAATATATTTAATTTTTTCCTATAATCAAATCAATTCGGACAATAATCCACTCAATAATTTGAATCAAACAGGGTCTAAGTGATCCATACTGGGGTTTTGACGCTAATTGAACAGGCCCAACAAATAATAATAAACAAATCAAGAAACATAATCTAAAATGCAGCCCACTCTTACTTCTTTTTCACTTCGCTTTTATCCAGCCTACGCTACCAAAAAAAAGCAAAACATAGATAAGAAAACAGGATCCATAGTGCAGGCTAACAACGAATTTTTTATTTCTATATTTAATTTTTTAAAATTTACAAAAATATATATTTGTTTTCAAAATTTACACAAATATATTTGTTCTGCCCTCTAAGAGGCTAGAGGGTGGTTTATGTGATGCAACAGCCTAGCGTGCGGAAAAAATTGCATTTAGGCCCTTCCCACCCATAATTGTGTGTATATTACTTTGATTATTTATAAATAAATCATATGAAATCCTATGAAGTGAAATTTTATATGAAAATTATAGAGCTCGACGAGATCTAGTTGACAACCTTTTAATTTGCAATCGTTTAGAACTCCAAATATTCGTAAAAATACTCACATTTATTTATACAAAATCTTAGATCTACATTTCAAATGACCTCTAATGGAGACAAACTATATATGACAGTTGTACTTCTCAAGGAGATCTACAACTTTGTAGTTCATCACTTTTCCATTTAAAATCATTTAGTGTGTCAAATAAGTATTACTAGTTTTTATAGTAGTGAAAAACGACAGGAAGGGTCTAAATGCAAATACAAATATTTTTTGAAGGGCGGTTTTAAATACTACAAGAAATACTAATATTTATTTGACATAGTAACTAATTTTAAATGGAAAAATAATAAAATAAAAAGATGTAAATCTCGTTGAGAACTACAATTTGATATATAGTTTGTCTCTATTGAACTTCATATGTTAGGTAGATCTAAGATTTTGTAAAGTTGTAGATCTCATCGAGCTTAACAATTTGAATATAAAGTTTTCTTTCATCAGATTTCATATAACTTATTTATAAATTATCAAAATAATATACACAGTTATGAGTGGGAACGGTCTAAATGCAATTTTTCGCATGCTAGCCTGTCACTTCACATAAACCGCCTTTTAGAAAGGTGTTTTTTTTTTAAAAAAACCTTCCTAGAAGACGGGAGGAGTGTATTTGTGTAAATTTTGAAAAAAAATATATTTTTGAAAATTTTTAAAAAATTAAATATATAAATAAATTTTTTTTCAAACAATAGTGTGCAAAACACACAAAAAGCAGGCCTGGCCAGAGCGAGGACGAAACTTGACCCACAAAAAGAACCCATCGTCTTCATCCAAAGAAGGCGTTGTCTCCTTCCTATCTGCAGACGTCATTGACTGAGACAGATGATTAGATCTAAAGAGCAAGAAACATTGTAGGGGTTGCAGATTTGAACAGCGGAATGGATGAGAAAGGAGACGAGCAACAGGAAAAAAGTGACAAAGCTGACATCTCCTTTTTCTTATACATCAGCACTAGATCGATCCCAATTGAAAAATCTGTCAGTGTCCAGGCCAAGGCGATCCCCATTCGGCCTGCTTATTTAGCACAAAACATATGTCTTCAATACTATATGCATCGTGGGACTGCACCTCCCTGACTTAGACTAAATCCAAGGTCTTTGATATGGGATGGTCGATCTTTTCGATGTAGAATCTGGATATACCATGTAATCAATGAAGAAGATAAACAATGTGCTATCCTTATAGCACATCTTTCACCACGAATTCGTATGCACCGGAGAATATCCAAAAGCATGATATATCCGTATTATCCTTCCTTTCTTTAAGAAAAGCCATTCTCGGCTTTTGGTAATCTGAAGTTCCCTAGTTTACACATAATACAATATGCATAGCAGCCATAGTATTTGTATGTTATATTTATATTCATAGCAATTTGTTTCGAGTTGTTCACATCGTACCTACTCATATCATTCTCCCTCCCCTGAAAAAAGTCGTTCCCAACTTTTGCAAGATTGCATAAATGAAAAAAGAAGATGAATAAAGTATTGCAATTTGGTGAAAGTAGTCATAATCTTTTGTGTTTTAGCTGCGCTACTCGATTTTGAGAGCATGTAACAGAAGTATCCTATAACAAATTTGATTCAAATAATATATATGACCATGTTCATCATTCATTTCAAGAAACTCAAAACTCTGAACAATAGATTTGTAGTCAATATATACAGCAACATTATCAAACTTGTCACAACCTATATATAACCCACAAAATTTGGTAAGCACTTCAAAATTATCAACCAAAGTGAACTTATATCCATCATTGTAGGCATAACAAAATGGATTCAAGCAAGTTATTTCAGAATTTCCTTCGATAGTTCCATCAAGCTCAACAGATTTATCAAATATGACATAAATCAAAGAATAATTATTAAGTATTCTAGCCTATACTTCCTTGTGTGTAATCAACTCCATATCATGTAAATTTAGCAAATAAAATTCTGAACAAAGAACTATGAATTTACCACAAGATGACAAATAGAAATCAATTGCGGCATTTATATATTCAAATTTACTCACCATGTTTTACTGCAATGGCAAATCAACACAATCAAATTTACCTTCTATATCGTCCTGATGTGATGTACGTGCTATAGTAGGCACTACATGATCCGTAACATCTCTTTCTTAAATTTGTAACCATGGGACAGAAAACATCATATTTTTAATCGTGACTGTTTCCTCATCTTTCTCAACCTGCATATTATGAGAAACAATACTAAAATAGAGATTAACCCATTAGTTTCAAAAATAACCTCACATGACTTATCATCTACTTCTCTTTTTTAATTTGGTGTATCACTCACACTTAGAAATTGGTCGCACTTAGTCTCACATCTAGTGGAATCATACAACTTGCTCTTTTCGAATGTCTCACTCAATTTGGCTATGTGGCTCTCTTCCTCACATAGGTTTTCTTGAATCTCATCCTCAATTGACCATGGGCTAGCAATGGCGCATTTGCCATCAATCATGATTTGTTATGTGGTATGATGCGATGCAACATCTGTACATGTCACATTATTCAAAGGGAATGTCTCATGCTCGACTATGTACTCTTGCTTCTTGGACAACACATATTCCATTGTTCTTTTCATCCTCTTCTCTCTATCAAGAAGGAATAAAGTTGCAGACATTGGACAAAGTATCACCTGTCTTCCCTATTGTAACAGTGAATAATAATTTTTGCTGCGATCATATTTAAGCTTATGACTCTTCATCCATTGCCATCCTATTAATATATGACAAGATGACATATGTACTGAAACCACATCACACTCAACATAATCTGAAAATTCTCCTGATGAAAAGTGCACTTTTACTCTTCTTGTAATACTGAGATTGCAACTTGTCCACTCTAATATATATGTATCAGAATGTGGACATGTGGTTAGGTTCAATTTATCCAAGAACTCAATACTGACCAAGTTCACTATGCTCAAATCATCAATTGTAATGGCACAAGAAATAGACCTGACTTTGCATCTTGATTGAAACAATTTGGTACTTTTACCATCTTCTTCATCCAAAAAGATACCACTTGTGTGCAGCATCAACTTCAGATTTCCTGCCATTATTAGTTATACAAAAAGTTGTTATATTATGGAAACTCTCAACTGCACCCTTCTTACCATTCGATGTTTTTACCCCCCTTGAGATGAGGGCCTGATCACACTGCTGGTAGTAGATAACTCAAATGTGATGGTTAAGCGAATTCATAGTTTAGGAGCAAATGCACAAGTGGTAAATATGTGGAGCTTGGAGAGCTTAGTGTATGTCCTAGCAATTCTGAATTCTAGCTATTGTTTCATTAAGTAATATTCTAAGCTAGAACAATATGCCTAGTTGCTGACCACAAGATATAAGTGAAGTATATAGTAACTCACACACAACGATAATGGGACTTATGCAACCAACGAATGGGCTAACACAATATAAATTTTAAAACCAAAGCTCGTGTTGCAAAAGTACAAGGAGGGACGCTAGTTGATTGCTCAAATTCAGAATTGGGCTACAAGATTTGCACAAGCCAAGCAACTTCTAAAAAAATAGTAGTAAATATAACCAATCAATGTGGTGATCGTAGCACTTTTCTTCTTTTTTTCAACCTTTTTCTTCTGAACTTTTTTCTTTTCTTTTTTTGCTACTACAATTGGCACACCAGATTGCACTACAATGATAAGATATGATTGTTCAATACAACTCACAAACGTGCAAAGCCCAAGAGCAAATCCTACAGCTAGTATCAATGGGTTCAAAGTATTCACAAAGGAAAGAATGGTTTACTGTTTTGTTTTTGATGTATGGACTCAACACACAAAACTGAATGTAAAACTGAAACTGACGAGACAACAAAACTTAAACAAGGTACTGACTTTCTCGACTCAAAAATAGATTGCTAGAGGCTGAATTTCAACTTTTGCATTAGATAGTGATATGTAGAGGACCTCGTGCTCTTTCCGACAAGTATCTAAACTCTGAAAACTAAATGTATATATAACAAGGATGACACTTTTACAGAAAGGCACATGCACTGAAAATTCAGAACGTGGAAGAAATTATGCACATAGCTAGGGTTTCAGTTTTAGCACAGAAAACTCACTACAAAAGCAAGCCCTAGCACGTGACCAAGATAAATCTATGTAGGCTCAAAGGTAACACGAAGGAAAACTAGGATCAACAACGAAAACACAAGTCTAGTGGACTAGAACTTAATAAAATAATACTAGAACCAGAATGCAAACTATGGGCTATTTTTTTAGGGTTTTTGTGCATAGGACAATAATAGTAATATGTAGCTAAGTGTCAATGTTTTACACTGGCAATATGATTATAGGGCTACTCAGCGGATTGAAACTCGGTGGATTGCAAAGGAACACGGGGAGGTTTATACTGGTTCAGGCCCTCAATGTGAGGTAATACCCTACGTCCAGTTGAGGTGTATTCCTTTGAGGATGTATGGTTGCCTCTATGAGCTTATGATATCTTCTACCCTCAGGGGGCGCCCTGCCTCCCCTTATATACTGGGGGACAGGGTACAAGGTAGGAGTTCTAGCCGTATCACAGCCAAGGGATCTCCTCTTAGAGATATAACCTATCTGACTAGGATTGTATATTCCTTATTGTATAAGGCAAAGTCTGCCGGGCTCTATCATATCTCTAACTACAAGGCTAGGCCCATCCTCTATCCGAGTGGCCCATATGCTTGTCATGAGGTACTCGTGGCCCATGGCCTCCACAGCAGCCCCTAAGACCTTCATAGTTGAGTCACAACTGATGTTGAGTGCTTATCCTCCACGGTGAAGATTGCCCGAGTGCATTGCTCCCGAGTACTCTTTGTCTGAGTACTTCTTCTTCCCGAGTCCTGCTTCATGTCAGCTGGCAGCGAGGCTATAAAGGGCTCCATGTAGAAGTATGAATAGTGTGCACCGAATAGGCGCACCTATTAGGTGTAGCCCCGACTTTGTGTTTAATTGTGAAAACAATTAAACATAAAGTCAAAGATCTTCAACCTTGTAGTCTTTCCCAAGTAGTATACTACTGGTATATGAGACTCTTCGGTATCATGTCAACCAGAAATAATTTATAGTCTTTGCCGAGTAGCATGCCACTCGTATATGAGACTCTTCAGCTTCATGTCAGCTGGAAAAGGTGTTTATAGTCTTTCCCGAGTAGCGTCCCACTCGGAAGTTAGACTCCTCAGCTTCATGTCAGCTAGAAAAGGTGTTTATAGTTTTTCCCGAGTAGTGCACTACTCAAAAGTTATACCCTTCAGAGTCATGTCGGCTGGAAAAATATTTGCTCATGGCAAATGTTGGCTAAGCATGTAAGCCGAGTACCACGTTATGAAATTTAATCCATTATGTGGTTAGGTGTACTTGAGAGATACTTGCATCCCCAATTTTAATGAAGACCAGCTTGTGATCCTTATAAGGACCCCAATACCTGGTGGATAATACAGATACCCGAACACATGTGTTCAGCAATTAGGCCTTCATGAAGCATATCTGATTACCTCATCGGTTCCTGTTGGTAGCACCAGCTTCTTGCCTTCTATGAACTCGAGTTGGTGAATTTGAATCCCAACTCGATCTTGCAAATTTCCATTTTTGTGACTCTGTGCGAGTGCTTCCTAGGTGTGGAACCCCATTTGAATCTGTTTAGACATTTGTTCCACATCAAACCCCAGCCCTCCAAGAGCAAGGTCCAGGTGATTGGGGGGCTGGTATCCAACTCAGGAGTGAGATGAAGAGGATTTATATCAATATTCCCCTAAAATCTTCTCTCAAAGGCTGGCATATGGAGTGGTTTTACTACTCAGATCTTGAACCAAGCCTACCCCCTTTTATGGGTTTGCCTCCGACGGTTGTGCCTAACTGGTCATCTTTGCCCAGCTTTGAAGAAATGGGCTAGGCCCATATTTTGATTGACAAGATTGAGAAGTTGAAGAGTGCCGGTTTGACCGGCCCATGGGTGGCCAGACGTTTCTTGACTCAGCACATCAGGCCGCTGAAGTTGAGGTGTCACCTCGGCTGGGACTTCTAGGGCAGAGATGATCCCACTCGGGAGTACCGCGACCTCACGAAAAAACACAAGGTGACCAATGTCCTGTTGGATTACTTCGTCAGCGGGGTTGTCGATGTTTTACATCGGCAATATGATTATAGGGCTACTCGGCGGATGGAAACGCGATGGACTGCAAAGGAACACAAGGAGATTTTATACTGGTTCAGGCCCTCGATGTGAGGTAATACCCTACGTCCAGTTGTGGTGTATTCCTTTGAGGATGTATGTTCGCTTCTATGAGCTTATGTGTTGTTCTACCCTTAGGGGGCGCCCTGCCTCCCCTTATATACTGGGGGACAGGGTACAAGGTAGGAGTTCTAGCCGTATCACAGCCAAGGGATCTCCTCTTAGAGATATAACCTATCTGACTAGGATTGTATATTCCTTATTGTATAAGGCAAAGTCTGCCGGGCTCTATCATATCTCTAACTACAAGGCTAGGCCCATCCTCTATCCGAGTGGCCCATATGCTTGTCATGAGGTACTCGTGGCCCATGGCCTCCACAGCAGCCCCTAAGACCTTCATAGTTGAGTCACAACTGATGTTGAGTGCTTATCCTCCACGGTGAAGATTGCCCGAGTGCATTGCTCCCGAGTACTCTTTGTCTGAGTACTTCTTCTTCCCGAGTCCTGCTTCATGTCAGCTGGCAGCGAGGCTATAAAGGGCTCCATGTAGAAGTATGAATAGTGTGCACCGAATAGGCGCACCTATTAGGTGTAGCCCCGACTTTGTGTTTAATTGTGAAAACAATTAAACATAAAGTCAAAGATCTTCAACCTTGTAGTCTTTCCCAAGTAGTATACTACTGGTATATGAGACTCTTCGGTATCATGTCAACCAGAAATAATTTATAGTCTTTGCCGAGTAGCATGCCACTCGTATATGAGACTCTTCAGCTTCATGTCAGCTGGAAAAGGTGTTTATAGTCTTTCCCGAGTAGCGTCCCACTCGGAAGTTAGACTCCTCAGCTTCATGTCAGCTAGAAAAGGTGTTTATAGTTTTTCCCGAGTAGTGCACTACTCAAAAGTTATACCCTTCAGAGTCATGTCGGCTGGAAAAATATTTGCTCATGGCAAATGTTGGCTAAGCATGTAAGCCGAGTACCACGTTATGAAATTTAATCCATTATGTGGTTAGGTGTACTTGAGAGATACTTGCATCCCCAATTTTAATGAAGACCAGCTTGTGATCCTTATAAGGACCCCAATACCTGGTGGATAATACAGATACCCGAACACATGTGTTCAGCAATTAGGCCTTCATGAAGCATATCTGATTACCTCATCGGTTCCTGTTGGTAGCACCAGCTTCTTGCCTTCTATGAACTCGAGTTGGTGAATTTGAATCCCAACTCGATCTTGCAAATTTCCATTTTTGTGACTCTGTGCGAGTGCTTCCTAGGTGTGGAACCCCATTTGAATCTGTTTAGACATTTGTTCCACATCAAACCCCAGCCCTCCAAGAGCAAGGTCCAGGTGATTGGGGGGCTGGTATCCAACTCAGGAGTGAGATGAAGAGGATTTATATCAATATTCCCCTAAAATCTTCTCTCAAAGGCTGGCATATGGAGTGGTTTTACTACTCAGATCTTGAACCAAGCCTACCCCCTTTTATGGGTTTGCCTCCGACGGTTGTGCCTAACTGGTCATCTTTGCCCAGCTTTGAAGAAATGGGCTAGGCCCATATTTTGATTGACAAGATTGAGAAGTTGAAGAGTGCCGGTTTGACCGGCCCATGGGTGGCCAGACGTTTCTTGACTCAGCACATCAGGCCGCTGAAGTTGAGGTGTCACCTCGGCTGGGACTTCTAGGGCAGAGATGATCCCACTCGGGAGTACCGCGACCTCACGAAAAAACACAAGGTGACCAATGTCCTGTTGGATTACTTCGTCAGCGGGGTTGTCGATGTTTTACATCGGCAATATGATTATAGGGCTACTCGGCGGATGGAAACGCGATGGACTGCAAAGGAACACAAGGAGATTTTATACTGGTTCAGGCCCTCGATGTGAGGTAATACCCTACGTCCAGTTGTGGTGTATTCCTTTGAGGATGTATGTTCGCTTCTATGAGCTTATGTGTTGTTCTACCCTTAGGGGGCGCCCTGCCTCCCCTTATATACTGGGGGACATGGATGCAAGGTAGGAGTCCCAGCCAGATTACAGCCAAGGGATCTCCTCTTTGAGATATAATTTACCCGACTAGGACTGTATATTCCTTATTGTATAAGGCAAAGTCTGTCGGGTTCTATCATATCTCTAACTACAAGGCTAGGCCCATCCTCTATCCGAGTGGCCCATATGCTTGTCATGAGGTACTCGTGGCCCATGGCCTCCACAGCAGCCCCTGAGACCTTCATAGTTGAGTCACAGCTGATGCTGAGTGCTCATCCTCCACGGTGAAGATTGCCCGAGTGCATTGCTCTCGAGTACTCTTTGTCTGAGTGCTTCTTCTTCCCGAATCCTGCTTCATGTCAGCTGGCAGCGAGGCTATGAAGGGCTCCATGTTGAAGTATGAATAGTGTGAGCCGAATAGGCGCACCTATTAGGTGTAGCCCCCGACTTTGTGCTTAATTGTGAAAACAATTAAACATAAAGTCAAAGATCTTTAACCTGGTAGTCTTTCCTAAGTAGTATACTACTGGTATGTGAGACTCTTCGGTATCATGTCAACTGGAAATAGTTTATAGTCTTTGCCGAGTAGCATGTTACTCGTATGTTAGACTCTTCAGCTTCATGTCAGCTGGGAAAATGTTTATAGTCCTTCCCGAGTAGCATACTACTCGGAAGTCAGACTCTTTAGCGTCATGTTGGCTGGAAAAGGTGTTTACAGTCTGTCCTGAGTGGCATCCCACATGGAAGCTAGACTCTTTAGCGTCATGTCAGCTGAAAAAAGTTTGCTCATGGCAATTATTGGCTAAGCATGTAAGCTGAGTACCACTTTATGGATTTTAACCCAATGGGTGATCAGGTGTACTTGAGAGATACCTGCATCCCTAATTTTAATGGAGACCAGCTTGTGATCCTTAGGAGGATATATTCTCAATACCTGGTGGGTACTACAGATACCAGAACACATGTGTTCAGCAATTAGGCCTTCATGAAGCATATCTGATTACCTCATTGGTTTCTGTTGGTATCACCAGCTCTGTGATTTTAACACAGCCAGCGAGCAGCCCATATTGAGCGTGCTACTGTAGAAGCTCATATCTTGGTGGCCTAGTGCCGATTGTAGAAGCCCAAGCCCATGAGTCGGCATAGGCTTTATAAAGGCGGGAGGAGAGAGAAAAGATTCCCTTCCGCTTCCGCACCGAAATTTCGCCTCCCGCCTCTCTAGGGTTCGCCATTGTCGGCTCTTCCCCACTGAAGCTCAAGCGATTCCACTTCTCCTCGTCCATTCCAAGCCCTTAGTGACTTTTCCCCCAAATTTCCTTGCCCTTAACCATGCCGAGGGCTTTAGATTTCGTGGGGGTGTTGGATGAGGCGTGGCCGACTTCGGATTGTGGTTGGTCCAAGCTGGAGCACTTGTTGGAGAAGTCGCTGCGGCTGCAAAGCCATGATATCATCCACTGGTGCCCAGCAGAAGGTGAATCAGTTCCAGAGCCCCAGGCTGATGAGACTGTTGTTTTTGCCTCCTTTTTCAACCGAGGTCTATTTCTTCCATCTTCTGACTTCCTGCGCTGTCTTCTTGCCTTCTATGGACTAGAGTTGGTAAATCTGAATCCCAACTTAGTCTTGCAAATTTCTATATTTGTAACTCTTTGTGAGTGCTTCTTGGGTGTGGAACCTCATTAGAATCTTTTTAGATATTTGTTCCACATCAAGCCACAGCCCTCCAAGAACAAGGTTCAGGTGATTGGGGGGGGCGGCCTTCAGCTGAGAAGTGAAATGAAAAGGACATATCTTCATCTTCCTCTATAAACTTCCTTGAAAGGTTGGCACAAGGAGTGGTTCTACTGTTTTGATTTGGAACCCTCTCTGCCTGCATTTATTGGATTGCCTCCGGTGGTCTCATTTGACTGGTCATCAGTGCCAACTTTTGAGGAGATGGGCCAAGTGCACCAGTTGCTTGAAAGACTAGATAGGCTGAAGAGCGCCGGTCTGACCGGTCCCTGGGTGGCCAGGCGTTTCCTGACCTGGCGCTTGCAGCTGTTGAAGCTAAGAAGCCAATTCTGTTGGGATTACCAGGGGAGAGACGATCCCGACCGAGAAAGCCAAGATCTGGCTGATAAGCACAGAGTGACGGAAGTGTTGTTCAACTATTTCTTCAATGGGGTAGTTGAAACTAAAGATGCAGAGCGCTCCATCGTGGCTTACAGCCGAAAACGGCCTCGTCCTGAGGTAACCCTCACTGTTCATCCATGATGAATGCCTGTAAACTTGTATTCTTGATTGCTTCTGCGATATGAGATGCGTATTGTTGAACCGCTTGCAGACATGTAGGGAGTTTGATGATGACTCCCAAACGCTGTCGGCCATGAAGTCGAAGAAGAGGCCGAGAAGTCCTTCTACTGCCCAGCCCGACTCCAAGAGAGCAGGGAAGAGGCCTGTTGTAGACGAGGGCAAGAAGAAGGTTATTAGGCCGAATGCCGCAGCTGGGAGCCTCAAGATCAGAGACACAACCAGCACAGCCCCCAGCCATCAAGCCCCAGACTGGGACCAGCGCAGTCAGGCTCAGCAACATCGAGCCCAAGGAGAGCGCCGTCGAGTACGAGGGCAAGTTCAGCGCTACCAGGCTCGGCAACATCGAGCCCAGTGGTGGCGCCGCCGAGCACCCGGGCACCCCAGCCGGCCGCACCACGAACGGGACAGACCAGGACGAAAACGCCACCACCGACTACCGTGCCATCAGACCCGACAGCCAGTGGCCCTCTAGTGCCGACTTCCGGATCTCCTGGACAGAAGCTCAAGTTTTCCAAGAGGTAGGTTGCACTGAATCTTCTGAAAATCTGGTTCGGCATAGTTGCATCTTGATGTTTAACCTGTTATGCAGGAAGCGAGCCGACATTGATCTTAAGGAGACCACTTCAGCCACACCCGTTGTCGAGCCAGTCCTAGTCGAGCCAGTGCCAGTGAGCACACCTACTGAGCTGGCGATGGTCTTAGTTGCAGAAACCAAGACCATCCCGACTACAGGGCCGCTGACACCGGCCGACCAAGGGACGGATGTCGAAGCTATTGCTCCAGCCCCCAAGCCAACCTCCAGGGCCTCGGAGGCCACCGAGTTGAGAGCCAGGACCCCGTCGCTGTCCTTGTCACTGTCGTCATCGTCGTCGTCATCTTCGGAGAGACCGGACCTTCCCAGGCTTGAAGCCCCTCCCCGCAGGCTCCTGAGAACCTTTCATTGGATGACTCCCGATGGGGTAGCGAAGAAGTATGTTCATGACGAAGCTGCAGCGGAGAGGGAGCGCGAAGTCTTGCTTCGCACCGCGATCGCCGCGTCCCGAGGGATCCAGGTATGATTTTTGCCATGACAGGCTCTTGTTGGTCTTCCTTGTTTGTATGTTTTGATGCTCGATTCTGCTCTGCTCTGTTCGTGCTTTGAGCAGAAGATCGTCGACCGCTCGGAGCAAATGAATGAGGTCCTGACCCTGCTTGCCCCTAGCTCCAAGAATTGGACCAGCTCCAGGCCTTAAAGGCCGAATTGGAACGACGTAGCCAGGAGAGGGAGTCTTGGCTGAAGGGGGCTGTTAATCAGCTCAGGGACGAAAATTGGGACCAAGCCAGGAAGATTGGAAGTAAGTCTCCCAAATACGTCTTCCTGACTGAGCCCTTAGTATATTTCTCCAGCTATGCTGTTTCCCAACTGCCCAGTTGTGTCTTGACTGCAATGTTGAGTACTTGACTATTCTGATGTGCAGCCCTCGAAGCCGAGTTGAAGACCCGAACAGAGGGGGAGGCCAAGCTAGAGGAGGCCGAGAGGGCCAAGGCCGGTCTCGAAAAAGACAGGGCTGACTTGACAAGGGCCAAGGCCAAGCTTGAAATAGAGAAGGCCGACTTGAAGAAGGCTAACGCCAAGCTCGAAAAGGAAAAAGCTGAACTGGAGAAGGCCACAGCCAAGTGGGAGGCCGACTATGAAAGTGAGTCTCCACTCCAACAATGATCTTAACCAATCCACTATGTACTCTGTCTGCAATTTTGCCTAACAAGTTTACTTGTCGATGAACCCGGGTAGCCACTAGAGCCAACTCCCAAATCTAGTTTCAGGATTTTGCAGAGGAGATAAAAGTCATCAAGGAGTCATGGGAGATCCTTGCTGAGTCCGTGAAAGGGCTCCTTGATGTAATGGACCTTCACTACGTGGGAACCAACTCCAACACGATCTCCCAGGTGCAGGCACGCCTTAACGAAGCCCCGAGTATCCTAAAGAGGTACTCGGACAAGCATGTTGTCATTGGCGTGGCCCAAACCCTGGTGATGACCAAGTCAATCTACCCCAGGGCAGATATTGAAGCCATTGGAGAGGGGTTCGCCGAGGAGACGACATCTGAGGAGGCGCTGGGGTTGATAACCCAGGCGAGGCCGACTGCAGAGGTGATCACCTGAGATCTAGGTATGTAAGAACAATCCATTATGCAGTCGGTGTATATAAATTTTTGTAAGGACATGTGTAAATATATGTGCAATGCCGCCAAGTTCTAAGTTCTAACTTAGTTATCATTAGCTTTGCCCGACTATATGGTCTACGCCGAGTTAGTTTATAGGAACTTAATAAAATCGTTCACTGCGGAAAGCCGTACTCGGGCAAACATCAAAGTCATTGCAAAACTTCATAACTTAAGCAAAACAGGCTCGTATATTATTGGCATAGCACATATAATACATGCAGTCCCTAACTCACTACGCCGTGACTCACTACTTGGTTGGAACAAGCGGCATAATGAGTCAGAGAAAAACTGTACACATAGGAAAGTAAAAAACTTAGGTATAGAAAGGACATAGCTGTTCTATGTTCCATGAGTTGCTGACGAGGGCACCATCTTCGGTCTTCAGTCGGTAGGCGCCTGGCCGTGTAACCTCGGCGATAATGAACGACCCTTCCTATATTGGGGATAGTTTATGCCTGTCTTTGGTGGTTTGTATTTTTCTCAAGATGAGATCCCCGACCAAAAAGGCGCGGCCACGAACATTCCGACTGTGATAGCGACGCGGGCCTTGAAGATACCTTGTCGACTGGATTATTGCGATGTTCGTCGCTTCTTCCAACTGATCTTGTTCGACGAATCGGGTATTGTTTGAGATGTCTTTTGAGTAAGCCCGAACTCGCGGAGAGCCGAACTCTAACTCGGTTGGTAGCACAGCCTCGGCACCATAGACCAAGAAGAAAGGGGATTGCCCTATTGCCCGACTAACCATGGTTCTTAGAGACCAGAGAACGGGTGGGAGTTCTTGTACCCACCGGCCCGCATATGGTTGTAGTCGGTTAAATATCCTTGTCTTGATGCCTTGTAAGACCATGCCATTGGCTCTCTCAACCTATCCATTGCTCCGCGGGTGTGCCACAGATGCATAACAGATCTTGATGCCGAAGTCGTCACAGAAATCTTGAAAGACACCACTCGTGAACTGAGTACTGTTGTCCATTATGATGCGGTTAGGAACCCCGAATCGGTATAGTATACTCATTATGAAGTCCTTTGCTCTTGCCGCTGTTATGGTAGCAACGGGTTTTGCCTCAATCCACTTCGTGAATTTATCCACTGCGATGAACAAGTGTGTGA
Source organism: Oryza meyeriana var. granulata (assembly GCA_003991445.1). Taxonomy (NCBI): domain Eukaryota; kingdom Viridiplantae; phylum Streptophyta; class Magnoliopsida; order Poales; family Poaceae; genus Oryza; species Oryza meyeriana. Next base: position 24,168 of record RYFJ01004229.1, read on the forward strand.
ACCCTCCTGGTGCTTTTTTGAAAGGCCCGACCATGTCGAGCCCCCATATTGCAAAGGGCCAAGAGATTGGTATGGTTTGAAGTTCTTGGGCTGGGAGGTTTGTTTGTCTTGCAAAGAACTGACAACCCTTACTTGTGCGAATAATGTCTTTAGCATCTGTTACTGCCGTTGGCCAGAAAAATCCCTGCCGGTAGGCCTTTCCGACTAACGTCCTGGATGCGGCATGGTTGCCACATATGCCCGAGTGGATCAATTGCAGAATCTGCTTGCCCTCCTCGGTGGTGACACAACACATGAGGACACCGGATGCTCTTTGTCGATGTTTTACACTGGTAATATAACTATAGGGCTACTCGGCAAGGGGAAACTTGGTGGATTGCAGAGGAATGCAAAGAGATTTTATACTGGTTCAGGCCCTCGATATGGGGTAATACCCTACGTCCAGTTGTGGTGTTACTCCTCTAAGGATGTATGGTGGTGATTCTGGTGAACCATCTAAACCTGCCCTCAGGGGGCGCCCTGCCTCCCCTTATATACTGGGGGACAGAGTAACAAGATAGGAGTCCCAACCGGATTACGGCCAAGGATCTCCTCTTAGAGATATAACACACCCAACTAGGACTGTGTTTTCCTTATCGTACAAGGCAAAGTCTGCTTGGGATTACTATATCTCTAATTACAAGGCCAGGCCCATCCTCTATCCGAGTGGCCCATATGCTTGTCATGAGGTACCCGGGGCCCATGGCACCCACAGTAGCCCCTAAGACCTTCATAGTTGAGTCACAGCTGATGCCGAGTGCTCATCCTCCACGGTGAAGTCTTCCTGAGTGCATTGCTCCCGAGTACTCTTTGTCCGAGTGCGTCTTCTTCCCGAGTCCTGCTTCATGTCAGCTGGCAGCGAGGCTATGAAGGGCTTCATGTAGATGTATGAATAGCGTGCGCCGAATAGGTGCACCTATTAGGTGTAGCCCCCGACTTTGTGCTTAATTGTGAAAACAATTAAACATAAAGTCAAAGATCTTTAACCTCGTAGTCTTTCCTGAGTAGTATACTACTGGTATATGAGACTCTTCGGTATCATGTCAACCGGAATATGATTTATAGTCTTGCCGAGTAGCATGCTACTCGTATATGGGACTCTTCAGCTTCATGTCAGCTGGAAAAGGGTGTTTATAGTCTTTCCCGAGTGGCGTCTCACCCGGAAGTTAAACTCCTGTTGATGCCGAAAACCGCCGGGTGTGCCAAAAAGCTTGCTGACGATCTGGTTCGGCGTCTGGTGACACGCGAAGGCCTGGGAGATCTGCTTAGCTCCAGTGCAGGTCCTAAAATATTTGAGGTTCGTAGGCGTGCCAGTCAATTTGACCCCGCAATTGACAAGGAGATGAAGAAATTTGATTATTGATCCAATCGGCCAGTGAGCCGATACGGATTCCTTCCAGCCGATTGCCGCTATGCTTGTGCCCGGGCCCTCGCCTGTACTCGCGCCCGGGTCTCGTGCTCGGGTTCTCGCTCCCGGGTCCTCGCTTGTGCTCGTGCCCGGGTCAGCAGCAACTGTACATCGACTATCGGCCGATACGGACTGATATAGGCTTCTCGTAGCCGATAGCCGATGGCACCTGTGTATCGGCTAGGAAACCGATAGCGCTATAAACAAGTGGATAAGTTGTCAGTATAACATGTGCATCGGCTAGAAGCCGATGATAAAATAGATAGGCAGAATAGAGAACTAGCCGACTGCCAAGGAAACACATGTGCATCGGCTAGAAAACCGATGATAATATAGATGACCAAAACAGTATGGATAATACAGTCGGCTTTATAAAAAGATAACCTATCGGCTAAGCACTCCGATAGAACGTCGCATATACACCGATCAGCCCGACAAGGATAAATCTATTATTATCGATCTAGTAGTTCAAACCTAACTGATGCAGCACAGATCGATAATAGTAAAGGAACCTCAACGAGCCGATAGACCTAATGCAACTGTGATGAAAATAACTTACCGGCTATACATTCCGATAAGACGCTTGCGTAAAAACCATCAGCCTAGCAGGAACGATTTATCGCTAGCAGTTCAGTAGGTCGGACCCAACCGATGCAGCACGAACTGATGATAAATCGCCCCCAGTAAACTGATAAGATCTACGCACGCGTGATGTGGTATACCTGATCGGCCTAAGAGGTCGGACCGAACCGATGCAGCCGTAGACAGGGCAGATACACCTGGGTAAGGGGTGACGAGTCTTACCCTCTCGCAGGAGTTCGGACCTAACCGATGCAGCCCCGCTCGAGAAGCAAGAACCCGTCGAAAGGTTGGCGATGCGCCGAAGTTTAATTGATCGATTGAATGATTTACAAGGTACCCGGGCATACGTATATATACCCCGAGTTGGTACAGTCCTAATAGGACCGAACAGAAGTTTCCTAATTATAAAAGGAAAAACTAACAAACCCCGATCAGATACGAGATCAGGTTTCCTAAAAATTATCAAAACTACCTAATTAGTAGATAAGGTAATTGACTGCCATGTCGTGGTCCTCACGATTCCTTCCTGAATCTGGCTTCTTCTGATTAGCTTCCAACGGCTGATATATCTTCTTTCCTTAACCAAATCCAATGTGAACCGTGCCAAATTTTGGCGTTAACACATGCCCCCCAATTTCGGAGTTTGTTATCAAACTTAGAAATTCTTCTTCTGTTTGGGCCTTATCATTCCTTCCTGGCCTCTTGAAATCGGCTTTCATGAGCCGATACCTTTTGTACTAGGTGTGCTAGGCTCTTGAAGTCTTCTGATGAAAATCTTTCCTTGATCGGAGCCATCAAACCTTGGAATGCTAACTCGGCCAGCTGTGCATCGTCCAGACTTAAACTATAACATCGGCTTCTAACATCACGAAACCGCTGGATATATTCTGAGACTGATTCCTCTGGCTTCTGTATTACCGATGTTAAGTCTATCAAACTCATCTCCTGACTCCCCATAAAGAAATACTTGTGGAATTGCTTTTCCAGATCGGCCCAACCTCGAACTGAGTTAGGTGGCAATGAAGAAAACCATGTAAAGGCCGATCCGGATAATGATAACGGGAAGAGTCTAACTCTCAAAGCTTCTACAGCCGATGCCTCTCCACATTGAGCCAAAAATCGGCTGACATGTTCCACTGTAGATATATCATCTTGCCCTGAGAATTTGGAGAAGTCTGGTACTCTGTATCGGCGCGGCAACGGAGCTCTATCAAACCAATCTGGATATGGAGGCCGATATATAAATGTTTCCTTCTTCGGTCTTAGACCGAATTGCTCTCTCATCACCTCTATGATTCTTGCTGATAAATCTTCTTCTCTTGGATCTTCGTCGTGATAACGCAGAGGTGGAGTTTGTAGCCGATTCTGATTCTGATATTCCCTCTGATAATTGTACTCAGGAACAGCTTCTGAATAACTCTGTTGATGCCCCCCATAGTACGCAGTTTGATATCCTTGAGGAATCCCATCTTGTTGCCCCCCGGGTATTTGAATCGGCTCTACTGCCTTCTTGATCAAGCTCTGTAATGTGTTCACCAATACCCCAGATTGATCAGTCAACGCACGATGAACTGCTTCATTAAACATGTCTTGGATCGGCTTCTGTGAACTCGTAGGCGATATATGGCTCGATTCGTCAATAAAAACAGGTTTTGGAAATTGCGACTTCTGAATCGGCCCTTGATCTGTCATACCGAAGGATTCTAGACAAAGCTTCTGAAATTCATCAATGTTCTGCTCCACTTGTTGTCTTTGTTCTTCGGTCAAATCTTCCATCGTGACTGGGATTATATTATCTGTACTGACCTCTTTTCCAGCCATGCTGAAGTTTTGAGTCCCACCGGGTCAAAAACGTGTTGATTCAGCCGATAGGATATACTGTGATGATATGAAGATCGGGTCCCACCAGGCGTGCCAAAAACGTGTTGACGCCGAAAACCGCCGGGTGTGCCAAAAAGCTTGCTGACGATCTGGTTCGGCGTCTGGTGACACGCGAAGGCCTGGGAGATCTGCTTAGCTCCAGTGCAGGTCCTAAAATATTTGAGGTTCGTAGGCGTGCCAGTCAATTTGACCCCGCAATTGACAAGGAGATGAAGAAATTTGATTATTGATCCAATCGGCCAGTGAGCCGATACGGATTCCTTCCAGCCGATTGCCGCTATGCTTGTGCCCGGGCCCTCGCCTGTACTCGCGCCCGGGTCTCGTGCTCGGGTTCTCGCTCCCGGGTCCTCGCTTGTGCTCGTGCCCGGGTCAGCAGCAACTGTACATCGACTATCGGCCGATACGGACTGATATAGGCTTCTCGTAGCCGATAGCCGATGGCACCTGTGTATCGGCTAGGAAACTGATAGCGCTATAAACAAGTGGATAAGTTGTCAGTATAACATGTGCATCGGCTAGAAGCCGATGATAAAATAGATAGGCAGAATAGAGAACTAGCCGACTGCCAAGGAAACACATGTGCATCGGCTAGAAAACCGATGATAATATAGATGACCAAAACAGTATGGATAATACAGTCGGCTTTATAAAAAGATAACCTATCGGCTAAGCACTCCGATAGAACGTCGCATATACACCGATCAGCCCGACAAGGATAAATCTATTATTATCGATCTAGTAGTTCAAACCTAACTGATGCAGCACAGATCGATAATAGTAAAGGAACCTCAACGAGCCGATAGACCTAATGCAACTGTGATGAAAATAACTTACCGGCTATACATTCCGATAAGACGCTTGCGTAAAAACCATCAGCCTAGCAGGAACGATTTATCGCTAGCAGTTCAGTAGGTCGGACCCAACCGATGCAGCACGAACTGATGATAAATCGCCCCCAGTAAACTGATAAGATCTACACACGCGTGATGTGGTATACCTGATCGGCCTAAGAGGTCGGACCGAACCGATGCAGCCGTAGACAGGGCAGATACACCTGGGTAAGGGGTGACGAGTCTTACCCTCTCGCAGGAGTTCGGACCTAACCGATGCAGCCCCGCTCGAGAAGCAAGAACCCGTCGAAAGGTTGGCGATGCGCCGAAGTTTAATTGATCGATTGAATGATTTACAAGGTACCCGGGCATACGTATATATACCCCGAGTTGGTACAGTCCTAATAGGACACGAAACAGAAGTTTCCTAATTATAAAAGGAAAAACTAACAAACCCCGATCAGATACGAGATCAGGTTTCCTAAAAATTATCAAAACTACCTAATTAGTAGATAAGGTAATTGACTGCCATGTCGTGGTCCTCACGATTCCTTCCTGAATCTGGCTTCTTCTGATTAGCTTCCAACGGCTGATATATCTTCTTTCCTTAACCAAATCCAATGTGAACCGTGCCAAATTTTGGCGTTAACAACTCCTCAGCATCATGTCAGCTGGAAAGAATATTTATAGTCTCTCCCGAGTAGTGCACTACTCGGAAGTTAGACTCTTCAGCGTCATGTTGGTTGGAATAATGTTGCTCATGGCAACTGTTGGCCAAGCATGTAGGTCGAGTACCACTTTATGAAATTAAATCCATTGCGTGGTCAGGTGTACTCAAGAAAGATACCTGCATCCCCAATTTTGATGAAGACCAGCTTGTGATCCTTATAAGGATATATCCTCGAGACTTGGTGGATAAGACAGATACCCAAACACATGTGTTCAGCAATTAGGCCTTCATGAAGCATATCTGTTTACCTCATCGGCTCCTGTTGGTAGCACCAGCACTGTGATTTTATCACAACCAGCGAACGACCCACATTGAGCGTGCTACTGTAGAAACTCATATCTTGGTGGCTGCTACCAAATAAGCCGGCCTGAACCAACCTACCTAGCATAGCTCCATAGAAGTAGCATCCATCGCATGTTAGGATGCGTACTCAAGCATCGGTAACCGCAATCAGCCAGAGGAATCCTTGTCTGCATGCCTTTTCGACTTATGCTCTGGATGCAGCCTGGTTGCCACAGATGCCTGAGTAGGTATATTACAGAATTTGCTTGCCCTCCCCAGGTGTGACGCAGTGCATGAGAACTCCGGATGTGCTTTGACGACATAGGTCTTCTCTGACTTCGGTAAAGCCGGATAAGGTACCCGAACCTTGCATTAGCATAGGATTCGGCTAGCGACCCTCATGGGGCGTACCCTACCCAACAGAGTTATGGCCAAATAAGGTACCCGAATCTCATAGGATTTGGCTGGCAGCCCTCGTGGGGCGTACCCAACTCAGCGAAGTTGTACCCGAGCCCCGACTGGCGCCGGAGGTCGGTTGTTAGCTGAATAAGATACCCGAACCTTGCATTAGCATAGGATTCGGCTGGCGACCTTCATGGGGCATACCTTACCCAACCGAGTTGTGACCGAAGAAGGTACTTGAACCTTGCATTAGCATAGGATTCGGCTGGCGACCCTCATAGGGCGTACCTCACCCAGCCGAGTGATATACGACCCCCGACTAGTGCCGGAGATCGGTTGTTAGCTCACATGGAGCATAGCCAGGGAAGATGACGTCCCGACTGGCGCAAGTGCCCGGTTAATAGCCCTCATGGAGTGTTCTGAGCGTATCTTGGCAGAATGGTCCAGCCCCCGAGCGTAGGAGATAAGCTCGTAGCCTTAAATTCCTATCACGCGTATCCGGAACTGGCCCTGCATTATAAACATATCGGATGAGTAGCATCTGATGATGAAAACAATCACCCGAATAAAATGTATTTTACAATATATGTAAATACATGTTCTTCCTCTTGTTGATATTAATTTTCCCGAGTAGTTGACCCCTTATGTTTAAGCACTCTGCCCGACTAGTCATAGCCCCCTAGCGTCGGGAGTTGGCTCATGGCTCTTTCCCAGACACGCGTTTTGGGTGACTTGAGTTCGTCTTTCATGGAGCAAAGTTTCACGGATCAGGATTTATGCTACTCGAGTACTTTTGCAATCATTTAAGAGAAAAAACAGAAAAAAAGTGTAGCTTGTACACCTATTAGGTGTAAGCAGCTGCGGCATTGGCGAGGCCAAGTGAGGAAATATTTATTAGGAAGCGACTTAACTGTTCGGTATGTTGGAGTGGGGATGACATCCTTGCATTTGGGCTTTTGAGTCCCCGAGCATGTCACTTGTTGTTCTGATAATCTTTAGTTGTTGAAGGTCAAAGACGGTTGTGACCAACTGCCACAATGAAGCCGTCTGACTTGCTTTTGCGACTCCCAACTTTAGTCGGGACCACGTTGTCGGTGCCCTCCCACTTCTTTTGTCAGGGTGCCTTCTTGTCATCGAGGGCCTCAGCAACAGTGTCGGCCGAGTCGGCGTACTTGTTCACCATGTCGAATAAACCCTTGACAGAGTTGGGAGGCTTCCGAGTGAATTTGGCGATGAACGAGGTGTCTTTGACTCCTTTTCGAAAGGCGGCGATGACGACCTCGTCCTTGATCTTCGGGATTGAATTCTTCTTTTCAGAGAACCTCTTGATGAAGTCACGAAGAGACTCGTTCTTCCTTTGATGCAACTAATATAAGTCGTACTCGGAAGATGGCCTCTCGTATGTTCCCTGGAAGTTGGCGATGAAGTGTTCCCAGAGTTTTCCCCAGGAGCCGATTTGATTGCTTGGGAAGTCTCGTTAGCCATGTCCTTGCCGAGTCGGCTAAAGCGACTGGGAGGTAGTTAGCCATGACTTTGTGATTTCCTCCAGTTGCTCGGATTGCCAGAGTGTAGACCGTGAGCCAAGACTCGGGATTGGTCTTGCCGTCATATTTTTCGATGCCTGTAGGCTTGAAACCCGACGGCCAGTCGACCTGTTGGAGCTCTTGGGTGAAGGCAGGTACTCCTTCATCTTTCTGAGGGCTTCGGCTCCGCCTACGACGGCAAAACTGCTCGTGGTGGAGGCCGACGCGCTCGTTCTCATCTTTCGATCGGCGTTGCTCGTCTTCCTCTCGTTTGTGGCATCGAGCGTTGATGTCCTGCCGAAGGTCACGCCGTAGTTGGCCTTGGAGATCCTGATTGTCCCGATGGTTGCTTTGACGCCACCAGTTGTTGTTGGGGTTGCCGAGTGACGTGGCGTGACTCCGTGTGCTACCGACTAGAGCCAGCCGCTTGGCGTCGCTTTGAGGTGGATGAGTCTGATGTTGGGGATGCCGACCGGTTGGTCGGTTAGAGGGTATCGCCCGACTGTTGGTGCTGTTGACATGCAAGAGTGGTAAGCATGGCTTTTATCCTTGTGATCGTCGGAGTGGCCTGGTGATCAGGCCCGAACTGGAGTGTATCCAGTAGAGTTGCAGCGGCCACAATGTTCTGTTGAGGAGTAACGAAGACGTCGTGGTCGCTGACTCAGGTTTGGAGGATTTGTTGCTGAGCTGTTCGTTCAGCCTTGCGTAGATCGTCGTTGCTGGCGTGCAGGTGTCTTGCCTCTTCCTCCTACTGTTCTCACAGTCGGCAGGCCTCCTCCTCTTGTTGTTCGTCTAGTCGGTGTGATTCCTGAGTAGGAGTAGATCCTTTGGATGCCATGAAGATTTCTCGTGGCGGAGAGAAGCTTGCCAAGCTGCTGTCCGACTTAGAGTCAGAGTCCGACTGAGAGTCGGAATCCGACTAAGAGTCGAAGTCGGAATAATTGATGGGCGTGATTATTACTCTGACCTCCCTAGATCCGATCTCGAGCGGCTCTGGGCCGTATCCGAGTCGAACTCCAGAGGATCGGGTTTGCCGCATCGGATGTTGTTTGAAGATATCCGCGGCGTTGCCGAGTCCGAACAGGAGATTGACGATCTCCTCCTTCCTTAGCCCAATCTCGGCCGGCTCAAGACCGAGTCCGAGTCGAACACTGAAACGAAGAGTTGTCCCAAGACCCGGGCAAGTGGAAGATTGCCGCAGCAAGTCGATGATGGTCGCTGCAGCATCGTGTGGACCGACTGGCACGGAGTCGGCTGATTCCTTGGCCGGTTGGATCAGGTCTGCATCGGCCAAGGTGAGATTGCTGAATATGTCGGCGACGAAGTCGAGGCTTCCGAATGAGATTGTATCTCTGGGGGAGAATTTGCCGCCGTCGACTCTGGTTACTGGATCCATCGAGCTTGTAGATGTAGATCTCGCCGAAGCCCCTACCTGGCACGCCAACTGTCGATGTTTTACACCGGCAATATAACTATAGGACTACTCGGCAAAGGGAAACTCGGTGGATTGCAAAGGAACGCAAAGAGATTTTATACTGGTTTAGGCCCTCGATGTGAGGTAATACCCTACGTCCAGTTGTGGTGTTATTCCTTTGAGGATGTATGGTGGTGATTCTGGTGAACCAACTCAACCTGCCCTCAGGGGACGCCCTGCCTCCCCTTATATACTGGGGGACAGAGTTACAAGGTAGGAGTCCTAACCGGATTACGGCCAAGGGATCTCCTCTTAGAGATATAATGCACCCAACTAGGACTGTGTTTTCGTTATCGTACAAGGTAAAGTCTGCTAGGAATTACTATATCTCTAATTACAAGGCCAGGCCCATCCTCTATTCGAGTGGCCCATATGCTTGTCATGAGGTACCTGGGGCCCATGGCACCCACACACTTCTTCGGTACAGGTCTTCTCCGACTAGTAGGAAACTTTTGCTTCGTCGTTTGACTTGTTCGGCTTGAATGCGATCGTCTGGGAGTTCATCGTCCAGGAGGAATTTGAGAATAGGAGTCCGCCAATCGTTGGATATGATCAGTACTTCGTCTGTTGCCGGGGTAGGTTCGCCTCCCGATTGCTCAGGCACTGGTTTCTTCTTAACTGGCGGCTCCATGAGTTGCTCGACAAAAGATCCCGAGTCGGGACCGTTTCTCGCTTGGAGCCCATGTTTGCCAGTTCGTCTGCAGTGTCGTTGTATTGTCGTAGGAGATGTGTTATCTCCAGCCCGTCGAACTTGTTTTCTAGCTTTCTGAACTCCTGACAATATGCCGCCATGGTGTCGTCGAGACATGTCCAGTCTTTCATGACTTGGTTGACCACGAGTTGGGAGTCTCCTCGCACAACCAGTCGGCGGATGCCGAGTGATATAGCGATGTGGAGTCCGTGGATGAGTGCCTCGTACTCGGCGACATTGTGGGAAGCCAGGAAGTGGATTTGTAGAACGTACTTAGTTTTTTGCTGGTGGGGGATGTTAGTACGACGCTGGCCCCAGTGCCGCCGATCCTTAGAGAACCGTCGAAGTACATTGTCCAATACTCTAGCTTCGCTGTTGATGTAGGCATTTGAACTTCTAGCCACTTGGCCACGAAGTCGGCTAGAGCTTGTGATTTGATTGCTGTCCTTGGTTGAAAGGTAATGTCAAACACCATCAACTCGAGCACCCATTTAGCGATTTGGCCGGTGGCCTCGCGGTTATGCAGGACGTCCCCATGCGGATAAGATGTGACCACCGCTACTTGATGCACTTGGAAATAATGCGCCAACTTTCGAACAGTAATGAGTAGGCCATAGAGCAGCTTCTGGAGTTGCGGGTATCTCATCTTTGAGTCGGCTAGGACCTTGCTACAAGTAGAATGGCCATTGAACTTTTTGTATGTGACCCAGTTCGGATCACTCGACCACCAGCACCGTGCTGACTACCTGAGTGGTTGTCGGTAGATATAGCATTAATGGCTCTTGGGGCATAGGTGATGCCAACACGGGTGGTGATGTGAGAAATTTTTTGAAGTCTTCGAAGGCTTGCTGGGCTTTGGGAGTCCATTGGAAATTGTCTGCTTTCTTCAATAGCTTGAAAAATTGTCTGCCCCGTTCGCCTAGTCGGGAAATAAACCGGCTGAGTGCCGCCATGTAGCCTGTCAGCTTTTGGACGTCCTGTTGGTTAGTCAGGGGTGCCATGTTCATGATTGCATTGACTTTCTCTGGTTGGGCCTCGATGCCGTGATGCGATACGATGAAGCCGAGTAACTTTCCGGATGGCACACTGAAGGCGCACTTTTCCGGGTTCAACTTCATCTTGAATCTTCGAAGATTTTGGAAGGTTTCTTCCAGGTCAGCGATGAGGTCTTTTTTGGACTTGGTCTTGATCACCACGTCGTCGACGTAGGCCTCCACGTTGCCCCCGATCTGAGTGTGTAGACACCACTGAATAGCTCATTGATACGTTGCTCTAGCGTTTTTCAAACCGAACGGCATAGTGATGTAGCAATATGCGCCAAACGGCGTGATGAAAGACGTCTTTAGGCATCCTCCTCTTTCAGGCTGATTTGGTGGTATCCCGAGTAACAGTCAAGAAAGCTAAGAAGTTCGCACCCCGCGGTTAAATCCACCACCTAATCTATTCTCGGTAGATTGAATGGATCCTTAGGGCATGCCTTGTTTTGATCGGTGTAGTCGACGCACATGCGCCATTTACCTTTTTCTTCCAGACCATAACTGGGTTTGCCAGCTAGTCCAGGTGGTAGACCTCTTTGATGAACCCAGCCGCGAGGGCTTGTTATCTCCTCCCGAATAGCATCTTTTCTAGTCCTGTGCGAAAAGCGCCGTAGCCATTGCTTGATTGGCTTGGCGTCTTTCTTGACATTGAGGGCATGCTCGATCACCTCCCTTGGTATGCCCGGCATGTCAGACGGTTTCCATGTGAATATATCTTTGTTGGCTTGAAGGAAAGTGACGAGCGTGTCTTTCTATTTGGGGTCGAGTTCGGTCCCGACTAGAGCAGTTTTGAAGGGGTCAGAAGGGTCCAGGGGGGTTCTTCTTCGTCTCAGAGTCCACTGAAATTTCCGACTTCGCTGCCTTTTTCGCCGGAACTTGGTCATCCCGACTTCAGTTGTGACGGTTTTTGGCCGAATATACTTCGCGTGGAAAAACCGTCTGACATGCCGGCGTACCAAGGGAGGTGATCGAGCACCGCCCTCAACGTGAAGACAGACGCCAAGCCATCAAGCAATGCTGCGGTGCTTTGCTCAAGACCGTAAGGATGCTATCCGGGAGGAGATCACCGAGCTCCTCGCAGCCGGGTTCATCAGAGGAGGTTTATAACCCGGACTGGCTGGCAAATCGCCGCATTTCTGTCTGGAAGAGATATGTTGAGTAACTGGTGCATGTGCCCGTCGACTACAACTGATCTCAACAAGGCTTGTGCCCCAAAGGCACGCCATTTTGGTCTTTCCAGGATAGATCAGGTGGTTGATTCCACGATATGGCCCACGGAGTGCGCCGATTCCACTTTCTCGCTGCTAACTCCGAGATACCATCAAATCAGCCTGAAGGGCAGGAAGCCTGCTTAAGACATCTTTCATAATCAAAGAATAAAACGCGTTTGGAGGTATCTGCTACATCACAATGCGTTTGGTCTGAAAAAGTGCTGGACACCTATACGGCAATTTAGCCGTGTCTGCACACTCAGATCGGGGCGCAACGTGGACAGCTACGTCAAGCCGTGGTGATCAAGCGAGCAAGTCAAAGAAGACCTCAATTGCTGACCTGGAAGAAACTGCGAAATTTCGACGATTCAAGATGTAAGTTGCACCCGGAAAAATGCGCTTCGGAGTGCCATCGCGGCAATTCTACTCGGCTTATCGTTACATCGTGGCTTGAGGCAAACCCGGAGCAAGTCAACGCCATCATGAACATGGCTCCCCGCCGACTACCAGAAGGTGTCCAGAAAGTGACAGCGCATGGCAGCTACTTCAGGCCGCATTTATTTCCCGACTGGGCGAACGGGGTATGCCCTTACTTCAAGCTACTCAAAAGGCGACAATTTCAATGGCCTCTGGACGCCCAACAAGCTTCGAAAGGACTTCCAACACATTTCTCACTATCAAACGTCCCGTGTTGGCATCACTATGCCCCAGAACCGCTAATGCTATAGTTGGCGGCACCATCGGTAGTCGCACGTCTGGTCGGTCGTGCGATCCGAACAGGGTCAACATCCGAAAATACACGGCCAGTTTACCTTGCAGCGGGTGCTTGCTGACTCAAAGACGAGATACTCCATAGGTCCAGAAGCTGTTATAATGACTACTCAACAGTCCGGAGCTGTGCACTACTTCAGCACAACAAGTCACAGTGGTAATCGTTTCCACTCGGCGATTCCTTCATCAATCGGAGGCCAACCCGGCCGAATCGCTAAATGGGCAGCTCGACTCATGGCGTTCGATATCACCTTTCAGTCATGGACAGCAATAATCACAAGCTCTAGCCGACTTCGTGGCCGAGTGGACAAAAGTTAAACTCTACATCAACAGCGAGCTAGAGTACTGGAAATGGTACTTCGACGGTTCTCTACGGATCGGCGGTGGCCGGGGCTGAGTCATATTGACGTCCCCACCGGCGAAAAACTAAAGTACGTTCTACAAATCCCACTTCCCGGCTTCCCAGCAACCGTCGCCGAGTACGAGGCACTTATCCACGGGCTCCGCATCGCTATATCACTCGGCATACGTCGACTGGTTGTGCGCAGGGATTCTCAACTCGTGGTGAACCAAGTCATGAAAGACTGGACTTGTCTCGATGATACCATGGCGGCATACTGTCAGGAGGTCCGCAAGCTGGAAAACAAGTTCGACAGGCTGGAAATAACACATGTCCTGTGCCAATACAATGACACGGTGGACAAGCTGGCAAATATGGGATCCAAGCGACGAAGCAGTTCGACTGGAATCTTATGTTGAGCAACTCATGGGGCATCAAGTCAAGAAAAAAAAGAAACCCCAAAACACTGCGCGCCGGAGTAGTCGGGAGGTGAACCTACCCCGGCTACAGACGAGGTGCTGCACATATGTCAAGACTGGCGGGCCCCTGTTGTCAAATTTCTCCTGGACAATGAACTCCCAGACGATCGCAGTCAAGCCGAACAAATCAAGCGTCGAAGCAAAAAGCTTCCTACTAGTCGGAGAAGACTGTACCGAAGGAGGCATCCGGTGTCCTCATGCGGCTGCGTCACACCGAGGAGGGCAAGAGGAACTATAGTCAATCCAGCTCGGGGCATTATGTGGGCAACCATGCCGCATCCAGGACGTTAGTCGGAAAGGCCTTACTGTAGGGATTTTCTGGCACACAGCAGTAACAGACGCAAAAGAGATTGTCCACAAATGCGAGGGTTGCCAGTTCTACGCAAGACAAACTAATCTCCTAGCCCAAGAACTCCAAACTATCCCTATTTCTTGGCCATTCGCATATGGGGGGCTCGACATGGTCGGGCCTTTCAAGAAAGCCCAGGAGGGTTCACACATCTATTCATCGTGGTGGATAATAAATTCACCAAGTGGATTGAGCAAAACCATTGCAACTATAACAGCGGCATGAGCAAAGGACTTCATCATGAATATATTATACAGATTCAGGGTCCCTAACCGCATCATCACCGACAACGGTACTCAGTTCATGGTCGGCGTATTCCAAGACTTCTGCGAAGATTTCCGCATCAAGATCTGCTATGCATCCGTGGCACACCGCGGAGCAACGGCAGGTCAAACGAGCCAACGGTATGGTATTTACAAGGCATCAAGGCTAGGATTTTCGACCGACCTACAACATATACAGCCGAATGGTACAAGAACCCAATCTGTTCTCTGTCTCTTTATCAGAAACCATGGTTAGTCGGGCACACAGGCAATCCCTTTCTTCCTGGTCTATGGGCGAGGCTACACGCTACACGACAGAGTTACAATTTGGTCTCCGCGACGTCTGGGCTTAACTCAGAAGATGTCTCAAATTATACCCGACTGGCCAAGCTAGATCAGTTGGAAGAAGACAAGGACATATCCACCAAACAATCCAGTCGGCAAGGTATCTTCAGAGCTGCATGTCACCACAACCGCAATGTCCATGGCCGCGCCTTTTTGTGAGACAGGGATCTCGTCTTAGAGAAAATAAAACGCACCAAAAGACAGGCACAAATTATCCCTAATCTGGAAGGGCCGTTCATTATAACGCAAGTCACGCGCCAGGCGCCTACCCGACTGAAGACCGAAGACGGTGTCCTCATCAGCAACTCATGGAACATAGAACAGCTACGGCTCCTTCTATAACTGAGTTTTATAATTTTTCATTGTACAGTTTCTCTGACTCACTACGCCGCTTTGCATCAACGAGTAGTGAGTCGGGGCTGCATTGTATATATGTATTCTGTCAATAACATACGAGCTATCCTACTCCAGATCATGAAGCCTTATCTACGGGTCCGTTTGCCGAGTACAGCTCCTTACATTGAACATTTATAAGTTCTGACAGACTAAACTCGGCGTAGACTACACGGTCAAGTAAAGCTAATGACGACTGAGTGATAGCTTGGCACAGTGCACGTATATTACATGTTCTTCCACAAAAGTGTATACATACCGATTACATAATATGCCTCCGCCCTACAGACCCAGGTCTTGGGCAATTATCAGCAATCCGGCTTCGCCCGGGCATCAGCTCCAGCTAGCGCCTCCCTTGGCGTGTCTCCTCCTCTCGGCAAAACCCCTCCCCAATGGCTTCCTTCAATTTGCCCTCGGGTAGATGGATTGTCATCGCCGGTTTGGGCCACGCCAGCAATAACATGCTCATCCCCCCCGAGTACTTCTCTCAAGCGCACTTGGTGCATCCTCAAGACGCTTTCTGCTATTTGGGCGCGCATCTCTGTTGCAACTGGTTCCCACAGGCTGGATCAATCAGCGGTCAGGATACCTTTCATGACCCCCCGACGAGGCGCTTCCGTGACTCCCTGATGGACTCTTATCTCTCTGTGTAAAACGATACTAGGCCTGGAATTGGCTCTCGTGTCTGTCTAGCTCCCCCGCAAGTAAACTTGTTAGGCTCGGTTGCAGATGGAATGACAATAATGATTGGTTAAGATCACGGTCAGGTTGGGCTTACTTTCGTAGTCAGCCTCCACTTGCTACGGTTTTCTCCAGTTCGGCTTTTTTCTTCGCCTAATATGACAGTGGGCCTCTTTAACTCGCCTTTTCCCGTTCGAGCTCGGCGTTGCTTTCATCAGGTTGGCCTCTGGCCGTCTCAAGCCCCGGCTCTTGCTTCTTCCGCCTTCTTTAGCTGGGCTTCCCCCTCTGTCCGCTTTAACTCAGCTTCGAGGCTGTACGACAGATTACGTCAAGAAACTCGACGTGCGACCAAACACAACTGGGCAGTCAGGAACAACGCGCGCTGAGAGCAAATACACCAAGAGTTCAGTCGGGAAGACGCATTCGGGGGGACTTACCTCTAATCTTCTGGCTTGGACCCAATTTCATCCCTGAGTGGGAGGCGGATCCTTCAGCCAAGCTTCCCTCCCCGCGTGGGGCTCCTCCATTTCGCCTTCAAGCGTCGGAGCTGCTCTAATTCCTCGCGCCTGGAGTTGCGCCATTTCAACCAGGATCCTCGGTCATCTCTTCGTTGCGATCACATTTCTGCTCAGGAAGAATAATCAAGAGTGCCGAGTTAGACGTCAAAACAAGAAGACCACACACGACTCTACCACAAGAATTATACCCCAACTCCCTGGACCCGGCGATGGCGGCGCGCAAGCAAGCTTTGCGTTTCCTCCTCACCGCGGCCGCATCAAGCTTGAAGCTCTTCATGGTCCCGTCAGGCACCGTCCAGGTGAACGTTCAAGGGAGCCTACGCGGAGGAGCTTCAATCCGAGGAACGCTTCCGGCATCCCTCCGGCGTAGCGACAGTGAATGAACCGACGATGCGTCGAGGGTTGGCCCCACGCCGGCGTCCCCGCGGCCTCGGGAATCAACTAGGGGGCTCAGTCCCCAGCGACCTCCTGCAGCG
This sequence comes from Oryza meyeriana var. granulata, assembly GCA_003991445.1. Classification (NCBI taxonomy): domain Eukaryota; kingdom Viridiplantae; phylum Streptophyta; class Magnoliopsida; order Poales; family Poaceae; genus Oryza; species Oryza meyeriana. The sequence continues at coordinate 40,873 of RYFJ01004229.1, forward strand.
GCGGGCACTCAGGGGCGGGTCAAAGCCAGCCCTCAGTAAACTCCTTGCCCTCGCCCCCGCGGCCAACTGCGGCCCCGCAGTCAGGAACCAAACCCTCAATCTCCGTGACTGGGCTGGCTCGGCTCAGCTGGTGTCCCGCGGGCGCCGGCTCCTGGGCAGCTCTTCAAGGGACGCGGTCCCAGGACGGTCTCCTTCGATCATGTCGGCACGTTTTCCCATCATCACAAGACAGTCATCAAAGTACTACTGCAACAGACAAGAATCCTAGAAAAACGATCCGAAGAAGACAGCATACCTCTTGGAGAACTTCAGCTCCAGCAGGCGATCCGGTCCTGGTGGAGCGCTAACCACTACCGTGTCGGCCGCTGGCGAATCATCGGTGGAAGACATGGCAGCTGAAGAGCGTGGCCCCGTTGGGAGTAGTCGACTCAGGCACCCGCGTGCTGGTGGATCCCGCTCGGATCGTGCACTCGGCGGTGCTTTTGCCGGGATTTTGCAATGTCGAGCATCGCCGTACAGTCCCAAACCTGGGACTTGAATCGCCTGCACCGTGGCGACTGTGTCTTTATCTTCAAGCTTACCTGCACGCCGCGGCGTCATGCCCCCTCGCCCTGAATACACCCGAATAGGCGCTTCTTCCCGTGTTCTCTGGAGTCCGAGTTGGCAGCAGAGGGCTCCTCGCCTCTTCTTTGATTTCTGACGGCTGACTGAATGGCTGCGAGTCCTCATCAAATCCTCGCACGCACTACAGAAGAATCACAAAATACATCACACAATGCTGGAATCATACAACATACAGGCCCCAGCGTTGTCACGAAGCAGGTTAAATATTACTGGACGGGCCGAATGAAGCTATAGGCCGGACCCGCGATTATCGTCTATGGCCTCGCCGATCACCCCCTCAAGAAGTAACCGAACAGGGTCTCAAGTCACTAACCTGTGCGCTTGTTAGCCAACTCGTTGCTCACTCGATCAGGATCATTTTTAATGCCCTAAAAGCAGCCAAATAAGCTCCTCAGCTCAGCGCTGGATACCCGAGTCATGAAAGAATGACGGAGCCACCAAGTTCCAGTCAGGCCAGCTTTCTTGAGGTCATCTAATTTCCCCAACAATTGTGCACTTGCCCCATCTCCGCTCATAGGTTGGATCTGTCGACCAACTTGGCGCTAAACTCACTACGAGCGCGCAAGCTGTGTGAATGGACACAAGGAGGGAGCCAGACTTTGCGCAATGAACACTCCTTGTGCCAGCCTTTCAAGGAAGATTTCAAGGGGAGAACAAGATATGTTTTCCCATCACTCCTCAACTAGAGACTGGCCCCAATCACATTGATATTATTTTTGGAGCAAGGCTGGGGTTTGATGCTGGAACAGATGGAAGAAATTAAAAATGGGTTCCACACCCAAAAACACTCGGAAAGAGTGACTAATATGGAATTCTGAAGAATCGAGTCTTGGTTCAACATTCACACCTCAGCCCATAGAAGTCAAGGATGCGGCAGAAAAATCAGAAGGGGAAGGCACAAGCCTGATCGAAAAACGAGGCAAAAAAAACTACTGTTTCACCAGATTGGGGATTTGGACCCCGACTCACCTTCGCCGCAACGGATCACCTCCTGACTGGGCATCAATTGACTCTACGCAGCATCCTAGTTTTCACTGAGCCCGCCAATCGAAGTCAGCCAGCGCATTCCCCCCTGCACCCGCAAGATCGAAGCTTTCGGCATGGTTTGGGAGCGGAAAAGCTTTGGGGGGAAAGCAATTGGAGGCTTGGCACAGACAAGCGGACTGAAATTGCGAGTTTCGCAGTAGACATCATGCAGTAGCTAAACCCTACCCGCGACCGCCACAAAGGCAAAAAATTGGCGGAGATGGAAAGACGAAGCAATTGCTGATTTGGGGAAGATGAAGGAACTTCTTTCTTCTCCGCCTTTTATGAGCCGATTGCTACTAATGGATTGGGCCTACACACGTCAGTACTGTGGCCCAAGATATGAGTTCCTAACAGTAGCATGCTCGCATGTGGGCCGCTGTAGGCTGAGTTGAAATTATAGCGCTAGTGCTACCAACAGGCCGATGAGGTAAACAGATATGCTTCATCGAGAGCTTATTGCTAAAACCTCTAATGTTTGGTATCCTGTTAATCCACCAGGTCTCGAAGATATATCCTTATAAGCGATACAAGGGCTGGTCTTCATTAAAATTGGGAATCAGGTACCTTTCTAGAGTAACTGACACGCTGTGGACTTTATTTTTATAAAAGTGGTACTCCGGCCTACATGCAAGTCAGTTGCCATGAGCAACATCACTTCCAGCCGATATGAAGCTGAAGAAGTTAACTTTCGAGTAGTGCAGCTACTCGTCGACGCTCATACCAATTTCTTATTCCCCCGCTACCATGACGTGGAGAGTCTAACTTTGAGTAGTGCCCTACTCGGTAGACTATCAAATTTTCTTATTCCGCTCC
>RYFJ01001235.1:0-265540 GCA_003991445.1 Oryza meyeriana var. granulata
CTGAAGCACTTGGTACAACCAAATCTCAGCTTGTGGCATCTTAATGCCCGCTAGCGCTGGCTACATTACAGCTAGCTAAACCTGCCGCCTGGCTACAACCCGGGGGCTCGACATTGCTGCCCTGGCTTCAACCGGGAGCTTGATAAACTGTCTTTTGGCTACAGACCGTAGACATCTGGTACAATGCCGCCGGATAAACCTGGGGAAGCTTTGCTGCCGCTGGCTACACACGAGAGCATGTATCTTCATCTGTTTACTTTTCAATTCTTGATTATAGGTGCTTAACACCCGGATCACACAATCGTGTTTCTGATCTGGCCAACACAGGCCTTACCGTTTGCTCATCCGGCAACTCTAGTCACGGTTCCCTTCCATCAACACTTTCAAAATCACTGGCACAAATCTACGACTATGGAATCACCTTGCATCGCTTACGTGGGCACGGCTGTTGAGTACAGTTCTGCTAAACCTGGGCAGAGGGTGTGCGCTTTACCGCCGAACGAAATTACACCGCGTACTGCCTGTTACCCAAGAAATTCGTGACAAAGGCTATTTCCAAAGCCAGTCTGGGTTATCAATGCAAGCTGAACAGATCACCAGCAGATTCAGTGGTCGGGCACTGAACTTCCTAAACTACTATTTACTGATCGGCCCAGGGGCATCCATAATACCCGTCGTCGCACTGTAAGATGCTCGTGAAGGAATCCGCAAGGAAACGGTCTTAATATATACATAGCCAAGCCACACAGGCCTGCTCTGTATATCACAAGAATTTTCATACTTTTTTGTTTCGCAAACACGCCGATACACAGAAGTAACGGGTTTAATCCTTTGTAAAACAATGTTTTTCCCAACGCAAACACGTTGCAGAGCTAACCATTCTACTATCCGGCATCCGTATCCCTCGATAGATGTAGCGTCAGCATTGTCAGAGGCTCTCAGGCTGAGAAATTATCTGAAATATCCTAGTTCCATTACTAGCTCAATTAAATTGCTAGCGTGCCATTTGTAGGCGCTCTCCAAGGAGAAATATATCATATCATACCAAAATAAGGTACTACTGGGTAGGTCCATCGGTTCGCTGCCAAAACCGAGGGCCAAACAGTTTAAAAAGGTGTAAACTAAGCATGCATATATTTTCAACACATAAGTTTTGCATATAATGGGAAACAAATGTGATCAAAGAGCTTCCTTGTAATCAAGGAGGGGTCTTCTTCGCGCGAAGCGGCTTCTGGATCGTTTCCACCGGTTTAGGCTGCTGACAAGCAGAAAGAAACACTGATAGCAGGAGAAGTAAACACCAGAAAGATCAAGAAGTTATCGGCTGCAGAAAAAGTGAGCAGTCGGCTGAACCAGGCTTGCGAACTAGCCGACAGAGCTCCAAAGCTTGAGAGGAAGAACAAGAACTCAGCAGAGCTGGAGCGTGGCCGATTTGCAAAACAAAGGAAGAAGGAGCATGGATGGCCTCAATATATAGCCGGCGTGCAAGAGTGAGGCACGGGTGGAGCGGGCAACGGGTAGGGAGAAAAGGTCAAAGTGAATTGCAAAGGATTTGACAGGGAGTGACCTTGGAGAGTCCAAACTGGTCAGAGGAGTTGGCAGGCACTGTAGCTGCGAGGGAGACATTAAGGTCAAGGCTAGACAGATTGGGAGAATCTCACTTGACAGGGCTTCGGACTGACCACTGGTCCAAGCGATGCAGTAGGTTATTGTCCATCGGTCCAAGCGGTGCTGAGGGCAGGTGAAGACTGGTTCTTCTCCACTTCGGTAGTCGGCGTCCAACGGGCGGGCGTGCAACTCGGGGGACAAGGAAACAACAGTCTCAACAAAGGTAGTCGGCCACTTCACCAGTGCTTACTCGGCAGCAAGGAGGTCCGAGTAAAACAAAGGAAAGGGCAGGATACAAGGACTTAAGTAGCAATCTACTCGGCTCAGGGGAGAAGGTAGTCGGCTGGCGGGGAGAGGGAAACGGAGGCACAGCTGCAGGACCGATGCTGCGAGGTAGAAGAGGGTTAAAGATTCCGAAACAAGTCTCAACAGGGAAAAGGAAACGGGTCGTTACCCATTCGCTCTGTAATAAATACTTCGATATGTAAATAGTTACTTTGATTATCAACTATGTCATGTATACCTTGGTTGATTCCTGGACGAGGATTTACACACAATAAAATTCCAAAATTTTGGATGAAAATTCTGGGTGTGACATACGCCCCATACATAAGAGACTTATACATTGAATTCACAGTGAAGATACCATTCTTATTCAAGTTCCATACAAACTCGTCCTTCATCCCTGAGAAGCCGCACATCCATGCACACTAGGCCCACAATATTACCCACAGGATCGTCCTGTCAGATTGTCTCCACAATTGTTCTCCTAAAAGAAACATCTAAAGTGTCATCCCCAAATTCACTTTAGCCACCACCACATTTCTTATTCGCACCAGATTGTATCTCAGCCCTGGATATTTCCTATCAAAAGACAGATCCCTAAGCCAAAAATCCTCCCAAAATCTTATTTGTTTGCCATTATGTATCTTGAAAGAGCCAAATGCTCGAAATGTGTCCTTAATGTCATTAGCCTGCCTAGAAATGTGATCTTCACTCTGTTTCGCACTTGCAAAATAGTCTTTATGTCTAGATATTTCTGTCTACGTAGATTTTGCCAAACCCCTTCCTCATTAATAAGCTTATATAACCACTTACTAAGCAAACATTTGTTTTGAAACTCTAGGCTTTGAATCCCTAGTCCCCCACACTCCTTAGGTCTACACAGCACACTCCATCTAGCCAACATGTACCTCTTTTATGTTTGCACAGATAAATCTGCAAAATCTGGATCTATAAAATCTAGCTTCTTAAGAATGCCTTTAGACACCTCAAAGAAGGACAACGTGTACATCGTTAAACTGCTCACACTGCGAGTTGATAACACCAGCCGCCCTTCGCACTGATAGAATTACCCTTCCAACTGGCCAGTTTCTTTTGAAACCTATCTCTATCATTTTCCAATTGTTGTTTGGACAACTTCCTATAGTGCATCGAAGTCCTAAGCATTTTATCGAGAAAGAGCCCAGTTTACATCCAAACATAATGACATAGTCTCCCTCTACCTCCTTTGCCTTCCCAAAACACAGAAGTTCGCTTTTATGAAAAATTGATCTTCAAACCCAATAACCTTCCCAAAACCTTAGCATCATATTATTTCATCACATTCATGGTATGTTAATTTTGCAAGAATGATTTTCTTTTTTTCCCTTTCTAGAAGATATAGTAGTCATCTCTCTTCAGAACAACTATAAATAAAGGTGGGTGAGTGAAGCTGTTAATTTCTGTGAAATTCTGTACCCAATGTCTCTAATCCTAGTTGGTTGAAGTATACAAATTAGTACTCTAGTAGCTTGAGGAATTTTTTGTGTTGCACTGAAAGATGGACAACAAATAAAGCAGAATGCTAAAAAGAAAGATTTGAATCTAGCTAACCAGCAAGCTATTCACACCCAACTTATATGATAAAAAGTTGAAATCCATAGTACGAACTCATATTTGAGTCCAAATGCAGGTTCAACTATCTTTAAAAAAGCCATCCGAAGCGAGTTATATGAAAGTATATGTTTTGCAAGGGATGAAGCAATATAGATTACATAGAATTTGTTGAACAATTCTAAATATTGCACCACATCATGAGCTAACAAAATGGCATCAACAGTGATCACCAAGTTTAGTGACATGCCAAAAGAAAGCTCAGTGTTGTACAGATAAAGAAAGCTAACCAGAAGAGACATACATCTTTATTTGTCATGAGTACAGCATCATATTTGAAAGAGCAACTTTCATGGTCAGTGTACTGACAATAAATAGAAAACAGTACTAATTGGTGAAGCCAACTATTTTAAGGAGGAATTAACTAGGTAGAATTAGAAGAAGGATGACTGAATTCTCAAGTAGAACTGATCCGGTGGCCTAAATGTTACTGCCCTCTCAATCGTCGAGCATCCATACCAAACCATTGGCAACTCATGGACTCACATGGATGTTTAGTAGTCTAATTCTTGGTTTGCCACATGCACAAAGCAGAAAATTTCAGAAGTACAGCAGACAATCCTATTGTGTCAATGCAGGTCTAATAGATCAGATATTGAGCATGATTGGTACAGCTAGCTGCAGCGCAATTAACCTACAAATCCATATGTGTGTGAATTAGTCCTGGAATGTACCCATTTACCTTTGTACTGGGCAAAGAAACCAATAAACAGCATATAGCAGAGCATACAGGGTCGCATCTCCATTCAAATCAAGAAATTGGTTCTTTCCTGTAATAAAAAAAGAGGAAAGCTTACTAAAAAAAACAACATATCTCAAAAATAAAGCGCATGAATAAGAAAGGAGAGAAAGACACCGACTTGGTTGCTGCCTTGCTGGAGAGGTTGCCAACTCGTTATCGCCAGTTGCTTCCAAATTTAAGCTGATAAGTGCATTCTATTCAGTTGAAAGCATCACATATTATGTAAATACGACAAATTAACGAATAAAACTGGCATTTCCACAAACACCTATGCAATCACATGTATATTACCATGTATTAAGCCGCCCTGGATTGAAGGGGAGCAGAGCGGATGGAGCGCCCCTATTGACGTCGCCGGAGAACGTTGTGCCGCTGCTCCAGCCCCCGTGGAGGTCATCCCGGAGCTATTGCGTTCCCTGTGTCAGGACGATGGTCATCGTAGAAGCCCAGGAGAGAAGGGGATCGGGAGAGAAGTGGTGAGACGGAATTATGGAGCTAAGAAAGGGATTGGTTTCGAAGACGGATGGTGTTGTGCTGGGTGGGCGGAAGGGATCTCGACAACGGCACGATCAGCCGGCATGTGTGGAGCCTCTCCCGCGCAAGCCGAGGCGAGATTGGAGGCGACGACAGCGCGGGGGCATGGATCACCGGGGGCAGACGCGGGCGTCGGGCGTGTGGCCGCCCGCGGAGACGCGTGTGGCTGGATCGCGATGGGCAGGGCGACGAAGAGGGAAGGCGAGGTCTGGCGCAAGGAGGGTGGTGACCTGCGAGTGAGCTGGCATGGTGGGAGTGGGAGGCAGCCAGGCGCGATGGATCGGAGTGGGGGTACGGGATTGGGGATTTGCGTGAATAGAAGGACGATCATGCAAGCGACCACGAGGGAGAGGGTGAGGAAGGCGGGCATGGATATTGCGGAGGTGAAGATGCAGAGGGGATTGCGGACGCGCGCGATGGACAACAACGATGATTTTACGGGGAGGATCGTGAAACGGATGTAGGCCGTTGGATTTCGCGATCGAACGGTTAAAATTAAGCGTGCCTGTTTAATTTGCTCCGATGTCTTCAGCTTTCACGCAGCTCGTACGAGTGGATTTGGATGGAGTCACCGCTCCGCGCCGCCACGTACGCCTTGAGGCTACAAGCCTCGATGCGAAGAAGCAACCGCCGCCTGCCTCCGCGCATGGCCCAGCTGCTTGCATCCTCGCCGCCGCCTAGCTGCGCGCTGTGCCGCCACACGTTCGCGCCACCACTTTGTGACGTGCCGCTGGCCATCCCGTGGTGCCTCCTACCTCACACTGTCCTGGCTCGGTGGCTCGATCGATCCATCTTCGGACTGATCGGTGGAGACCAAAGACTAGGGTGGTATTTAAATTAGTTTATGGATATGGACTTATAAGCTATACGTAAAACGAGAAACATAATTAGCGTATAGTTAATTAAGTGTTAACTATTAAAAACTTAAAAATAAATCTATTTGATTTTTTAATACTTTTATATAAAAAGTTTTTTAAAAAACATATCATTTTATATTTCGAAAAACGTACTAACAAAAATTAAAAAGATAGCTATAGAAGCTAGAAAGAATACCACATAAACTGATATTTCTAACCGAACCATTGGTACATATTTTTTTTCTATTGACAATTTCAGTTTCTCCTTTGCAAATGCCGACTTTTAAAAGACTAGACTAATCGGACCGATCTTTCGGTCTAGATCGAACCGAATGCCCAAGTGAACCGACTGATCTAGGTCAGATAGTTGTTTTCCCATGATAAAAGCTCGATGAGATTGATGGGCTCATAGGTCCAGCCAGTAACAGGCCGGTCGATCGCATAAGCCTCCTATGTCGTCTACTTTTGCGGCTCTACTACGGTTATACCAATGCACGACGCACCGGTAGTTAGAGCATCTCTAAGAGAAGGCCCCTACTTGACAAAAAAAAAAAAAAACTTAATTCTAACATGGCCTAACTCGAGTCGCTCCTTTATAGCGGCCATCGGTGACGTCACTCCGCCCCCACTAGACAGACCAACGGCGGCAAGGTCGGCAGCGTAGTTATGGCGCTTCGGGCGGCGGAGCTCCGGCGACTCCTCCTCCACCGCGGCGAGGCGGCCCTTCTGCTGCCCCTCGCGTGGCGCGGTCGGCCAGTGAGCGCCGCCGCCCGTGACGATGAGCTCGCGGGGAAGAGCGCCTACGAGGTGCTCGGGGTGGGAGAGGCCAGCTCCTCCGCCGAGATCAAGGCCTCCTTCCATCGCCTCGCGAAGGAGACCCACCCCGACGTCGCCGCCGCCGCCAGTTCCAGTCGCTTCCTTCAGATCCTCGCTGCCTATGAGGTGTACATTCGATTCACTTGGCTACTGAGATAGGGAATGGGGCTCCAGTTTTCGTCTTCTATATCAACACAATCAGATCCTGAGTGCAAACGTATTTCCACCACTAATTATGGTATTGATCAATTGAGGGTGCAAAATATTGGTATATCCTTAAGCATTTGGAGGATGGAATTGGTTCAGTGATAACTGATACCTTGTACCAGTCAGAAGTTCATCTGACTATGAACTAGGAAGTAAGCAAATCATTAACAAATTTAATGATTAGTAATCTTTTGATGTTGCAGATCCTATCGGATTCGCAGAAAAGGGCTCACTATGATATCTACCTGCGGTCGCAGAGGCGAGTTTTGCAGAAGCATCCTAGGCCATCTCAACATGTGTATCCAAATCCAAGTGGTTCAGGCATTGTAATAACAAGAGAAAGTAATGTTGTTGAGTGGTTAAAATGGTATAGGCTCACTGTTGATGACATCGTTACAAAGAAGAGGGTTGCCACAGGGTCAGGTTACTTTGATAGGCTTGAAAGTGAACTGTACTCAGCAATTCATGCCGCATACTATGGTCCGGATGTTCAGTCTGTGGATCTTCTTCCTGATTGCTTTGAAGCCGAGGAGAGGTCTGTATATGAGACCCCCGAGCTGTTGCACCTTGTATCAGGCCGTGACCTGTTTGGTATTGTTAGCCTAGCTGATAGAGTTCAACAGCTGCCTGATGCTTGTCCAGAGAAGCAGACACTATCTGGTTTTAAAACTTACGGAATTAGTCAGAGCGTTTCAACAAACTTGGAGAAAGGTTCAGGTCATGCCAGTCCTGTATATATTCACAAGAGAGAGATGGACAATAATGATAATCCTCAATCAGATGCCTACAAGGATATTGAATTGTGGATCTGTGGGAAATTAGTAGCTACTGCAACAAGGAGCCCAAAGTGCAATTGCATTGGCACATCAGATGTGGAAGATCACATACATGTATTTCTTGTCCCAAATGAAGTGGCTTCGTCTGATTTGATACAAGGGCATCCTGTCCTGGGAACTATTACTGGCTTGGCCACCACTGGGGAGGAAGGATCTTGCTGTGTCTATGATAGCCTTGGGATAAGGACACATGTAATTGTCAAGCACAGAACATTAATGGTATGCGCAGCTGTGCACATTTATCACATTTCTATGCCACGTTCAAGTTTCTTTGGTACATTGTGTAATACATATGATCTGCAATGTTGATTGCACTTCTTTTACAGGTCAAACACATGCACTGGTATCAAGTTGGAGATGAAATTTCTCCCTGTGAGTGTCGATGTAGTAGGGCTCGGTTGCCACCTAGTAGGTATGCTTTCCTTTCTTTCTTCTTGTCTGGGCTGCACTCATGCTGCATGATCTAACAAATAGCATTAATGAACTCAAGCCAATTTTACCATACTTTATAAAGTCATCGTTGTAAATATACAACTTCACTATATCTGTTCTTATATCAAATGAATGATATAATACTATACTTCTCCCTTCAAGGACTGGAGAGGGCTAGCTTAAGATAGGTTCTGTGATACTGTTGGAAAACTGTCTGTATACAGTTTGGTAATAGCAAACCCTCTTTTAGTTGTAACACTGCTCTTTTCAGATATTGGCTTTTTGAGCCTCGTTGTTACATGCATGACACTGGTGGCTGGTACATCGAGACATTTGGAAGGGACAAGAAAGGGAGGAAAATTCTATCACCAAGACAGTGGGATGGTTCCAATGAACACTCTGAAAGGTGAGCTTGATAATGTTAGCTCAGATTGTTTATAATATTGTGTTACTATCAAGCGGTCCAGCAGTCCTTGACAGTGGGATGTTATTTTTGTTGCAATTCAGCAGTCCAGCTTTTTATCTAGACAAATCCTCATTGATGCTGAATGCGTTGGAATTTTTTTTTTGAACTGTTATTTTTACAAAAGGTTGAGCTATAAAAGCTGTATGTTATGGATCCTTTTAGCTTTGTGTCAGGGGAAATGGTTTATTTAAGTTATGTGAGTTCATTTCAGGTAAGACTTTCCTTTTCCATAATTGGTTGGCAATTACATGTGCACTTGAAAATTTTCCATTCATATCTAGCTTTATTTTAATTTTTGCACTTAAGATTCTCTTAAAACCAAAATTGCAGGAGGTTGCATCCAGCAATGTATCTGGTGGCTCTGGCGTACAGATCCTTGGATATTGAGGATGCTCAGCGAAGGAAATGGAGCATTACGACCTTCCTGGAACTGCAATCATCTCATATTCGTCAATTGTGCAAAAAAATTTTCGATGGGGGAAAGGGAAGTTGATAAGAGAACACCATGAGAAATGTGCAGAAGTTTCATGAATTTGATATCCTTCTTTGACAACTCTGATGCTATGATGCCATGCCTTGACGTGTTGATCCTATCTTTGAGATTTTGGTGTGGCTATGTAGCATCGTGGCACTGGCTAAAGATATATAGTGCATCTCTAGAAATGATAAGCAGAATTATCCAAGGCCGTTCATTGTGCTGATTCTTGGATGTGGACCCCTGGTTAATAGTTTTTTGCTGTGCTGATATCAGGATTTCCACACCATTTGCTATGAAAGGACAGATATTATGGTAAATAAGCCAAACTGTTGTATTTCTCTGCTATTTATAGTCTTCACAATCCTAAGTCTCATTATATCCTTTGTTGATTATACTTGCACCTTGTAACCACTTATTGTTTGGATGGGCATTCAGCACTACATACGACTAAAGAACCCTGAACATGACAACAATATGGCTCATAGGTGAAAGAAATCACCTAAAGTTATGTAAACTCTTCTGCCTGCCATTTCTTTCTGGGAAAAGGAATGGCTGGTTTGAACTTTTTGGAAGGGATGCTACTCTAAACATTGGCAACACCATCTGGTCATCATGCTCTTTTGTCTTAATCCACAAAAATGGTTCAAATAAGAAAAAGTAACTTTATACCGCTCCCTCCGTCTCAATATATAGCAACTTCTAGAGTTTAAATTTTTTTTCCAAATATAGCAACCTAGGAGGCTAGGACATATAAAAGGTGACTTTTACCAGTAAACTACCCATACTACTCCTTGGCTTTATTATCACCTCAACTAGTCTGGTCCCACACTGCACCCATCCCGACAAGTCAAACATGTCTTTTTACCCCTCTCCTTAATTGCCATGCTAAGGCTAAAACTTATTATATTTTGGGACGGAGAGAGTACTGCAGATATATGTTTTTTTTATAGATATGTCTTACCACAGAACATGAATTCACTGTCATGCCGAAAGAAAACTTGAAGAAATGTTTGTCTGTTATTCAGTAGCAGAAATTTTACCCGAGTCCTACAGTTTCTCATTTGCAATGGCATTCACCTTCTCCTGGGTTATTGTTTCTAACATGCATGTATTGTAATATTGCACATGTGCATATATGTTTGTAAGACATTTAATCCAAAATTACGTTGATGTCCTACAGCCATGGCCAGTTATCTTGAAGTCTATCTTATGACCAATGGGTGGGTGTAAGGGACCAAATTAATTCCCTATGCAAGGTTGGTTACTTGGCTACTTGACTGGAGTTTCATCTGCTTGGCATATTGATTTTACACTAGGCCACAGAGATAAGGAGACAGGACCTTCTAAATTTGGTGAGGCAAGAGATGAAGCAGCCACCGAGCTTAGCTTGAACATTCTAAGGTAGTCTGTCATTCAGATATTACTTGCATATTCTCATATACTTTTTCGATTATTTGTTAGCAGTTTACAGAAATTCCTAGGATTATGTAGAGCTGTTGCTGGTACTTTTTCGTAGTGCTTTCCCCTAATTTGAGTTGTTGATGTTGGATCAATGAATTTTGCTTCAGGTCCACTTGATGAAAGATTGCGCTTTGATCTGGGCACTAACTTTTGCAGTTGACCTTCATATGGAAACTTTGGCTCTTCGGTACAACGCAGTTCAAGAAGATAATAGATCTGTTAATGTCTGGTTTAATCATTGTCTGGAAGGCACTAACTAGACAATCATTCCCCATAGACTAATATGGTTAAATACTTCATATGCATGAATTTTTCTGAATTCACTGACCAAGAGACCTAAACAGTTTCTGGAGAACACATGCTGTTCTACATTAAGTTAGTAGTAGTTTATATGTACAATACCTGATCTAGTTTGATGTTATACATCACTGAAGAGAAGTGCTGTGTCTTCATATTCACGGGTTGGCTGCGAGTACAACAAGTTTGTTGTGTTCAGGACCCCAGGAGTTGCTTTTCACCATATGGATGCACATGCCTTTTTCTTTTGCTCCAATAATTGTTCTAAACTGTGGTCTCAGGCCCGTTCCATGAGTTGAGATGACCTGCAATACGAACCTGTCTCTTGTCTGTCGTGGAGGAAGAAGAAATAGCGAAGCAAGCAATAGAAGGGGGGGAGGTGTTTAAGAAGATCCCATGGGTGTATTTGAAGAATAATACCCTTTCAAGCATTTAGTACTGGTGATGGTGTCATGTATTCATTACTCATTAATTAAACATTTCACTTTTTTTAATCTCCTAGTAGTAACTAACCTTTGAAGCAATGTTGTTTATCGCAAAACAAAACTGCAATTGCAGCCAATTTTTCTTTTACCAATCTATTAGTCGTACATGTTGAATTCCTGGAGCCTGACAAACCGTCCAATACAGGTTAAAATAATACTCGCTTTATTTTTTAATAGATAATTTAAAAATTTAATGTAAATATAAAAAATATAAGTTGTGTTTAAAGTTTTTATTATTAATAAATTTAAATCATAACAAAATAAATGATACTAAATTGAGTTTTTTAAACAAGACTAATGATGAAAACTGTAGCGTCTACTTAAAAAGCGGACTACTTAAAGCTTTTCTATCACTATTAGGAAAGCCGTTGAATTAAAAGGACAGTATAAGGGAGTACATTAGTTAAGGACACGGCTATGGCTCGCGCAGTATCCCGTTAGTGCTGATCGGTGCGCATGCCCAAAAAAAGAAAAACACTGCACGCACCGGTCACTCCCACGCGCAGAACACCTAATCCACGGGTCTCGCAGAAAAAAACGAGTGGGCCCCACGTGGCCCACACAGGTGGGGCCCACCCCGCGCCTACCAGCATCAAGACCTGTCGTAACCTCAACTCGCCCCACCCCCGCGGCAAGCACGGCATCATGCGTCGCCATTGATAGGTGGAGAGATCCCGAAAAAGATCCAAAAAATAGAAGAAAAAAAAGAAGAATCGGGGAGGAGCAAGAGGAGAGAGGCAAGGAAGAGAAGAGAAAGAGAAGAAGAAGAGGAGAGGAGGAAAATCCAATGGAGAAAAATTGAGAGATCAAATCTGGTTAGGTCAAAGTTCTCTAAAAAAGAGAGAGAGTAGATCCAGGTATATTTACATCCTAGAATTTTACACAAACAATTGTCTTGGTTTTTCCTTCCAACTAAGTTACATGTTCCTTTTCTTTTTCTATACCTCCCAGAAATCTGAACCAAAAACATGACAGTTGTCACACCCCGATCTGGCACCGCTGTACAACAGTACCAATTAAGACGTGCCGCAGGATTGCAGCGCGAACTGCCTTCCCGCGGAACCGCGATACCAATACCAGTTCTAGGACACAGCGTTGGTATCCACGGCAATCAGACGTGCATCATTGCAGTACCTTAAATAAATAAATAATTAAATAGATTTATACCTTAACTTACGTTGCATCTTTAGAGCAAGCCGGAGACAGCAACGAACAACACAGAGGCAGCGGCAGCAGCGGAACAGCGGACTAAGTCCCAACACACAGGCAACGGCTGGGAACCAGGACAAAACTCTAATCTTCACTTTTCTGTAACTCCAGCTTCAGCTCCCGATGGAGAACTATATATATATATATATAGAGCAAGGGTGAATACTTACGTACTCAGTAAGCCAGGGGAACTTAGGTGGTTGTTGCAGGCTTCAAAAAGAGGCTGGATATTTTATAAATCCGTTTTGTTGAAATCTTTTAAATCTGTTAGTGTGTGCTTCTCAACAATCAAGACGAGGGGAGTCTCATCTGATCGGAGTGAAAAATGCATCAATCTTTATTTCTTCACTTTTTGCAAATTAAGAATTCACATCAAACGGCTTCCCGAGCCAAAGCATTTTTTCGGACTTCCCGAGTCCTGCTGTCCTCAACAGCCAAACCGACGTCATCGGACGACCCACGTCCTTGACGGCACATCCTTCTCATAGTTCCCAAAACCACACACACATTTCCCAACAGGGTAAAATAAAACTATTCTAAGGAATCACCTCACATCCACCCATGACCATGGACACGGCTGTTCAAACAGTTTAAACCTCTGTAGAGGGGGTACACTTTACCCACACAACGCGACTTACTCTAGCCACCGGCTCACACTGAGCAGGCACGATCGGTGGCCTAGAGGTTTTCACGACAAGCATTTCCCTAGGCCCTCTCAGGTTATCCCATGCAATTGGAGGGGTCCTCGAGACCAATCATCAGAAGGTAGGTCCCCGACCATGCGTGTACCAAGAACCTAGGAGGCAACCTCGACGCCCTCCCACACGATCCACAGTCCAATGGCATGCAAGGCGTTCCTAAGAGTCTAGTTATTCGGCCAGGGGCTTCCTAATTCATCCATGTGGTTGTATTGTCATATGCTCAGATGAAATTCCGAAGGAATCGGTCCTTAAAGCGACCACACAGGCATCTCACACACTAGATCGGCCTTGTGTCGCGAATCTCCATTTTCAAACTCATTTTTTCTTTCACAAGGCACCCTAGACCCAGAAAATGGAGTGTCGGGTTTTCCAAAATCGTTTTCGTAAAACCATATTTTACCCACGAAGTGCTCTAATTTTTAAGTTAAAGAGGAGGCCGTCAGTACTCGTACAATAGTGCACAAATACCGAGGCGTGACAATGGTGGTTACAAGGGAACAGGGTATTTCAATCATCAAAAGGATTTAATGCAGCAATTGGGTTGGTCCACCGGTCTGACTCGCAGACGGCCCAAAGACCAAATAATGTGCAACGCCATGATCGATGCATGATTTCACAAATAAAATAATTAAAGTTTACATATGGGCTCAATTGATCAAAGGTGACTTGCCTTACTCTAGGTCTTCATTGGTCGTCGAGAAATTGTCGTGAAATCCACGCGAACGCTATTTCTGAACCGCGACTGTTACTTTGCGCAAACACACAAAAATCTACACAAAGTCCAAGAAACAGATCCTATTTAGTGCTAATAATAGTGTCATTAGATAGATCTCAATTTTAGAAAATTACTGGAGTTGGAACGGAGTCAATCGGAGTTACGGATTAAAAGATATGATTTTTCGAAGTTAAATTGAAATTTTGGATAAAGGAAAAGGATTTAATTTGATTTTCAGAGGAGAATATTTGAGGGAATATTCCCTAGAGTCACTGACATTGGGACCCACTGTCAACTATGGCCCACAGGTTGGTGGGCGAAAGGATAGGGGCTGCTGTGTTCGAGGGAGAGAAATGGAGGTGGGTCCCAGCTATCAGTCTGACGAGGAGAGGCTCTCACCATGGGCTCGCCGTGGACCTAACGGCACGGGCCCACGTGGCAGCTGCACACATTGGGTTAACAGGGCAGGGCCCATGTGGAGGTGCAATTAGAGGATGTGTCTCGGCTTGCGCGGGGGCCACCAGACAGTGAGCACGAGGGAAGCGTGGCTGAGATCGATGGCTCTCGACGACAGGAGCGTTTCCGGCGAGCGCCTTCGATTGGCGGCGAACGGCGGCGCTGTCGGGGAGCGGAGGTCGAGTGGAGCCAAACGAGCGGCTTGTATTGCCGAGAGGCCGAGCGACGGCGGTCGACGATGTGGTGCCGTAGCGGCGGGGAGAGAGAAAAGGAGAGGTAGATGACGGCGACGGCAGCGGGTTTGGAACGACGGGCGACGGCATAGGGCGGGGAGCAGCGACGCCAGTAGTAGGAGGGGACCGAGGCGAACCATCGAAGCGGCTTGGATTCGAGCGGGTACGATCGATGGCGGCCAGTGGTGAGGTGTCAAAGGCAGGAAGAGAGATATAAGCTTCGTCCTTGGCGGCTATCGGGTTGAATGGCCTCAGCGATTCGGGTTGCACCGGGGGCGGGCGGCGGAGTTTGGGAGCATGGGGGCTTACGCAGAGGAATGACAGAGGAAAAGCTCACTGACAAGCGGGGACGATGCCACGGCGGTTGGGGCAGAAGGAAGGAGAGTATGTCGGCGAGTTCAGCAGAGGTGGTGCGCACAGGGCGGCCTGGCAGCGTCGCGGCGCGGCTGGTACGGGGGAAACAGCACCCGAGACGGCGGTGTCCGGCCAAGGAAGACGGAGGTGAGGTCCGTGTTGTCTCGAGCGCATAGAGCCGCGTGGGGGGGGGGGGGGTGAGGATGAGGCTCGGGTGGGGGTTTTATATGAGCGGAGGAGTTCGGCTAGTGCCTCCAATAATGGAGCTCCATGATAGAGGTGAGAGAGGCAGGGCGGACCAAGGCGCTGCAGGATTCTCTCGGGCGGCGAAAAAGTGGCGGACGGCCGTGATGCGATGGACGGTGATAGGCGGCGTATCGAGCGGCCATATTTGAAATCCGCGCGCGGGGCCGGATTGGTGGAGACCAAGGTTCATGGATTGAGGAGGACAATGGTGACGAGAGCGGCTTGGCTACCCTTTTTGAGCACGCGGCCATGACGGGAAATGGGGCGAACGGAGGGAGAGGGAGGAGGAAATGTGGGCGGTGGAGGATGCCCAACGTTTGGCAGCTAGTGGGACCAGGCAGGGACTGGCGTGGCGTGGGCGGCCGAGGAGGATTTTGTCCGAACACGTTGCGGGCGAGAACGGGACGGGACGGAGGTAGACGATGACCCTGTGCGGCGTGATCGAACGGCTTCACGGCGCGCGGGCCACGTGGCGAGGATCCAGGCGGTGCGGGGCGTTCTCGCGTGGGCGAGCAGAGGAAATGGACGGCGCGGAGTGGGGTGGCTCGGACGCGTGGTGTCCATCTGTGGCGCACGGCGGGCTCACACGAGCGGGCGAGCGGCGACAGGAGATCGACGGCGTGGAGTGGGGCGGCTCGGATGCGTGGCGCGCATCGGTGCAAGTGGCGGGGGAGCGCGCGGTGCTGCGGGGCAACGGCGCGGAGAGCGGGCTTCCGGACAGGTGGCAACCATCCGTGCGAGGCGCTGGCTCTGCGCTGCATTGTTGGGCCGAGCAATGGGGGAAGTGCGGCCCAGTGGAACTGTAGTATTTTTCTTTTTCTCTGGGATTTTCTAGAGGAGTTTTGGGAGGTTTTCAAAAGGATTCTTGAAGTCCAAAATTTATTTTGAACTAGGAAAATTTGAGGAAATTCCAGGAGGGTCCAAGGGGAAGAATGAGAATTTT
Source organism: Oryza meyeriana var. granulata (assembly GCA_003991445.1). Classification (NCBI taxonomy): domain Eukaryota; kingdom Viridiplantae; phylum Streptophyta; class Magnoliopsida; order Poales; family Poaceae; genus Oryza; species Oryza meyeriana. Next base: position 16,012 of record RYFJ01001235.1, read on the forward strand.
GGGGATTGATTTGCATTTTTACCCCCCAAGGGTTATTTGAGTGAGGATACAAATTCAAATCGCAAAATTTAATTTGAATTTTTTGGGAAATGCTCAAGGGAGTTTGAGGAATTTTCCTGGGGTTTTGGATGGAGGCAAGACTTATTTGGGTGGTGATATATATAGATGCATATATATGGGTATGTTTATGGGGGTTTACGTATATATATATATATATATATATATATATATATATATATATAGAGAGAGAGAGAGAGAGAGAGAGAGAGAGAGAGAGGTATTTATACACACACACACATAAGTTGGTGGAGTTAAGTAGGAGGGTTGATACATGTATGTATATATGCATGTATTCATATACTTACATATATATGGATGCTCATATATATATATGTGTACATTTTGGGGTAGATCATCGAGTAGAGGTGGATTTCAAGGGAGAGAGAAAACAAGGGAATTTACGGGAAGATTCAACAGGGGGTGTTTTAGGGTTCCGACATCGGATCTTCGGAACGAAAATCGAATCAGAGATGTTGGCACATCGGTTCGGATATCGAAACAAAATCTTTTGCAGGAGAAGATCGAGGAATTCATCATCAGGGTTTTTGGAGTAGAGTTCGATGACGGCGAGTTGAGATCGAAGATTATTTTAGAACGGAGGATTTTGAGAGGAGGAATTTCAAGGTCAAGGCAGAGAGAGACAAACTGAGATCCAGGCACGACATACAACACATCACTCAAGAATCGAAATTTTCACAGGTAGAATTTAGGAAATTATCATTTAACGTCTCACTGAAAGAGGGGCGTTACAAACCTACCCCCTTACAAAAATCTCGTCCTCGAGATTTGAAGGCGGATAGAGAAAACAGAACAAAAGGGATACTTGAGACTTCTTCGTTGTTATGTCAGTTCAGGCATTTCTTCTGGTCATCTGGCAATCTTGCACTGGACTGGTAATTGCTCTGCTGGGCTGGGGTGGTCAGTTCTGCTGGGGTTCTTCTTCTTCGGGAAGGTCTTGTTCTTCACCTTCTTCTTCCATGGTCTCGAGGTACTCAACTTCAACTAGTTCGGCTTGCACGTGGTTCAGGCGTCCATGTCTAGCGGCTAGTGAAGCTTGAGAGACTGACCCACTGCTCTGCGGTCTTGCATTTTCGGGTGCAGACGCTTTGGTGGACACGTAGGACTAGAGTGTTGCAGAACGATTCTTAGGGCATTCACGCGAATAGTGTCCAATCTCGTGGCAGTTGAAACATTCAACTCCAGTCTTCTGTCCAGGGTGTCCTATCTGGGAAACTGAGTTGCTTCTTCCTGAGTTGGTACTGTAGCTTCTGGTAGACTGCTGACTTGGCCTTGATTCAGTTGAACGGGGGACTGAGCCGGTGGTCCTGGAGTTCTGAGGTGTCCCAGTGTAGTATTGCACAGGTGGGTGCGTCCTTCGCATTTGTCCATCTCTGGCATGAAACTCTGTTGGTGATATTTTGCGTTTCCTATAGTCCTCCAGTTCTTTTGCTGCGTCTTCCTGTAATAGAGCCTTGTTGATCATGTGCTGAAACGTAAGGAAGTCATGGGACAAAAGCTGAACTCTCAGGTTGGCGTTCATTCCTTTCAAGAACCTTCTGATTTTCTTGGCATTGGTGTCAACATCTTCTAGTGCATATCGGGCGAACTTGTTAAAACGGCTGAGGTACTTGTTGATGCAGGAGGATCCTTGCTTGATCTTGGCAAACTCTTTTTTCTTCATCTCAATTGTGCTTTCTGGGATGTGAGCTGAACGGAGGCTTCTTCAAACTCTGTCCATGTGATGGCTGTAGAATCAGCATGGGCGGTACAGTAGTTGTCCCACCAATCTGCTGCAGTTCCTCTTAACTGATGTGCAGCATTGAGAGCCTTTTCCACTAGGGTGCATTGGACAAGGTTCAGTTTTCTTTCCACATCTTTAATCCAATCATCAGCTTCGATGGGTTCTATGGTCTGAGAGAATTCTGGCGGACGTGATCTCGGGAAATCATTGAGCTTAGATCTACCATTGTCTTGAGCCATACGGGGTTGATGCACTTGTGCTTGTTGCTGTTGTATCACTGCTAGGCTCTGAGCGATTCCTTGCTATATCTGGGTTTGGATAGTGTTAACGCCAAAATTTGGGATGATTCTTTATCAGATTCGGTTAAGGAGAAAATCACAGTCAACTAGCGGAAATTAATCTGGAGGAAGCCGGGTTTGAGAAGGGATTGTGAAGACCACGTAAAGGCAGTTAATATCTTATCTATTAATTAGGCAATGTTAGTATTTTTTTCTTTTAGGAAACCTGATCTCGTGTCCGATCGGGTTTTATTAGTGTTTTCCTTCGGTAATTAGGAAATCGTGTGTCGTGTCCAATAAGGACTTGTATCAACTCGGGGTATAAATACGTATGCCCGGGTACCTTGTAAATTATCACACAGATCAATACAAATTCGGCGCATCGCCACCCTTTTCAACGGGTTCTTGCTTCTTGAGCCGGGCTGCATCGGTTAAGTTCGACCTCCTGTGAGAGGGTAAGTCTCGTTACCCTGATTATCGTATCGGCTAGAACTTCCTTGGTTAGGTCCGATATTCTAGTCGGTCTACGGTAGTCGGCTTACCACGATATATCTATTCTGTCTACGGCTGCATCAGTTAAGTTTGATCTCATAGTCTGAGTAGGTATATCACATCACGCGTGCATAGATTTTATCAGCTTATTGGGGGTAATTTATCATCAATTTGTGCTGCATCGATTAGGTCCGATCTACTAAACTGCCTATGATAAGTTATTCCTGCTAGGTTGATAGATTTTATGTAAGCGTCTTATTGGGATGTATAGCCGATAAGTTATCGTATAGTACATCACAATTGCATTAGATCTATCGGCTCATCGAGGCTCTTTTATCATTATTAATCTGTGCTGCATCAGTTAAGTTTGACCTATTAGATTGATAATGATAGATTTATCCTTGATAAGCCGATGGGTGTTCATGCAATGTTTTATCGGAGTGCCTAGCCAATAAATTATCTTTTACTAAATACAGCCGACTGCATTACCTTTATTTTATGCATCTGCACTATCATCGGTTTTCCAGCCGATGTACATGTTTTATTGGTAGTCGCCTGATTTATTTATTTATATTATTATCGATTTCCTAGCCGATACACAAGAGATTTATTTATTTTGCTTATTTATGCCATCATCGGCTTCCAGTCGATGTATAAGTGCTATAGTTCATATCGGCTATCGACCGATGAAACTAGTCCAAATCAGCTTCCAACAGATTGGCTCACTGGTCTAATATTTCTCTCCTTGTCAATTGCAAGGTCAAATTGACTGGCACGCCTACGAACCTCGAATTTAGGACCTGCACTGGAGTTAAGCAAATCTCCCAGGCCTTCACGTGTCTAGTGCATCGAACCAGATCATCAGCTCGTTCTCAACGCTGCTGGTGATTTTCGGTGTCAACAGATAGCAAACAGCTGGTGAAAATCCATTGGTAGGGGCTGATTACCATTTGTAGCTTGACTAGCTGGTCTAGGGTTGACAGCGGAACCACTTTCAGCATCCTGTGTAGCAGTCGGGTTGACTGGTGGATTTGGGTTTCTTGCCGGAATTGGATTTTGTTCATAGCCGAGGCGGTTGGGAACACGGATCTAGCAGTTGGTACGGCATGCCATCTGTTCTAGGTTGACTGAGGTCAGAACGATGGGGGAAACTGGAGTAAAGACGTAACCAAAAACACTAGATAAAACGGTTTTCGCAAATCCGAGGAAGAATAGTGGTATGTCCTAGTCAGCAGCCGAACTGGTCCCATACCTGAACACGGACTACCAAGCATAACATCTGTCACACCCTAATTTTAGCCACACTAAATTATAACTGTGAAAATGCCCAAGAAAAATAAAATTTAAAATGGCAAAAGGAATTAATTAAATATGTGAAATACAAAATTATAAGCTACTCTGGTTGGGAACATTTTTCCTAGGTTCTCCTTGCCAAAATATATTAACTGAATTTTTAGTGGAATTTTCATAGCATAGGAACTATTTTTAATAAATCAAAAATGAATATCGGAATTAATTTTGCTCTGGAAATTAATTTCCTTTTCCTTTCTCTCTCTTGTTCTTTTTCCTCTTGCTGGGCCGCCGGCCCAGCACTGTGCCACCTCCGCGGGTGGTCTGCGCGCAGTCGCGCCGCGCCTCGGGCCCACTGCCAGCCGCCTCCTCCCACTCGCTCTCTCTCTGCGCTTCGGGGCCAGCTCTCAGGCCGCTCCTCCCGCTCACTCGCCCCTCCCCGCGGAAAGGCCAGGCCCACCTATCAGCCTTGTCTTCCTCCTCCATCCAAATCGGGCAGAGGGGAAAAATCCCCTCCGCCGTTCGATCAGCACTGCCTCCTGCCTCCGCGCCCGCTCGCTCCCGGTTCAAATGAGGGCGGATCGAGTCCGCGCCCACTCTCCCACGTCCTCCGGCATCCTCACCCACTTCCGCACGGGAATCGCGCGCACGACCCCGATGCCACCGTCCTCAATCCAGCGCCGATTCAGAGCCGTTCGGCCACGATCTCGCTCGGCCGAGTGCATAAAATCATTTGCCGCTCTCTCCTCTACGTTTCCCCTCACACCCCGACGCCTCCCGAGTAGCCTAGCACCTCGCACCGTGCAAACTAGAGTCGCCGCCATGCTCCGCCGTCTCCGGTCGCTCGCCGCCACTGCTGTAGCCACCGCCAGACCATTAGATCGCCACCTCTAGCTACGCCGCACCCGCGCGAAGCCCGGCCACCGCATCCACGAGCCCCTACGCTGCCGAAAGTCCGATCTCACCGTCGCTGTGGGCACCCCGGAAGTGCATTATGGAGAGTAACTAGTATGACAACGCAAAATATCTAGATGGATGGGGTCTCAAAGAAAAACCAATTAAGTACAGTAACCATCCATCCTCATCGCAGCCTTGCCATAATATTTACCCGTTCATAATACAAATCCAAAATACCGAGAAGTGTACAAAAGAGATAATCATAAGTGTAACGACCCGCTTTCCTTTTCCCTGTTGTAACTGGTTTTCTGATCTTAATCTTTTCCTATCCCGTCAGCTGTGCCTCCGTTTTCCCTCTCCCCGGCCAGCCGACTACCTTCTCTCTTGTGCCGAGTAGAGTTGCTACTCAGTCCTTGTATCCTGTCCTTATCCTTGTCTTACTCGGACCCCTTTGCTGCCGAGTGAGCACTGTGATGTGGCCGACTACCTTGTTGAGACCTGTTGCTTCTTTGTCCCCCGAGTTGCACCCACCCGTTGGACGCCGACTACCGAAGTAGTGAAGAATCAATCTTCACCTAACCGCAGCATCGCTTGGACCAGTGGTCAGTCCGAAGCCCGGTCAGTGAGATTTCTCCAACCTGTCCTAGCCTTGACCTTAATGTCTCATCGCAGCTACAGTGCCTGCCAACTCCTCTGACCAGTTGGACTCCAAAGTCACTTCCTGTCATATCCCTGTCAGTTCATCTTGACTTCCTTGCTCCACCCGTTGCCCAGCTCCACCGTGCCTCAACCTTGCACATCGGCTATATATATATATGGCCAACCGTGCCCCCTTCTTCCTTTGTTTTGCAAACCGGCCAGCTCCCGCTCTGCTAAGTTTTCATCCTCTCAAGCTTTGGAGCTCTGTCGCCTGGTTCGCAAGCCTGGTTCAGCCGACTGCCCCCTTTTCTGCAGCCGACTACTTCTTGATCCTTTTTCTTGGTGTTTTACTTCTCCTGCTTATCAGTGTTTCTTTCTGCTTGTTCAGAACCTGAACCGGTGGACGATCCCGAAGCCACCTTCGCCGAAGAAGACCCCTCCTTGGAACAAGGCAAGCCTCTTTGATCATATTGTTTCCCATATATGCAAAACTATGTTGTTTGGAAAATATATGCATGCTTAGTTACACCTTTTTAAACTGTTAGCCTCGGTTATGCAAGCGCAAGCGATGGACCCGCCCAGTAGTAGCACTTATTGGTAGGATGTTGTTATATTTCTCCCTTGAAGAGCCCCACAAATGGCACGCTAGCATCCTATCTGAGGATACGATGCCGAGTAAAATGGCTTAGCCCTGCAACGTTGTTTGTCGTTGGGAAAAATGATGGGTTTTACTAAACAGTTTGGAAAACCGATACCTTGTGTATCGGCGCGTTTTGTGAAATAAAGGAAAGATTTGTGAAAATCTTGATGTACAGAGACAGTGCCTGTGTGGCTTGGCTATGTATTATCATTAAGGATCGATTCCCATGGCGTAGATTTGTTTGTCAGTGATTTGTGAAAAGTGTTTGACGGAAAGGGAACCGTTGACCTGAGTTGCCGAGTAAGCAAACGGAAGGCCTGTGTGGCCAGAAACGGATCTGTGTGGTCCGGGGTGTTAAGCACCATAAACAAGTGTATGAAAAGTAAACAGGATGAAGATCATGCTCCCCGGGTTGTAGCCAGGCAGCAAAGTTTAAGCCCCCGGGTTGTAGCCAGGGCGGCAATTCAGTCTTCGGGTTGTAGCCAGAAGACGGTGATGAGCACGCTCCCGGGTTGTAGCCAGGGCAGCAGTGTTTCTAGCTAGCTGGTTGTAGCCAGCCTAGCGGGCATTCAGTGCCATGATCATGCTCCCGGGTTGTAGCCAGGGCAGCGATGATGAGCCCCCGGGTTGTTAGCCAGGGCGGCCGATTAGCTAGTTGGTTGTAGCCAGCCTAGCGGCATTTAGTGCCATGATCATGCTCCCGGGTTGTAGCCAGGGCAGCGATGATGAGCCCCCGGGTTGTAGCCAGGGCGGCCGACTAGCTAGCTGGTTGTAGCCAGTGTAGCGGGCATCAAGTGCCACAGCTGAGATTTGGTTGTAGCCGAGTCTCAGGTCAACGAGTAGTTGAAGCTACTCGGGAGATAAAGGACCAACAAATGCAAAGTAAAAGATAATAAGAAACATGTTGTTTACTCTTGATTCCTTAAGTGGTGAGTTGTTGAAAAGCAACTTGCGGATTGGATGGAGGCGTGAGCCTCTGTCCGCCAACTTAAAATTTGGAACTACCTAGTGTTTGAAAAGAAAAGAGTTTAATAAGGAAGTCTTTGCAAAATGAAACCCTTAGCTCTTCTTGTCTAACCAACATGGCATCATTCCCGGCTTGCTGAGTACGAAAGTACTCACCTTGTTCATATATATGTATAGTAGGTTTTGGAGTGGAAGACGAAGATCCGACTGCTGCCGAGTTCCTCCAAGACCAGGCCGACTACGAAGACCTCTGAAGGTTTCGAGCCTAGTTCCCAACCGAGCCTGTGGAGTAGTTTTTGTCCAGCTTCCGCCCTGTTCTGCTGTTTCGCTAGTGTACCAGTTGATTATTTTGCCCATCCCGGGTCTGTCCTGGATGGATCTCCTTGTACGTATATGTAAGTACTCTGTTTATGTATTATTGTAACTCTGTGTTGTATCATTGTTGTGCGTACCCGACTACTGATCCTGGGATCGGGTGCCTTATGCACATGGTGGCCTTCCACCTAGTCGGGAGGCGCCACAATAAGGATAGCTTGCCAGTCCTCCCTGTCATACGCCCGTCAAACCACTCGATGGTGGCGACCAAACACGATACGTACCCCAGAGGACTCGAACCACAATAGCTATCCCCCAACCATCTCAATTCTACACAACTCATACTCATGTTCAGCTAGTCCCCAGGAAAGCGACTAGCCTCACACTTTCATCGCAAGCAATTGATAAACATTACAAGTACTCTAAATATGGATAAAAGTGCAGCAGGATTATATACATTACATAGAGGGTTTACACACCCTAATTCATCACAGAGTAGCACAAAAGATAGCAGCGGAAAATATAAACATAAAAGGTAAAACCAGTGGTGCCATACCCATCCCACAAGGCAACCGACTGGGGATAGAGCATAACTTCAACTACACATTATCCTCGCCACCCTCGGCGGGATAATGGTAGACCACATCAATGTCGTCGTTGTCCTCACCTGAAAGATGCAGCGTGAGTACACAAGTACTCAGCTAGACTTATACAATAATAATAGTTCAAAGGAGTGATGCTAGTCTCTACATCAAGGAGTATGGCTATGTCGATCTAATTTTGCGTAAAGCTGATTTTATTGAGCAAGTACTACATTTAAAACATAAGCATTTGCAAAATATAGCAATCTGAAAATTTAGGACATCAAGCTTATAGTTCTGAAATGTAAGTAAAAATGAGCACAAACCATGCTCTAATCATCATCCATGGGCCACCATTGCCCAAATATATATGCTACACAAGCATACCATTTTTCCATGATTAAAACCAAGTCATATTTAACATCAAAGTCTTTTATATAAACCCATCCATCCATGACTATCCTAAGTCATGATATAACCACATAACCCCATAACCATATATCCCAAGTTGGATGCCGACATGACTAACTAACACATCAAGCGGTCGTCCTGTAACTGTGGACACGGCTATTCGAATAGTTCTTACTCTGATCAGAGGTGTACATCTTTACCCACACGATGTGATAGAAGCCAAACGGCTACACTCTAGTTTGATCTGTACCCGTCGGTACCCACACTCTACACATTGAGTGCGGACTAGAGGTCACAACAGAACCTTTTGCACGCTTAGCCCCAACCACCTAAACCACGTCTGGGCCCCCGACGACTTAGTCGCGTGTGTGCGTGGCAACTAAGGCGGGCTCACCGTCGCGGGAGGCACCTCCGGCCAAGTGCAGGCTCGCAATGAGGTCCTCCAAAGGTCTCCCCTCATGACTGACGGATGGGCATAGATGGCCATAGCCTCCCGTGCTATTGAGTTAAGCCATCCCATACCGGCGTGTGGAAGTACGTAGGGTGCTTGAATAGATGTCAACATGTTCGGTCCTTAACGACCCAGACGGAGCTACGTGCATCAGGGAAACACCATCCCTTCATCGCCCTATCATCCGTCCAAGTCAAACATTTTCTCAATTATTAATCAGAAGTTATTCTTGTCAGATTTTAACCCATCCATTCGCATTAAACTAGTTTTGAACCGATAGCTCCATCTATCGGATTTTTCTAAGTCTAGAATTAAGCATAGCTAAGCATTCGATAAAATAAAAGTATCCCAAAGTCCTTAACCAGGGGTGACAAGGTATAAATATGGAATCAACAATCATGGAACGGAAATGCATTCAATTGGGTAATATTGACTCTACCCGTTTTTCCCATTTAAAAAGACTGAAACATGCATATAGATATTGCTTTCGCAAAAAAACAATTTATTGAAAATATAGGTTCAATATACTTAGATGCTTGCCTTGCTGCAGCGAGTGGTCACACTCAACCTCTGGTTCTTGCTCCATGTACTCCGAATTGTCTGAATCTACCGATAAAAGCGAATATGCAAATAAGAATCAATTAAATATGCTCATGCAAAAATGATCAATAAAATCTGAGATAAATATAGTAGGTAGGGCATGTCCTAACAAGCTTTTAGGAGAAAGAACCAGGTCATTTGCATCTCTGGATTGGGAGATACAAAAATAACAAGGTAGAAGGGCTGAAAATGGCAGTTTTGTAATTATTTATATTGTAACCTTGAGTTATTATATTTGACTGATATTTTCTATTAAGATTTCAGGAAGGAATGTATTTTTATATAAAAGAGCATAACCTACTGGTTCCAACAAAATTTGGTTCACTGAAATTTGATTTAAAATGATTTAGTTGTGAATTTTACAAATTTATGAAAAAGAAAGGTTAGAAAATACTTAGGCCTATTTTGGGAGGTAGTTTTGTCAAATACAAATTGTCCACAGTAAAGTTTACAATTTTCTGAGTTAAACAAAAGTGGTTTCATATTTTTAGCAGTTAGGATGAATTTTCTAGAATTTATAAACTTCTAGGTTGCAAAAATGTATATAATAGATATTTCTATTTTTAGAGAAAAATCCCACACAGAAGTTCTCACATTTTATTTTACAACATTGAAGAGAACATTTTTATGAATCCATAGAAATTTTGTTCACCTCAAAAGGAGTTATAAATGATTTTATAGAAATACTTCAAGTTCCTAGGCACAAATTAAGTCATTTTTGCTTCAGAGTATTTTATGGATATTTCCTGTACAGAAGTGGTTATATTTTATTGGACAGCATTAAATTTCACAAATTTACAGAACTAACAAAATTGGTTTCACTCAAAAAGGAGTTAAAATGAATTACTTATGTATTTTGGAAGTTTACCCATTTTTCAGTCACAAAATAAATCAATTATTTGGTTTTCCCGGATTATCTTTTTCTCTCTGTCTCTCTTGCAGGTGGGGCTAGTGCGCCATAGAGACAGGGCAAACGAGACAATGGAACGGACCGTCCAGTCTAGGAGAGGATGGTCCGGCGTGGCGAAACAGAGGAGGTTTAGTCGTCGAGCGTCTCCGCGGCGGCAGCGGCGATGGCGGCGTCGGCTGCAGTCGGGGCCAAAAGAGAAAAGGAAGAGGAGTTCACGGCGAAGCTAAGGGTGGTCTTCTTGACACCTCGGGTGACCGGAATCTCGCCGGCGGTGAGGATAAGCGGCGGATGCTCTCGGGACACTGAGGCAAATCGCCCTACGGGCTTAAACCGGTCCAGCAAGTGCATGCATAAGCGTCTAAGGAGTACTGGAAAGCTCACCGAGGGTCACGCCGATCCTGGCGAAGCTAGAACAATAGCGGCGACGGTGAACTTGGTCCGGAGGCAGTGAAATCCTTCGGTCTCACGGCGCTGGGCAGCTGTGGCTGAGCTGTAGCGAAGGCAGGGTGTCTACCGTGTTAGAGGTTCCCTAGAGATGGCAGGAATGCAAAGGATCGGATCACAGCTCACCAGAGAAGGAGAAAACGACGGCGGTGGCTCAAATCGGCGCCGGGGAAGATGACGGCCGATCTCGGCGCTCGGGGCTTCCCAACTCGTTTCCTTCGGTTAGCAGGCTTCTGGAGGCGAGGCGACGTTGTTGGCGCAAGGGCTCGGTCAGACTTGTTCCGAGGCGGCCGGAACAGCGGGATGACGCCGGCGGCGGCGCTGCAGAGCAGAAAGAGAACACGGCGGCGCCACGGCGACTTCGGCCAGCGATCCTGGGGCTGTAAAGTGCGAAAATGGAACGATCAAAGCTTGTAGATCATGCTCCCGGGGTCAAGAAGGGATGGAGCTCACCAGAGGAAGCCCAGTTTTGGTCGAACACTCTCGGCAGTGAAGGAAAATGGCTTTGTCTCCGGTGATCTTTGGGGATTCCGTCGGCTTTCTCGATGGGAACGTGGAGAGGAAGGGTAGAGGGTTCTGCTGGTGAAGTTTGGAGTGAAAATGTCGAGGTTCTCTAGAGTTGAGGTCATCTAGGTCTCTCTGTCTGCTGGGAGGGAGAAGATGGATGAGCTGCTGACACGTTTGACATGCATTGCTGAGTTGCCTCCATTCCACAGTGTCCTTGGTGGGTCCCACATGTAAGATAATATTTTTCTACACATTTTTGGTTAGATTCAGTCTATGTCTTGTGGGGTCTTGTAGTGAAAACCTAGGGATGAGAGAGGGGTATGGGTAGAAGACTTGGTGAAACACACTGTCCCATGATGTGGTAAGGCTGACAAGTGGGCCAGGTCTTGTGGGTCCCACTGGTCAGTGAGAAAAGAGAGGAGAATACTCTAGAGATTGTTTTGTGAGCTGTATGGACAGCTGTCTTGCATCTGTGATTTCAGCAGATAAATAAGGGAGATAAATTATGGGAAAATTACTGGAGATAGAGCAAGATGTGTTTAACATGCTGACCAAATTTCGTTGCTAGAAGTGGTCTGGTTCATCTCTGGTGAAAAAGCAAATTAGGCACACTGATCCAGTTTTGCTGCAGTCTCATTTGTTTCTCCAGTGCCTTGATCTTATCATTTTATGTGTTTTCTTTGGGAGATAAATTAAACCAAAATTCCTGGTTGTAGGGTTCATGTTGGCACACACTTTGCAAAAGGTCTCTGTCTAATTAGTCTTCATGTTCATGTGGTAAATTTTAGAATTAAGCCAATTTATTTCAGCTAGCTTCCCAGCTTTGCTGATTTGAGGGACTTGGTTGAAGTACTTATTGAAGTGATAAAATCATGTAAAATTTACAGTGGATTAGTTATGTGGGATAGTGTTTACAGGAATTTTTCCATGATTTTATGTGCAACCTAACATCTTCAGAAAATCCTTAGACCATAAAAGGCATAGGTTAAGGGAAAGGTTCCAGGCTGAAGCTTGTTTGAATTTTTAAGAGGTCTGGACTAATGAAATAAATTCTGGAAAAATTATATTGATTCATGATAAATAAACTAGTATTTGAATATATTATTTCCCACATATGTTTCTGTTCAACTTGATGCACTTTTTGGTAGAGTTTGGTTTTTGCCGATAGGGTTTAGGTATTGAGAGTTTGACGATAGTTGCAAACTTTAATTTCGCATGAAGCGACATTGCAAGGATTTTGTTTGTGCACTCTAGTGGCAGTAGGTCACAACCCTAATTACCTGAAATTAGATTTTGGGGCTGTGACAGTCGCGCCCTTCAGTAAGCCGTTCCGCCGGCCTTTGGCCACGCCTCCCCGTCAATCCATTTGGTCATTTTGGCCCTAATTGTTTCCTATACTTTCACCAGAACTCTCCCAACCCGTCCATGCCTTTGTCGTCGGAGATCCTCGCCGAGACACCGCCTTCGCCGCCACCCCGTGCTTCCGCCGCCGCCGATTGCCCCCGTCCGCCGCTGTTTGCTGCCTTCTGGTCACTGTGACTCCTCGGTGAGCTATCCTTCGTCTTCCTCTCGTTCTCCCGTAGCTTGCCGCCGTCCTCCGGGGGCCGGATGGTCGCGGCGGGGGCGAGCCCCGTTCGTCTGGGCCGTCCAATCTGCCCGGGGGCCGATCTGGACCGGCGCGTGGCATTCCGCGGGTGCCCGCTCCCCTGCACGTCGGCGCCACTCGGGCGCCGCGTCGGCTTCTCAGCCGCCGTGGCTGCCGTGTGGCAGCCACGTGGCTGCTCCCTCGCTGGGCCGCGGTGGACTCGGTCCACCGTGCGCCATCCTCCTGTGCGTCGCTGACCGGTGGGGCCCGCCTGTTGGCGCCGGCTTCTCAGTCCGTGACGCAATAAATCGATTAATTGCGCAATAAATCGTTTAGTAATTAAATTCACACTAGAAAACACAGTAAAACTTCAATAATTCATAACTAATTCATACGAACTCTGATTAAGTCCATTCAAATTTCATTAAATCCAGAAAAATATCAAGAATTCATTAAAAATATTCTTAGCACATGTTTGCTTGCCCACATGTACTGTTTTTAATTGTTTGTGCATTGCTTGTTATAGAATCGGACGTCGGTGACCCACGGGTGTATTACGAGGTCGTAGCAGAGTACGTTGAGCCGGAGCAAGGCAAGTCGCACTATTATCTTGATCATTTTGTACCCATTTTTCGCTAAATTGCTTTGTTTTCTTAAATAAACTGCATTATTTTAATATTTCATGTGGATGGGTTATAACCTATATGATGATAGGACTGTGCCCTAGTTTTGAAACCTGAACCCTTGTCACCTGGGTAATAATATGATTAGATTACTGTTCTTAGGATGCTTAGCCATGCTTAGCAACATAGCTCACCTAGGAATTAAATGTTATCTTTTTATTTGATTCGACTCAATGTCGGAAAAAAATGGAACTTTGCATAGGCTGATGTTAAATTACTAAAATTGAACCTAAATGGTGGGCTGTAGGTGTATGGTTTTGCTTGTCACACCCATGGCATTTAAGGACCAGTTCGCGGGAACCACTTGGGCAACTACCCGTACTTTCCACAAGCCAGCGTGGGCAACGGCTGGGCTTGTAGCATTTTTTCTCCCTCTCCTAGGCACCGGAGATGAGGGTGGGCATGATGGAGTTGGGTCGGCCCGAGGTAGCGTTGATCAGCTTCCGAATTCACCGTGGTGCAAGGGGGTAGCCTGGCCAATATGGTGTGCCCTGTTGTCAGGTGCAACCTTAGCGTGGTGTGGATGGTTAGGGAGAGGTTGCGTGAACGGTCCTGTCACAGTCTCTCACGGGGCATCGTGGTGATGCACTGGCACACGGGAACGTGTGTGGGGCTATGTCTTGTGGGTACAGTTGTACACCTCTGATCAGAGTAAATCTATTCGAATAGCCGCGCCCGCGGTTATGGTCACATTGGTCAAGACTCACTGTGATTAGTCTCATCTTTAGATAATTAATCTGGTTTTATGAAACTGGTATGGTTTGGGTGGAAGGTGTGGAGTCCGGTCAACGTGGTGTAACGTTAATCGGTAGAGACTGGTGAGTGTGGTGTAACACTCATCAGTGACGCCTAGTGGACGTGGTGTAGCGTTCATCAGTGCGGCCTGGTCAACGTGGTATAACGTTGATCAGGAGAGACTGGTCAGTGTGGTGTAACGCTGATCAGTGGAGTCTGGCTAATGTGGTGTAACGTTAATCAGTGGAGTCTGGTTAACGTGGTGTAATGGTAACCGGAGGAGTCTGGTGAACGTGGTGTAGCGTTCATCAGTGGAGACTGGTCAACGTGGTGTAACGTTGATCAATTTAAGGGATGGTTGGGCCTGGTTCATGTGGTTAACATGAATCGGTGGAGAAGTAATATTGTTAAATTAATCAATCTTTTTCTGTTTGCGAACTACTACTGTTTGCAACTGCTTTTACGCAAATCAAACCCTAGCCCATCTTTGTTCCCCATGCATGTGCATAATTGTGGGTGTGATTTGTTGAGTACTATGGGTGGTACTCAGCCTTGCTCCCTTTTCCCCTCTCAGTGTTGGAGAACGCGTTCGATGAGGATCGCCCTGAGGAATAGGCTGGCTCCGCCATCAAGGTGCTTGTGGAATGGAAGCTGCTGCTAGGCCCGCTGTCTATAGACTTTATTTTCCCATTTTTCGCTGCATTTATGTAATATAATTTTACTCTGTTTGTAAGACACTCTGTATGGCAACTTGGATTTGTATACCCTGGCTTTCCTGGGCAGGGATTTATTACACATGAATGTTTAGAATTTTAGTGTCAAATTTCTGAGCGTTACAAGTTGGTATTAGAGCCGAGCTTGACCGTAGGACCAGCCAAATGGAAACCCTAAGAGCCCTCTGAAATTCTCACTTGCATATGCTTCTCACATTTGGAGTTATTTTGGGAAAAGTGGGAATTTGTTCTCGGATTGGGATAAAATCTTGGCCGTTTATTTGACGGAAATTTTTGGGAGTCAAGTTAAATTTGAAGTGAAGATTTTATTCATGGGTTGGCATGGGTGTCCAAATTTTGGGAAAACATTGGTTAATCTAGGGGAAGGTATGAATTATGGCATGCATAAAATATCTTTATTTGCTTTGCAATTATTATGTGAATTTTACTCGGTATTATTTGGCTTCGCAGTGGTATTTTTATCGGGGCTCCTCCAAGTTTACTTACAAAATTATTTTCTGCATAAAATCGTTGTTATTTCCATCTTGTTTACTGTTCACTTATTTGGATCTAAGCATACATTGATTCCCCCTCCTTGCTTTCTATAGATGGACAACCTCCCCAACCAGCGTGGCACAGACATGGGTGGTTTTGTGGAGGAGCTTCGGATGATGAGTTTCACTTTGGGGTACAGCCATGCCCCAGAGTACACTGCAGTGGAGCCCATGGAGGGTGAGCTCCCACACCGGGTTCGCTTGGAGTTACCAGGCGAGATGTACCTCCTACCTGCTATGGAGGCCGAGGTTGGTAGGCGCACCTTCAGCCATGGCTGCCAGGAGGCCGCTTTCCGCCTGATTGGAGAGCTACGACGGAAGCACCATGCTACCCTCCGCACCACTGCCTACCGCTACCTCCCTGCCGGGCGCACTACCAGACCTACAGTGCCTTCCAGCTGGCAGACAACGAGAACGACACCACCATCGTCCACATGAGGCGGGCGATGTTGGACATGGACTACATGCACGCCAACTGGGTGAGTGCAGCTCACGACTGGGAGGACGCCAACAGGACGACCATCATTGGTCTCTAGAACCAGATCGACCGCCTGAAGAAGGAGGTCGCGGAACTGAAGGGACAGCCACCACCCGGTGGGGCTAGGATTCGGCTGACCCTGAGGAAGAGGACCCTTCCTCCAGTGCGTGTTCAGTTGGCCCCCAGGAACGGGCCACACGCACCGCCACCGGCACCAGCTCCAGCTCCAGTACCAGCACCGACGGGTGGATGGATCAGCGCGTCGTCAGGTGACGACGGCTCTCAGGGAGGCACCAGCATCCACGGGGGCTTTACTTCCACCGACGACAGTAAGCTCCTTCAGCGGGTCCCGTACCCGCAGTGAGGCCAGCTCCTCGGCTCATGGTAGTGTGGACTACGTGGGCGGATCTAGGAGCTGCACCGATGACGAGGTGGGCGACGAGTAGGAGCTGGAGTACAGCTCAGATGACCGTAGGAGCCGCTCGGAGCAGTAGACACGCCACCCTTAGTTTTGTTGTTTTCCTTAGTTTGATTTTCTGTTTAGTTGTAATGTTAGGAATGTTTGCTTTGCTTGGGGTTAGTTGGTGGCATACCGTCTGTTGTGGCATGTCCACCTTAATTAGGAGTTGGACTGATTTTCCCTCATGTTTCCAACCAAAAATTTCAGTTAATTTAATTCAGCCACTTAATCATCACTCCTGTTTCTGAGCCACCTATTTTTCTCCTTCCCTTCCACTGCTCTCCCCTTCAGATGGTGAACACGAGGAGTGGTGCCCGTGCTGCCAGTGACGCCAGCGCCACCAACCAGTGGGAAGGAGCACCTCAGAACCATGGAGCACCCAATCACGTGCCACCACCGCGTACCGGAGAACCCAACGTTGGCAACAGGTTCTGGCCAACCAAAACCAGATGATGGCTATGATGATGCAGCAGATGCAGCAGAACAATCTGTAGCAGCAACACCAGCAACCACACAACCTGGTTGCTGCCCCTCAATCAAAGCTGCCTGAATTCCTAAGGGTCAGGCCGCCAACCTTCTCCAGCACCACCAACCCCATAGATGCCAACGACTGGTTGTTTGGCAATTGAGAAGAAGCTCAACCTCCTCCAGTGTAACAACCAAGAGAAGGTCGCTTTCGCTACACACCAGCTCCAGGGTCCCGCATCAGGTTGGTGGGACAACTTCCTGGTGACCCGCACCGCTACCACGGAAGTCACTTGGACAGAATTCTGCCACAATTTCCGGAAGTCTCAAATTCCGGCAAGAATTGTGGCACAGAAGAAAAGGGAGTTCAGGGACTTGGTCCAAGGAAACAAGACCGTCACGGAATACCTCCACGACTTCAACCGCCTGGCACGCTATGCGCTTGAGGATGTCCGCACCGACGCGGAGAGACAAGAGAGGTTCTTGGACAGATTGGATGACGAGCTGACCAATCAGCTCCACTCAAGTGATTACCCAGATTTCGAGAAGCTGGTGGATAAAGTGATCCGCCAGGAAAGTCAGCCCAACAAGGTGGACCGCAAGAGAAAGGCTGCTCAGTTCTGGACTCACCAGGGGTAGCACCAGAGGCTACGGATGATGCTGGGCCAGCAGGGTGGACCGTCCACCCATGATCGTCGCCAACAACGCCCGTTCCACCCGGGGCACTTCGGAGGCAGCAACAGCAACAGCGGGCAGCACAACCGTCAGTCCGCTCCACGCCCACCAATGGTGCCAGTGCAGCAGGGTCAGTCACGGAAAGACGGCGGGGGCAAGACCTTCGTCTACTTCAACTGCAATGAACCGGGTCACTTCGCCGACAAATGTCCGAAGCCGAGGCGAATGGGATCTAGGCCTGCAGCTCCCCAGCACCCAATGCCATCAGCCATGTGATAAAGGGGCGCGCCAATCATGTCTCCACGGAAGAGGCGCAGACTGCACCGGAAGTAGTATTGGGTACGTTTCTTGTGAACTCAATACCTGCAACCATACTTTTTGATTCTGGTATAACACATTCTTTCATATCCAAGAAATTTGTGGGGGCACATGGGATAAAAGTAGTGGAACTTAAAATCCCCATGAGGGTTCATACACCTGGGAACCGCATGGTAACCGCTCACTATAGCCCTTCGGTGAGCCTAGAAATCCAAGGATCACCTTTTCTAGCCAATCTTCATCCTCTTGGAATCCAAGACCTAGATGTCATCCTAGGAATGGATTGGTTGACCCGACACAAAGGGGTGATCAACTGCGCGGACCGCACCGTAACAGTGACCAGTTCGGAAGGAAAGGTGGTTATCTTCAAGTCACCTGTGCCACTGCATCAGGAAGCAAGCTTGAATCAAGTCGCAGCAGAGCAACCGTTGGATGGTGGGATGAAGCCAGAAAGGAAAATAGAGGACATTCCAATAGTAAAGGAATACCAGGATGTGTTCCCAGAAGACCTACTAGGGATGCCACCAGAAAGGGAAATTGAGTTCAGGATTGATTCGGCACTTGGAACGGCGCCAATATACAAGCGGCCGTATAGAATGGCACCGAACGAGATGGCAGAAGTCAAGAAGCAGGTTGACGATCTGCTACAGAAGGGCTACATCTGACCAAGTAATCACCTTGGGGAGCACCAATCATCTTTGTAGAAAAGAAAGACAAAACAAAGCGGATGTGCGTGGACTATCGCGTACTAAATAAGGTCACCATCAAGAACAAGTACCCCTTACCGAGGATTGATCATCTTTTTGACCAATTGGAGGGTGCCACCATTTTCTCCAAGATAGACCTGCGATTAGGCTATCATCAGCTAAGAATTCAAGAAGAAGATATACCGAAGACAGCCTTGACCACGCAGTATGGGTTGTACGAGTGCACGGTTATGTCTTTCGGACTGACAAATGCACCTGCCTTCTTGATGAATCTGATGAACAAGGTATTCATGGAGTTTCTGGATAAGTTTGTGGTAGTGTTCATCGATGACATCCTGATCTACTCAAAATCAACAGAAGAGCATGAGCAACACCTTCGTTTGGCTCTCGAGAAGTTGAGAGAGCACCAGTTGTACGCCAAGTTCAGCAAGTGCGACTTTTGGCTGAGAGAAGTGCAGTTCCTCGGACACATCATCACTGCCTCGGGAGTTGCCGTGGACCCAACGAACGTGGAATCCGTCACCAATTGGAAACCACCTAAGACAGTGACACAAGTACGGAGTTTTCTTGGACTTGCGGGTTACTACCGCCGGTTCATCGAGAACTTCTCGAAGATTGCCGGACCTATGACACAATTACTGAAGAAAGATGTGAAGTTTGTCTGGACATCCGAGTGCAACCACAGCTTTGAGGAACTCGAAAAGAAGTTAGTTTCGGCACTGGTCCTGATCTTACCGGACCCCAAGAAAGACTTTCAAGTGTACTGTGATGCATCCTGCCAAGGGCTAGGGTGTGTGTTGATGCAAGAAGGTAGAGTGGTAGCCTTGCATCGCATCAGCTATGCCCCATGAGGGCATTACCCAACACACTACCTGGAATTGGCCACAGTGGTCCATACTTTGAAGATTTGGCGGCATTACCTTATTGGTAATCGCAGTGAGATTTACACGGACCACAAGAGCTTGAAGTACATATTCACCCAGCCTGATCTGAATCTCCGCCAAAGAAGATGGCTGGAATTGATTAAGGACTATGATGTGGGGATACATTATCACCTGAGGAAAGCCAATGTCGTGGCAGACGCCTTGAGCAGGAAAAGTTACTGCAACACCACTCGAGCAGAGGCATTGTGCAAGGAAATGCAGTAGGAATTTGAACGCTTGAATCTGGGCATTATCGAACATGGATTCGTGGCAGCCCTAGAGGCCCAGCCCACGCTCTTTGATCAAGTTCGTGAGGCACAAGCAAATGATCCAGAAATTAAAGAACTTAAGAAGAACATGAGAGTCGGAAAAGCTCAGGGTTTTACGGAAGATGAAAATGGGACAGTATGGATGGGGGAACGTTTGTGCGTTCCAGAGAATAAAGAACTCAAAGACCTAATACTCCAGGAAGCCCATGAGACGCAGTACTCCATTCATTCCGGAAGCACAAAGATGTACCAAGATCTTAAAACATAGTTTTGGTGGGCCAGCATGAGAAGGGAAATCGCAGAATTCGTGGCACTTTGCGATGTGTGCCAGCGAGTCAAAGCAGAACACCAACAGCCTGCTGGACTATTACAGCCGCTCAAGGTCCCAGAGTGGAAGTGGGAAGAGATCGGGATGGATTTCATCACCGTTTTGCCCCGCACATCTTCGGGGTATGACTCAATATGGGTGGTCGTTGACCGACTCACCAAGGTTGTGCATTTCATCCCGGTGCATACAACGTATACGGGTAAGAAACTGGCTGAACTGTATATGGCTTGCATAATGTGTTTACACGAAGTACCCAAGAGGATCGTCTCTGATCGTGGTAGCCAATTCACTTCCAAGTTTTGGTAGAAGTTACAAGCAGAACTAGGAACCCGGCTGAACTTTAGCACAACATATCATCCACAAACAGATGGTCAGACTGAAAGGGTCAATCAGATATTGGAGGACATGCTAAGGGCTTGCGCACTGGACTTCGGAGGAACATGGGATAAGAGCTTACACTACGCGGAGTTCTCGTACAACAACAGTTACCAAGCCAGTTTGTAGATGGCACCGTTCGAAGCTCTGTATGGCAGGAAGTGCCGTACACCCCTTTTTTGGGATCAGACGGGCAAACGCCAGGTATTCGAAATCGACGCACTCAAAGAGGCAGAAGAGAAAGTGGCCATAATACGGGAGCGCTTAAAGGCGGCTCAATCCAGACAGAAGAGTTATGCCGACAACCGTCGCCAGGACCTAAGCTTCGAGGAAGGAGACTATGTGTATCTGCGCGTCACGCCGCTCCCGAGGAGTACACAGGTTTCAAACCAAAGGGAAGTTAGCACCTCGCTTCGTGGGACCCTACCAAGTGCTAGCCCGTAAAGGTGAAGTGGCATATCAGTTGAGCCTCCCAGCTTCAATGATAGGTATACACGACGTGTTCCACGTGTCACAACTGAAGAAGTGTCTGAGGATACCAGCAGAACAGGTAGATCCAGAATAGATCGAGATCTAGGAAGACCTCACCTATGTGGAGAAGCCTATTCGGATCTTGGAAATCAGTGAAAGAAACACACGAAGTCGGGTAATCAAATTCTACAAGGTACAGTGGAGCCACAACTCAGAAGAAGAAGCCACTTGGGAGCGAGAAGACAAACTGAAGTCTGCCTATCCCCTTCTCTTCACCAGCACGTTCGAATCTCGGGGGCGAGATTCCGTTTAAGGGGGGTAGGTTTGTCACACCCTGATTATAGCCACACTAAATTATAACTGTGAAAATGCCCAAGAAAAATAAAATTTAAAATGGCAAAAGGAATTAATTAAATATGTAAAATACAAAATTATAAGCTACTCTGGCTAGGAACATTTTTCCTAGGTTCCCCTTGCCAAAATATATTAACTGGATTTTTAGTGGAATATTCATAGAACAGGAACTATTTTTAATAAATCAAAAACGAATATTGGAATTAATTTTGCTCTGGAAATTAATTTCCTTTTCCTTTCTCTCTCTTTTTCTTTTTCCTCTCGTTGGGCCGCCAGCCCAGCACTATGCCACCTCCGCGCACGGTCCGCGCGCAGCCGCACCGCGCCTCGGGCCCACCTGCAGCCGCCTCCTCCCACTCGCTCTCTCTCTGCGCTTCGGGGCCTACTCGTCAGGCCGCTCCTGTAACGCCCAGAAATTTGCACCGAAATTCTGAACATTAATGTGTAATAAATCCCTGCCCAGGAAAGCCAGGGTACACAAACCAAGTTGCCATACAGAGTGTCTTACAAACAGAGTAAACTGTATATTACATAAATGCAGCGGAAAAAGGTAAACGGAGTCTATAAACATCTGGCCAAGCAGCCGATTCCATTCCCATAGGCACCTTGACGGCGGAGCCAGCCTATTCTTCAGGATGATCTTCATCTGACGCGTCCTCCAACACTGGGGGGAAAATTGGAGCAAGGCTGAGTACCACCCACAGTACTCAACAAATCACACCCACAAATATGCATATGCACAGGGTACAAAGATGGGATAGGGTTTATTTGCGGAAAAGCAGTTGCAAAAGGGAAGTGGTTCGCAAACAGTAAAAAGTTGTTTTATTTAACAATATTAACTTCCACTGATTAACGTTACACCACGTTAACCAGGCCCAACCATTCCCAACCGATTGACGCTAAACCACGTCAACCAGTCTCCACTGATGAACGCTACACCACGTTCACCAGACACCTCCGGGTACCGTTACACCACGTTACCCGGACTCCACTGATTAACGCTACACCACGTTAACCAGTCACCACCGGACAACGTACCACGCTGACCAGTTTTTCCCGACCAACGCTAAACCACGTTGACTAGGCCGCGCTGATGGAAGTTACACCACGACCACCAGGCGAAACTGATGAGAGTTACACCACACTCACCAGTCTCCACCGATTAGCGTTAAACCACGCTAACCAGTCACCCCCGGTCAACTCAACCATGTCGACCGGACTCACACCTTCCACACACCAGTTTGATAAAACAGGATTAATTATCTAGGTGAGACTAATCACGGTTGAGTCTTGGCCAATGTTGCCCATTACGCCGGCGGCGCTATTCGAAATAGTTTTTACTCTGATCAGAGGTGTACAACTGTACCCACAAGACACAGCCCCCACACGTTCCCGTGTGCCAGTACATCACCACGATGTTCCCGTGCGAGGGCTTGTGACAGGACGTTCACGAAACCCCTCCCTAACCATCCACACCACGCTGAGTTGCACCTGCCGACAGGCATGCCATATTGGCCAGGCTACCCCCTTGCGCCACGGTGAATCCGGCAGCCGATCAACCCTACCCCGGGCCGACCCAAACTCCATCACGCCCACCCTCTCCATCGGTGCCTAGAGAGGGAGAAGAACGCTTCAAGCCCAGCCGTTGCCCACGCTGGCTTTGTGGCAAGTACGGGAAGTTGCCTAAGTGGTTCCGCGAACCGGTCCTTAATTGCCATGGGTGTGACAAGCAAAACCATACACCACAGCCCACCATTTAGGTCAAAATTTTAGGAATTAACAACAGCCTAACCAAGGTTCCATTTTTCCGACATTGGAGTCGAATCATATAAAAAGACATTATTTAATTCCCAGGTGAGCTATGTTGCTAAGCATGGCTAAGCATCCCTAGGGATTATATTCTACTCACATTATTACCCAGGTGACAAGGATTTAGTCATCAAAACTAAGGCTTCATCCTGACATTGTATAGGCAATACCAATCCACATGAATTATTAAAATAATGCAGTTTATTTGCGTAAACAAAGCAATTAACGAAAAATGGGTACAAATTGATCAAAGTATCAGTGCGACTTGCCTTGCTCCGGCTCAAGGTATTCGCTACGATCTCGAAAAATGCAGGAGAATTACCGGCGTCGATTCTACAACAAACAATGCAAAACAATTAAAACAGTACATGGGGGTCAACAAACAATGGGGCTGAAAGTATTTTTAATGGATTCTTGGCATTTTTCTGGATTTAATGAATTTGAATGGACTTAATCAGAGTTCGCATGAATAGTTGTATGATTTATTGAATTTTACTGCTATTTTCAGAGTGAATATAATTAGCCAGTGATTTAATGCGCATTACCGATTAAAAAAAACGTCACCGGAGAGGGAGCGACGGCGCACAGAGGCGGGCGCACCACGTGCGCCACCGCGGGCAACCACGCGGGCGAGCGAGCGGGCGGCCCCGATCTTGCCACCGGGTAGATCGGACGCCCCGGGGAGCGGCGGCCAAAGCCAGCCGTCCGGCGGCGAGGCGGTGGCGCGCACGCGACCCGATGGTCGACGACGGCGACCACCGGCGCGGCGGCGACCACACGTAGGGGGGGAAGGAACGGGAAATGAAAGGGGTTCTCACGGCGGCTCGCGACGGCGAGTGACGGCGCCGAAGACGACCGGTGGCGACGAAAAAGCGGTGGGGAGGGCGGCCTCGGACGACGTCGGCGACGGAACTCCGACGGCGGGGAATGGGGCGAGAGGCGATTTGCCGAGGTGTCCTAGAGGATGAGGAGGACGGAGAGGAGGTTAGAGCGGAGAAAAATGGAGACGCGGGCGCGGCGGAATCATCGGCCGGAAAGAAAACGGAGCGGCCGATACTCACCGTGCGCGCGGGCGAGGCGGTCCAGTGAAGCTTCGGCTTCCATGAGTGGCGCCGAGATGCGGCGTGGGCGCGGCGGAGGTTGCAGGCGGTGGTGGAGCAGCCTGGCGGCGTCCGGGACTGCGGCGAGCGGCGGCCGGAGGCGGCGAAAAAAAAAAAACGGCGGAGGAACCCTGTGCGCGTGCGACGGGTTCTGGGGCACTGGAAAGCTCGGCGTTTGGGAAGAGTGGAGGAGAGGGTGGAGTGGTTTTTATACAGTCGGACGGGAGAGATCGAGGCCGACGGCTCCAATCGCGCACAGAGTGGACGGCGGGTGGGCATCGTGTGCGAGATTCACCGAGAGAGGGACGTGGGACGCCGGAGAACTCGGGGAGTGGGACGGACTCGGTCCGCGACGTTTGAACGAGTGGAGGGCGCGCGGGATGAGCGGTAGGCGGCGCCGATCGGACGGCTCCGGGGAATTTCCCCTCCGCCCGATTCGACGGAGGAGGAAGATAGAAGATGACAGGCGGGCCCGGCCTCGTAGCGGGTGCGTGGGCGCGGGAGCTCGGGCGCGAGGGCGCGGGGGCGCGGGCGCGGGCGCGAGGGCGCGGCCGCGGGCACGGACGCGAGGACGCGGGCGCGGGCGCGAGGAGGAAAAGCCGGGGAGGGAAAAAAGGACCCGGCACAGTACTGGGCGACGGCCAGCGATGGAGAAAAAGAGAAAGCAGAGAAACAGAAGGCAAAACAAAAGGAAAAAGATTTCCAAGACGATTTTAATTCCGATAAGCGTATTTGATTTATTAAAAATAGTTCCTGTGCTCTGTAAATTCCACTAAAAATCCAGTTAATGTATTTTGGCACAGAGAATACAAGAAAAATATTCCCGGCCACGATAATTTATTATCTTGCATTTTACACCATCAATTAATTTCTCTATCCTTTTTAAAATTCCTTTTCTTAGGTATTTTTCACAGGTAAAGTTTCTGTGTGGCTAATCTCTAACCATCGGGTCCGTACTTGTGCGCGCCGCCGCCTCCCGCTCGGGACGGCTGGCTTTGGCCGCCTCTCCCCGGGGCCGTCCGATCTGCCGGGTGGCAGATCGGGGCCGCCCGCTCGCTCGCCCGCGTGGTTGCCCGCGGTGGCGCCACGTGGTGCGCCAGCCTCTGTGCGCCGTCGCCTCCCTCTCCGGTGACGTTTTTTTTAATCGGTTAATGCGCATTAAAATCACTGGCTATTATATTCACTCTGAAAAATAGCAGTAAAATTCATAAATCATAATATTGCATGCGAAACTCCGATTAAGTCCATTCAAACATTCAATTTAATTAAATCCAAAAAATGCCAAGAATCCATTAAAATACTTTCAGTCCCATGTTTTGTTGACCCCCCATGTACTGTTTTTAATTGTTTATGCACTGTTTGTTTGTAGAATCCGACGCCGTAATCTCCTGCGTATTTCGAGATCGTAGCCGAATACCTTGAGCCGGAGCAAGGCAAGTCGCACTCGATACTTTGATCAATTTGTGTACCCATTTTTCGTTAAATTGCTTTGTTTACGCAAATAAACTGCATATTTTAATAATTCATGTGGATTGGTATTGCCTTAACAATGTCAGGACGAAGCCTTAGTTTTGATGACTAAATCCTTGTCACCTGGGTAATAATATGAGTAGAATATAATCCCTAGGATGCTTAGCCATGCTTAGCAACATAGCTCACCTGGGAATTAAATAATGTCTTTTTATATGATTCGACTCAATGTCGAAAAAATGGAACCTTGGATAGGTTGTTGTTAAATTCCTAAAATTTTGACCTAAATGGTGGGGGCTGTGGGTTGTATGGTTTTGCTTGTCACACCCATGGCAATTAAGGACCGGTTCGCGGGAACCACTTTGGGCAACTTCCCGTACTTGCCACAAGCCAGCGTGGGCAACGGCTGGGCTTGAAGCGTTTTCTTCTCCCTCTCCTAGGCACCGAAGAAGAGGGTGGGCGTGATGGAGTTGGGTCGGCCCGGGTAGGGTTGATCGGCTGCCGGATTCACCGTGGCGCAAGGGGGGTAGCCTGGCCAATATGGCGTGCCCTGTCGGCAGGTGCAACCTCAGCGTGGTGTGGATGGTTAGGGAGGGTTGCGGTGAACGTCCTGTCACAGCCCTCGCACGGACATCGTGGTGATGTGTATGGCACACGGGAACGTGTGTGGGGGCTGTGTCTTGTGGTACAGTTGTACACCTCTTCTGATCAGAGTAAAACTATTCGAATAGCCGCGCCGCCGGTAATGGGCACATTGGCCAAGACTCACCGTGATTAGTCTCACCCTGGATAATTAATCCTGTTTTTATCAAACTGGTGTGTGGAAGGTGTGAGTCCCGGTCGACGTGGTTGAGTTGACCGGGTGACTGGTTAGCGTGGTTTTAACGCTAATCGGTGGAGACTGGTGAGTGTGGTGTAACTCTCATCAGTTACGCCTGGTGGTCGTGGTGTAAACTTCCATCAGCGCGGCCTGGTCAACGTGGGTTAGCGTTGGTCGGGAAAAACTGGTCAGCGTGGTACGTTGTCCGGTGGTGACTGGTTAACGTGGTGTAGCGTTAATCAGTGGAGTCCGGGTAACGTGGTGTAACGGTACCGGAGGTGTCTGGTGAACTGTGGTGTAGCGTTCATCAGTGAGACTGGTTGACGTGGTTTAGCGTCAATCGGTTGGGAATGGTTGGCCTGGTTAACGTGGTGTAACGTTAATCAGTGAAAGTTAATATTGTTAAATAAAACAACTTTTTACTGTTTGCGAACTACTCCCTTTTGCAACTGCTTTTCCGCAAATAAACCCTATCCCATCTTTGTACCCTGTGCATATGCATATTTGTGGGTGTGATTTGTTGAGTACTGTGGGTGGTACTCAGCCTTGCTCCAATTTCCCCCGTGTTGGAGGACGCGTCAGATGAAGATCATCCTGAGGAATAGGCTGGGCTCCGCCAGTCAAGGTGCCTGTGGGAATGGATCGCTGTTTGCCAGATGTTTATAGACTCCGTTTTACCTTTTTCGCTGCATTTATGTAATATACAGTTTACTCTGTGTAAGACACTCTGTATGGCAACTTGGTTTGTGTAACCTGGCTTTCCTGGGCACGGATTTATTACACATTAATGTTCAGAATTTCGGTGCGAATTTCTGTGCGTTACAAGTTGGTATCAGAGCCGAGCTTGACCGTAGGACCAGCCAAATGGAAACCCTAAGAGCCCTCTGAAATTCTCATTTGCATATGCTTCTTACAGTTGGAGTTATTTTGGGAAAAGTGGGAATCTATTTTCAGGTTGGGGTTAAATTTTATTCATGGGATTGACATAGTGTCCAAATTTTGAAACATTTGGTTATTCTTGGGAAGGTTTGATTTACAGCATGCATAAAATCTCTTTATTTGTGTCGAAATTATTATGTGAATCTTATGTGGGATTATGTTGGTTTCGCAATGGTATTTTGTTGGTTCCAAATTTACTTACAAAACTATTTACTGCATAAAATCGTTGTTGTTTCCAAATTATTTATTGTTTACTTATTTGGATCTGAGCATACATTGATTTCCCCCCCTTGCTATCCGTAGACGCACCACCACCCCCACCAGCTCCAGTACCAGCACCGACGGGTGGATGGATTAGTGCATCGTCTGACGGCGATGGCTATCAGGGGGACACCAGCATCCACGGGGGTTTCACTTCTACGGACGACAGCAGCTCGATCAGCGGGTCCCGCACTCGCAGCGAGGCCAGTTCTTCGGCCCACGGGAGTGTGGATTACGTGGGCGGATCCAGGAGCCGCACAGACGACGAGGCCGGAGACGAGCAGGAGCCGGAGTACGACTCGGATGACCGTCGAAGCCGCTCGGAGCATTAGACGCGCCACCCTTAGCTTTGCCGTTTTCTTAGTTTGATTTCCTGTTTAGTTGTAATGTTAGGAATGTTTGTTTGTTTGGGGTTAGTGGTGGCATGCCGTCTGTTGTGGTATGTCCGCCGTAATTAGGAGTTGAACTGTTTTTCCTATGTTTTCCAACCAGAAGATCAGTGAATTTAATTTCCAATCACTTAATTATCACCCCTGTTTCTGAGCCACTGTTTTTCTCCTCCCCTCCCTCTGCTCTCCCCCTTCAGATGGTGAACACAAGGAGTGGAGCCCGTGCTGCCTCTGGAGCGACGCCAGCGCTACTAACCAGCGTGAAGGAGCACCTCAGAATCAGGGGAGCACCCAACCACATGCCACCGCCACTCTACCGGAGAACCCTACCTATGGCGCAGGTTTTGGCCAACCAAACCAGATGATGGCTCTGATGAGCAACAGATGCAGCAGAACAACCAGCAGCAGCAACACCAGCAACCACAGAATCCGGCCATTGCCCCTCAATCCAAGCTGTGCCAGAGTTCCTGAGGGTCAGGCCGCCAACTTTCTCCAGCTCCCCCAACCCCATTGAATGCCAACGACTGGTTGTTGGCCATCGAGAAGAAGCTCAACCTCCTCCAGTGCACCGACCAAGAGAAGGTCGCTTTTGCTACTCACCAACTCCAAGGGTCCCGCATCGGCTTGGTGGGACAATTTCCTGGTGACCCGCACCGCTACCACGGAGGTCACTTGGGCCGAATTCTGCTACAATTTCCGGAAGTCGCAGATTCCGGCGGGAATTGTGGCACAAAAGAAAAGAGAATTCAAGGACCTGGTCCAAGGGAATAGGACGGTTACCGAATACCTCCACGAGTTCAACCGTCTAGGCGCGCTACGTGCCAGAAGAGGTTCCGCACCGATGCAGAAAGACAGGAGAATTCTTGGATGGATTGAACGACGAGCTGACCAATCAGCTCCTCTCTAGCGACTACCCAGACTTCGAGAAGCTGGTGGATAAAGCTATCCGCCAGGGAGAGCCAGCACAACAAGGTGGATCGCAAGAGGAAGGCAGCACAGTTCCGGACTCAACAAGGACAGCTTCAGCGACCACGGATGATGATGAGCCCGCATGGTGGACCAGCCACCATGATCGTCCGTCAACAACGCCCGTTCCACCCGGGCACTCTGGAAGCAGCAACAACAGCGGGCAGTACAACCGTCAGTCCGCCTCCGCGCCACAATGGCACCAACACAGCAGAGTCAGCCACGGAAAGATACCGCGGGCAAGAGCTACGTCTGCTACAACTGCAATGAACCGGGCCACTTCGCCGACAAGTGTCCGAAGCCGAGGCGAATGGGATCCAGACCTGCAGCTCCCCAGCACTCCCAACGCCAATCAACAGGTGGTAAAGGGGCGTTGTCAACCATGTCTCCGCTGAAGAGGCACAGGCTGCACCGGAAGTGGTATTGGGTACGTTTCTCGTGAAACTCAACACCTGCTACTGTACTTTTTGATTCTGGTGCAACGCATTCTTTTTATAATCCAAGAAATTTGTGGGGACACATGGGATAAAGGTAGTGGAACTTAAAATCCCCATGAGGTTCATACGCCTGGGAACCGAATGGTAACTGCTCACTATAGCCCTTCAGTGAGCCTAGAAATCCAAGGATCACCTTTTCTAGCCAATCTTATCCTCTTGGAATCCAAAGACCTAGATGTCATCCTAGGGATGGATTGGTTGACTCGACACAAAGGGTGATCGACTGTGCGGACCGCACCGTAACGTGACCAGCCCGGAAGAAAAGTGGTTATCTTCAAGTCACCCGTGCCGTTGCATCGGGAAGCAAGCTTGAATCAGTCGCAGCAGAGCAACCCCCAGAAAGTGGAACAAAGCCAGAAAGGAAAATACAGGATATTCCAATAGTAAGGAATACCAGGATGTTCCCAGAGACCCTACCAGGGATGCCACCAAAAAGGAAATTGAATTCAGGATTGATCTGGCACCTGGAACAGCGCCAATATACAAGAGGCCTTAACCAGAATGGCACCGAATGAGATGGCCGAAAGTCAAGAAGCAGTCGACGACCTGCTACAGAAGGGTTATATCCGACCAAGCACATCACCTTGGGAGCACCAGTCATCTTGTGGAAAAGAAAGACAAGACAAAACGGATGTGCGTGACTATCGCGCACTAAACGATTCACCATCAAGAACAAGTACCCTTTGCCGAGGATTGATGATCTGTTCGATCAATTGGAGGGTGCCACCGTCTTCTCCAAGATAGATCTGCGATCAGCTATCATCAACTTAGAATTCGAGAAGAGGATATACCAAAGACAGCCTTCACCACGCGGTATGGTTGATGAGTGCACTGTTATGTCCTTTGGACTGACCAATGCACCGCCTTTTTCATGAATCACTGATGAACAAGGTATTCATGGAGTTCCTGGACAAGTTTGTGGTAGTGTTCATCGACGACATCTTGATCTACTCGAAGTCAATTGGAAAAGCATGAGCAACATCTTCGTTTGGTTCTGTAAAAGTTGAGAGAACACAGTTGTACGCCAGTTCAGCAAGTGCGACTTCTGGCTGAGAGAAGTGCAATCCTCGGACACATCATCACCGCTCAGAGTTGCCGTGGATCCAACGAACGTGGAATCCGTCACAATTGAAACCGCCTAGACAGTGACACAGGTAAGAGTTTTCTTGGACTGCGGTGATACTACCGCCGGTTCATCGAGAATTCTCGAAGATTGCCAGACCTATGACTCAACTACTGAAGAAGGATGTTAAGTTTGTCTGGACCCTTGACTGCAAATCACAGCTTTGAAGAACTCAAGAAGAAGTGTTTCTGGATCAGCACCGGTTTGATCTTACCTGATCCCAAAAAGGATTTCCAGTTTACTTGATGCATCCTGCTAAGGGCTAGGGTGCGTGTTGATGCAGAAGGCAGGTTGTAAGCCTATGCATCGCGTCAGTTACGCCCCCATGAGAGCAATTACCCAACACACGACTGGAATTGCCGCAGTGGTCCATGCTTTGAAAATTTGGCAGCATTACTCATTGTAACCGTAGTGAGATTTATACGACCACTAGAGCTTGAAGTAACATCTTCACCCAGCCTGATTTTTGAACCTCCGCCAGAGAAGGGGCTGGAAACTGATTAAGGACTATGATGTGGGGATACATTACCATCCAGGGAAAGCCAATGTCGTGGCAGACGCCTTGAGCAGGAAAAGTTACTGCAACACCGCTCAGGCAGAGGCAATGTGCAAGGAAATGCCCGAGCAGCAGAGTTTGAATGCTTGAATCTGGGCATTGTTGAACATGGATTCGTGGCAGCGCTAGAGGCTCAACCCACGCTTTTTGATCAAGTTCGCAAGGCACAAGCGAACGATCCATTAAATCAAGAACTTAAGAAGAAATGAGAGTCGGAAAAGCTCAAGTTTTACGGAAGATGAGAACGGGACGGTATGGATGGGGAACGTTTGTGCGTTCCAGAGAATAAAGAACTCAAGGACCTAATACTCCGGGAAGCCCATGAGACGCAGTACTCCATTCATCCAGGAAGCACCCAAAATGTACAAGACCTTTAGAACCAAGTTTGGTGGCCAGCATGAGAAGGGAAATCGCTGAGTTTGTGGCACTTTGTGATGTGTGCCAGCGAGTCAGGCAGAACACCAACGGCTGCAGGACTGCCTACAGCACTCAAGGATCCAGATGGAAGGAAAGAGATCGGGATGGATTTTATCACCGGGTTGCCCCGGACATCATCGGGGTATGACTCAATCTGTGGGTGATCGTGGATCGACTCACCAAAGTTGCGCATTTCTCCCCGTGCATACCACGTACTCGGGTAAGAACTGCGGAACTGATATGGCTCGCATAATGTGTTTACATGGAGTACCCAAGAAGATCGTGTTTTGATCGTGATAGCCAGTTCACTTCCAAGTGTTTGGCAGAAGTTACAAGAAGGTTGGGAACCCGCTGAACTTCAGCACGGCATATCATCCGCAAACAGATGGTCAGACTGAAAGAGTCAATCAGATTATTGGGGACATGCTGAGAGCTTGTGGACTAGACTTCGGAGGAACATGGGATAAGAGCTTACCCTACGCAGAGTTCTCGTACAACAACAGCTACCAGGCCAGCTTGCAGATGGGCACCGTTTGAAGCTCTGTATGGCAGGAAGTGCCGCGCACACCCTTTTCTGGGATCAGACAGGTGAGTCAGGTATTCGGAACTGACGCACTCAAAGAAGCTAGAAGAGGAAGTAGCCGAATTATACGAGAGCGTTTGAAGACGGCTCAATCCAGACATAAAGAGTTATGCTGACAACCGACGACGAGACTTAAGCTTCGAGGAAGGAGACTACGTGTACCTTCGCATCACCCCACTCCGCGGAGTACACAGGTTCCAAACCAAAGGAAGCTAGCACCACGTTTCGTGGGACCTCAAGTGCTAGCCCGTAAAGGTGAAGTGGCATATCAGTTGAGCCTCCTAGCTTCAAATGACTGGCATACACGATGTGTTCCACGTGTCACAACTGAAGAAGTGTCTGAGGATACCAGCAGAAAACAGGCAGATCCGGAACAGATCGAGATCCAGGAAGACCTCACCTACGTGGAGAAGCCAATACGGATCCTGGAGATCAGCGAAAGAAACACAGGAGCCGGGGTAATCAGATTCTGCAAGGTACAGTGGAGTCACCATTCAGAGGAAGAAGCCACCTGGGAGCGAGAAGACGAACTGAAAGTCCGCCCATCCTCACCTTTTCGCCAGCGCCTCCAATCCGTCAGGACGAGATTCTGTTCAAGGGGGGTAGGTTTGTCACACCCTGAGTTTAGCCACACAGAAACTTTACCGGAGAAAATACCTAAGAAAAGGAATTTAAAAATGGCTAGAGAAATTAATTGATGGTGTAAAATGCAAGATAATAAATTATCGTGGCCGGGAATATTTTTCTTGTATTCTCTGTGCCAAAATACATTAACTGGAGTTTTAGGGGAATTTACAGAGCACAGGAACTATTTTTTAATAAATCAAATACGCTTATCGGAATTTAAATCATCTTGGAAATCTTTTCCTTTCTTTTCCCTTCTGTTTCTCTGCTTTCTCTTTTTCTCCATCACTGGGCCGCCGGCCTAGTACTGTGCCGGGTCCTTTTTTCCCTCCCCGGCCTTTTCCTCCTCGCGCTCGCGCCCGCGCCTGCGCCCGCGTCCTCACGGTCCGGCCCGCGCCCAGCTCCGCGCGCCTCGCGCCCGCGCCCGCTCCGCGCCCGAGCTCCCGCGCCCGCGCACGTGCGCCACGCACCCGCTGACAGGCCGGGCCCGCCTGTCATCTCATCTTCCTCCTCCGTCCGAATCGGGCGGAAGGGGAAATTCCCGGAGCCTCCGATCCGGCGTCCGCCTCCGCCTCATCCCGCGCCCCTCCACTCGTTCAAACGGTCACGGGCCGAGTCCGTCCCACTCCCCCGAGTTCTCCGGCGTCCACGTCCCCTCTCTCCCGTGAATCTCGCACACGATGCCCACGCCGCCGTTCACTCTCCCGTGCGCGATTGGAGCCGTTCGACCTCGATCTCTCCCGTCCGACTGTATAAAAACCATCTCCACCCTCTCCTCCATCTTTTCCCCAACACGCCGAGCTTTCCAGTGCCCCAGAACCCCGTCGCCACCGCGCACCCGTTCCCGCCGTTTTTTTCGCCGCCTCCGGCCGCCGCTCGCCGCCGTTCCGGACGCCGTCAGGCTGCTCCGCCACCGCCAGCACTTCCGCCGTGCCGCGCTGCATCTCGGCCGCCACTCCGTGGAAGCCGAAGCTCGCCGGACCGCCTCGCCCGCGCGCACGGTGAGTATCGGCCTTCCGCCTCCTTTCCGGTCGGT
The DNA here is from genome assembly GCA_003991445.1 of Oryza meyeriana var. granulata. Taxonomy (NCBI): domain Eukaryota; kingdom Viridiplantae; phylum Streptophyta; class Magnoliopsida; order Poales; family Poaceae; genus Oryza; species Oryza meyeriana. The sequence continues at coordinate 49,917 of RYFJ01001235.1, forward strand.
GTTTCCTGCCGTGCCGTGTCTCCATTCTCCGCTCTAACTCCTCTCCCGTCCTCCTCATCCTCCAGGACACCTCGGCAATCGCCTCTCGCCCGTTCCCCGCCGTCGGAGTTCTGTCGCCGACGTCGTCCCGAGGCCGCCGCCGCTTTTTCGTCGCCACCGTCGTCTTCGCGCCATCGCTCGCCGTCGCGAGCCGCCGGTGAGAACCCCTTTCGTTTTCCCGTTCCTTTCCGCCCCTCCGTGTGGTCGCCGCCGTGCCGGGTGGTCGCCGTTGTCGACCATCGGGTCGCGTGCGCGCCGCCGCCTCCCGCTCGGGACGGCTGGCTTCGGCCGCCGCTCCCCGGGGCCGTCCGATCTGCCGGGTGGCAGATCGGGGCCGCCTGCTCGCTCGCCCGCGTGGTTGCCCGCGGTGGCGCCACGTGGTGCGCCCGCCTCTGTGCGCCGTCGCCTCCCTCTCGGGTGACGTCTTTAAATCGGTTAATGCGCATTAAATCACTGGCTAATTATATTCACTCTGAAAATAGCAGTAAAATTCAATAAATCATAACTATTTCATGCGAACTCGATTAAGTCCATTCAAATTCATCAAAATCCAGAAAAATGCCAAGAATCCATTAAAAATACTTTCAGCCCATGTTTTGTTGACCCCATGTACTGTTTTTAATTGTTTATGCATTGTTTGTTGTAGAATCCGACGCCGGTAATTCTCCTGCGTATTTCGAGATCGTAGCCAAATACCTTGAGCCGGAGCAAGGCAAGTCGCACTGATACTTTGATCAATTTGTACCCATTTTTAGTTAAATTGCTTTGTTTATGCAAATAAACTGCATTATTTTAATAATTCATGTGGATGGTATTGCCTATACAATGTCAGGATGAAGCCTTAGTTTTGATAACTAAATCCTTGTCACCTGGGTAATAATATGAGTAGAATATAATCCCTAGGATGCTTAGCCATGCTTAGCCAACATAGCTCACCTGGTGAATTAAATAATGTCTTTTTATATGATTCGACTCAATGTCGGAAAAATGGAACCTTGGATAGGTTGTTGTTAAATTCCTAAATTTTGACCTAAAAGGTGGGCTGTGGGTGTATGGTTTTGCTTGTCACACCCATGGCAATTAAGGACCGGTTCGCGGGAACCACTTGGGCAACTTCCCGTACTTGCCACAAGCCAGCGTGGGCAACGGCTGGGCTTGAAGCGTTTCTTCTCCCTCTCCTAGGCACCGATGAAGAGGGTGGGCGTGATGGAGTTGGGTCGGCCCGGGGTAGGGTTGATCGGCTGCCGGATTCACCGTGGCGCAAGGGGGGTAGCCTGGCCAATATGGCGTGCCCTGTCGGCAGGTGCATCCTCAGCGTGGTGTGGATGGTTAGGGAGAGGTTGCGTGAACGGTCCTGTCACAGCCTCGCACGGGACATCGTGGTGATGTACTGGCACACGGGGACGTGTGTGGGGGCTGTGTCTTGTGGGTACAGTTGTACACCTCTGATTAGAGTAAAACTATTCGAATAGCCACGCCCGCGGTTATGGGCACATTGGCCAAGACTCACCGTGATTAGTCTCACCCTAGATAATTAATCCTGTTTTATCAAACTGGTGTGTGGAAGGTGTGAGTCCGGTCGACGTGGTTGAGTTGACCAGGGGTGACTGGTTAGCGTGTTAACGCTAATCGGTGGAGACTGGTGAGTGTGGTGTAACTCTCATCAGTTACGCCTGGTGGTCGTGGTGTAACCTCCATCAGCGCGGCCTGGTCAACGTGGTTTAGCGTTGGTCGGGAAAAACTGGTCAGTGTGGTACGTTGTCCGGTGGTGACTGGTTAACGTGGTGTAGCGTTAATCAGTGGAGTCCGTGTAACGTGGTGTAACGGTACCCGGATGTGTCTGGTGAACGTGGTGTAGCGTTCATCAGTGGAGACTGGTTGACATGGTTTAGCGTCAATCGGTTGGGAATGGTTGGGCCTGGTTAACGTGGTGTAACGTTAATCAGTGGAAGTTAATATTGTTAATTAAATCAACTTTTTACTGTTTGCGAACTACTTCCCTTTGCAGCTGCTTTTCCGCAAATAAACCCTATCCCATGTTTGTACCCTGTTCATATGCATAATTGTGGGTGTGATTTGTTGAGTACTGTGGGTGGTACTCAGCCTTGCTCCAATTTGCTCCCCCCCCCCAGTGTTGGAGGATGCATCAGATGAAGATCATCCTGAGGAATAGGCTGGCTCCGCCGTCAAGGTGCCTGTGGGAATGGAATCGGCTGCTTGGCCAGATGTTTATAGACTCCGTTTTACCTTTTTCCGCTGCATTTATGTAATATACAGTTTACTCTGTTTGTAAGACACTCTGTATGGCGACTTGGTTTGTGTACCCTGGCTTTCCTGGGCAGGGATTTATTACACATTAATGTTCAGAATTTTGGTGCGAATTTCTGGGCGTTACAAGCACCAAGCCACAGGCCAGCTCAACTGGGGTATAAGCCAAACACCAAACTTCTCCTCCATGAAAAGCTTCACTCTAAATATTGTAATAATGCAAGACTGAGTACCACCAACTGTACTCAACAAGTCATACTAGGGAATGCAATGTAATGCAACAGGGTGATTCAAAGGAAAGGCATAGTAATGGCTTACTTTCGTAAAACAACATTTAAAAACATTTGCATTGAAATCATTGAAAACCGTATAGTTTAATTAATATCAACATTAAATCTGTCTCTGAACAACGCTCCAACGCAGTTCAGGCCCAAACCATAACTCTCCAACTAGGAGCCATCAAATTCCATCATTTATCATCATTATTAAATAGTGTGGGACTAATCACAGAAACATTGCTAGGCCCACTCATTAACCGCGAGCATGACTATCCGAATAGTTTTACTCTGGCCAGAGGTGTACACTTTACCCACAAGACACGATTCCACACATGTTACCATGATACTGTAAAGGGGGAAATCGTGACAAGACCTTTCATGCAACTCGCCCAACAGAACAGTACCCGCTGAACCACCAATCTCCGGCAGGAACTGATCAGGCACCCAACAGGGAGACGATTCAACGCCCAAAACATGGACTTATTGACACAGCCACAACACACCATGGTGCCTCCTGTTGAACTCGCTACACTATGGATCCAGCCATTACCCCTTCTAGCTTGTGGTTAGTACAGTAAATGCTTTTCAACAAGTAGTCTACGAACCGGTCCTTAACTGTCATGAGCACCGCTAGCAACATTCCAATCCTAGTGCTCACAACCCACCATTCAGTCAACTTTTATTTGACATAGTTAATTAATCAACCATGACTCACTGTCGTGAAAATATAGCCATTTAACATTAAAGGGTCATTAATGTTTGAATTGTTTCCCCACATAAAATGTCGCTATAGTTTCTAGGCATGGCTAAGCAAATCCTAAATAATCTAGCCAGATAAATAATTAAACATCCAGCTAGTCAATATTATTACCCGAGGTATCAAGGTAAAGGAATCAATATCAATATGGCCATAATAGTCAGGATCATAGGATAGTAAATAAATACCCATATAATGACATTCAAAAACATTTCATGCAATAACTTTAAAATAAAATAGATTTCACAAATGGGATCAACATGCTCAAGGAGATTGTCTTGTGACTTGCCCTGCAATCGAAAACGTCTTTGACTGCTCTTCCGAATTCTTTCGCAGACTCCGCAATCTTCCGAAACGGCGAAATATACGTAACTATACGTAAAATAATGAAAAACCCTAAGAAAATCCAAATAAATAGTATATAAAAATGCATAAACAGGTAGATTATGATTTTAGATAAATTTAGGAAGAAGAATGGGTTGATTCGGACTTCAGACGGAAAAGATACAGCTTTTGCAAGATTGAATTTAGAGTAAATCCAAAAGAAATTGGAAACGAATATTCTCAGGAATATTCTCTGGATTTTTGGATTAAAGTGAATATTTTAAAAAGGGAACTGACACGTGGGATTCACTGTCAGTGACTGGACTTATGTAGACTCGGTCTATGGGACAGAGGAAAGAGGCTTTATGGACAGCTGACCTGGATGCCATATGGGCAAAGGAGTACGAGATGGCGATGAGATGGATACCACCATGGCAATTAGGGCTGATGCGGCTTTGACTAGATTAAAAGAATTAACGGCTGAGATTCATTTTCGGGAGATCGAATAGACGAGATGGACTCGGGGTTTTGAAGGGAATTGGGATGCTCCTGATTTGATCTCGGCAATTCAAAGGCTGAAAAGGAGCGAGGTCTACGCGTGGGGCCTACTGTCATCCATAGGAGGGGCACCAATGGAGGGGGCCCACACGTCTTTGTCCAAGATGCTTTGCCAGCGGGGCCGGCCTGTCAAGGCTCCTGGCCGGGCGAACTCGCCAGCCTGTCATGGCGCGACGGCGGCTGAGGCAGGGAGAGGTCGGGAGACGACGACGATGATCGATGGCGGTAGCTGACGGCGACGGGATGGCGACGCGGTTCGGCAGAGGAGGATGGCAACGATGTTGACGACGCAGCGACCAGCGAAGACTGGCGAGCAGATTTGCAACGACGCAACGGTAGATGGGAGAAAAACATCGGGGCACCGGGGAGGAAGAAAGGAGAGGGCAGTGCGGTAGGGTGCTCACCGGCGACGGCTTGCAGGGGCAGAGGTGGCGACGTCGGTGGCGTCCTCCGGTGGGGATAGATGACGAAGACGGCAACGCCCCCACGGCGGCGTCGGCGCAGGATGTAGGAGTGGCGCGGTGGGGCACAGGGGCGGTGACCTCGGCAGCAGGGCGATAGGACGGCGGCGACGCTCTCAGGATGCAGGGGTAGCGGCGACGGCGCACGGGGCTATGGCGGCTCTGGATGGCGGTAGCAGGGCGGCGGCGCACAGCTGCAGGGCAATGGCGGCAGACAGGATCGAGTAGAGCGGCGACGACGTGGTTAGGGCGCTCACCATGAAGAGACGACGGTGATTGTTGGCCCAGCACCGCGAAGGCGTGCCCGCGCCCGGGACTTCGCCCGGGACCTCGTGTCCGTGCCCGGGCCCTCGCGCGCCGGACTCGCCCTTGCAACCCGAGCTCGCTTGCGCTGCGCTCGCTCCCGCGCCCCGCGTCCGGCCTTCGACCGTGCCCCGGGCCCCTAGCCCGGGCTACGCCTCCCGCGCCCCGCTCCCGGCCCCCTCGCCCGGCCTCGTCCGGGCATGCGTCCGTGCCCAGGTACTTGTCCGGGGCCTCGCCTGGGATCGCCTCCGTGCCCGGGCCCTCGCCCGGGTAGCGAGACCGTGTCCGGGAGGACGAAGAACTCACAGCTCTCTCTCTCACTCGATGAAACACACACTCACACAAGAAGATGAACTGTACACGAGGAATTTCCACGCTGCACACCAGCGCACACAACACAGTACTTTTTTTCACTTGATTGCTCTCCCTCACGGATCACAGCGATTACACAGGGCTTAAATAGACACAGTACCATGGCCGGTACTCACACACCTCCACTTCTCCTCACTCTCCGGTCACACGACCCGGCCGCACGACTCGGCCACACACCGCCACTTCTCCTGACTCTCCGGTCACACGACCCGGCCGCACGACTCGGCCACGCACAGGCTGCTCCACTACCTCCACTGCACACTACCTCCACTTAGCGCATGCACGCACTCGCATCGATCTGCCGACGCACGCACTCCGTGCTTCTCTCCAATAGATCAACTAACTCACACGGACACCACACGACTTGGCTAAAACTCACACAAACCCGTAACAACAAGATTAAGTCTAACAATCACCCCCTAATCTTGTTGATTTTATTCCGCACCCCCACAAGATCTTCACAGTAATGTCGGCTCATCGTCGACGTCCGCCATGGCGAGTTGCGCCACCCCCTTCACTGTTTTCTTCACTTTGTCGCACTCATCGGCGAAGTGGCCGAACTCACCACATTTGCGGCAGTCAATCTTGGACTTGTCGAACTTGCCGCGGTACTTCTTCTTCTCGCCATTGTTGCCGGACCCCTCTCTCTTCTCTTTTGCAACTATGGCCTCCCACTCAGCACGTGTGGAGCGTGCTCAGCGCTCGCAGTAAGCAGCTGCTCCTTCCCTTCGTTTTCACGACGTCGGCCCCTTGGAGGACTCCTCGAATGCCGCAAGCGTCCGATCGTCTCCGTCACCGTTTCATCTCCGACACATCCCCCCATTGCTCGATGGGTGCTTATAAGGATCGGAATTTGTCGGGAACGGAATGCAAGAGCTTCTCCACGACGGTGGTCTCCTCCACTTTCGTGCCGAGAGAGCGAATCTCGTTCACGATCGTGGTAACCTTTAAGGCAAAATCATTAATTTTCTCAGAATTTCCCATGTACATACCATCAAAGCTCCCTCTTGAGGGTTTGTACCCGGGCCTTCTTAACATGCTCTTCACCCATGTTCATCTGGATTGAGAGCATCCCATGCCTCCTTGGCCGTCTCCTTCTGGGATATGGCCATCACCATGGCCTCTGGCCACAGCTTGGACGATGCGGCGAGAGCCATTTGGTCCATCTTCTCATCGGCTGCGTTGCCCTCCACGGCAAGCCCACACACCTTGTGCCGCGCATTGAAAATTTTCATTTTCACCGCCCAGACACGTAGTTGTTTCTCCCCGGAGCATGGGGTAACGTAGCGTCACCCCCGCCTCCTTCACCTGCTGGCAGTTCAGCGAGCTCAATGGCTGCCTTGGCCGCCGTTGTTGCATCGCCACCGTGCCACTGCCGTTGCCAGGCGGCTCGGCGGCGTGTACACCTCCTTCACTTGACATGACAGCAAGAACTCACCTTGGCTCTGATACCAATTGTTGGCCCAGCACCGCGAAGGCGTGTGCCTGCGCCCACGGACTTCGCCCGGGACCTCGCGTCCGTGCCCGGCCCTCGCGCCCGGGGATCACCCTTGCGCCCGAGCTCGCTTGCGCTGCGCCCGCTCCCGCGCCCCGCATCCGGCCTTCGACCGTGCCCCGGGCCCCTAGCCCGGGCTACGCCTCCCGCGCCCCGCGCCCGGCCCCCTCGCCCGGCCTCGTCCAGGCACGCGTCCGTGCCCGGGTACTTGTCCGGGGCCTCCCCCGGGATCGCCTCCGTGCCCGGGTCCTCGCCCGGGTAGCGAGACCGTGTCCGGGAGGACGAAGAACTCACAGCTCTCTCTCTCACTCGATGAAACACACACTCACACAAGAAGATGAACTGTACACGAGGAATTTCCACGCTGCACACCAGCGCGCACAACACAGTACTTTTTTTCACTTGATTGCTCTCCCTCACGGATCACAGCGATTACACAGGGCTTAAATAGACACAGTACTGTGGGAGCCATGGGCCCCGGGTACCTCATTACAAGCACATGGGCTACTCGGATAGAGGATGGGCCAGATCATGTAATTAGAGATAAGATAGCACCCGGCAGGCTATGCCTTGTACAATAAGGAAACATAGCCTTAGTCGGATAGGATTCTATCTCTAAGAAGGAAATCCCTTGGTCATATCCGACTGGGATCCTTACCATGTACCCCTATCCCCTAGTATATAAAGGGAGGCAGGGCGCCCCATGAGGGCAACCCCAGATCGTTGATCACAAATCCACCTCAGAGGAATAACACCTCAACTGGACGTAGGGTATTACCTCACATCGAGGGCCTGAACCAGTATAATTCCCTCGTGTTCCTCTGCAATCCACCGAATTCCATATCGCTGAGTACCCCCATAGTATTATTGCCGGTGTAAAACATCGACAGTTGGCGCGCCAGGTAGGGGACCGGCGAGTTCTTCATCAACAGATTCGATGGATCCCATCAACGGAGTCAAGGGCGACAAGTTCTCCAACGGAGACACCATCACCTTCGGGAGCCTTGATTTCGTCGCCGATCAACTCGGCAACCTTTCTTTGGCTGAGGCAGATCCGATCTTGCCAGCCGAGGAGCTAGCCGGCGTTGCGCCAGCCGGCCTCAGGGACGTCGCCATCTCCTTCGACGATCTACTACGACAGTCCCTCACATCGCCGGACATCGGGACAACTCTCTCCTTCGGCGTCCGGCTCGCACTAGGCCTTGAGCCAGCGCGGGTTAGGCCGAGAGGGGGAGAGATCGTCTGTCTCCCATACGGATTCGGCGACGCTGTGCATCTACAACCCGCGCAGCAGACCGACACTCTCAGCGATTCAGTTTGGAACACGGTCATGAACCGTTCAGATTGGATCTAGGGAGGTCGGAGTCGTCCTAACTCCGATAAACTACTCGGAGTCCGACACTAAGTCGGGTATGGGCGGTTCGAGCATCAAACTCGGACTCCACCTTGGCAAGCTCCCTCCTCCCCCGCGAGATCTCATGGCTTCAACGCCACCTTCCGAGGTGCGCCCGACGGCAAGAGGAGCAGCATGAGGAGCGCGCGCGAATACAACAACAAGAGGAGCCAACCGACAAGCTCGCAATGACGGGCTTCGACAAAGCCTGGGCGAGCGCCCAGCAGCAGATCCTCCAAACCAAAGTCGGCGACCACGATGTTTCTTCGTCACGCCACAACAGAACGGTCGTGGCCGCCGCAACTCTCGTTGGACTCACGCTCCAGTTGGGCCGGACCATCAGGCCACACCAACCATCGCCAAGATAAGGCGATGATATTACTGCTGCCGCCTGCCAGCAGAGAGAAGAGCAAGAACAGTCAGGTCAACACTCACATACCGACCGTCGAACGGGCTCTCCACGGCGGAGTCATCTGCATAGATAATCAGCACGACGACGGGCAGCCGGCTCCACCCGGCAGCATGAAGATATCCCGCCAAACAAACTTGCAATACAAACTACGACAACCGGCGGAAGAATACCCGCCAAACCACACTTGTGACACAATACCAATACTTCACTAATCTAGACGCCGACCCAATCAAGACCTCCGATTGCGGTTACAACGCCCAACTAGTACCAAAGACGCATCTTGCCACCACCCTAAGGCCCGGCGCGAAAGAACGGACAGAAGACGCAACGCCGCCGGCTGGAGGTGAACACGAGCGCTTCGGTCTCCATTACGAGCGCTACACCGCCAAACCGAAGCCCAAAGTCCTCACGATAATGAAGGCATTCCAGCCTTTACTCGGGAGTTACAGGACGTCCGATGGCCAGTCGGCTTTAAGCCTACCGGAATTGAAAAGTACGACGGCAAGACCAACCCAGTCAGTCCTGCTCACCGTCTACGTCTAGCAGTTACAAGCTGCTGGGGGCGACCGCAGAGCCATGCCAATAGCTAACAAGACCTCCCAGTCGCGTTATCCGACTCGGCGAGGACATGGCTGACAGGCCTCCAAGGTTGTCGATCGGTCCTGTGGACAACTCAGGGGAGCCGGTTTCATCCCTAACTTCCAGGACCCCCAGGCCGACTCCAACCCATTTTCCGGGGGCCCCTCGCGTACGAGTCCAAACGCAAGCACAGGATATATCCGCGGGATATTAACGCCGTCCTCCACAACGGATACCCCCAATACCTGCGCTGGTCAGAGATGGCTATCACTTCAACCGCGCGGATCACCCAGATCGGGTTTCCCCACCCAGGACGATACCATCGTCCTGGATCCGGTCGTCAAAAATATTAGGCTGAAGAAAACCCTCATCGACGGAGGCAGTGCGCTCAACATCCTGTTCGCCAAGACTTTGGACGAGATGAGAAATTCCTCGTTCAGAACTACGGCCGAGCACCGCGCCCTTCCATGGGATAATCCCCGGCTTGTCATCAACCCCACCGGGCAGATAACCTTGCGCGTGACCTTTGGCACGCGGGACAACTTCCGCACAGAAAACATCTCCTTCGGTCGCTGACTTCGAGACCCGCGTATCACGCGATACTCGGACGACCGGCCTCCAAAATTCATGGCGATACCGCACTACACATACATGTGCTGAAGATGCCCGGGCCAGCAATGGAGACCTCTCCCCTCCGCAGCGACGCGCTAAGCAAGCCTTCACTCTGCGACAAGGAGCTGCGAGCTGGCTCAAACACAAGAAAGCGGTAGTCGGGCGCGACAGCATCCGGCAAGCCGCTATCATCTGAAGTCGATCAAGATCCAGTTACCGGCGAAAAAAAAGCAGCGAGTCGGGAATTTAGTAATAACACGCGGACTCTGACACATCAACATAATCTTTGAAGAAGATCCCTTTACTTCCTTTCTCAGGACCCTTCCGACACCCCGCGCTCCATTCTTTCTCTGCAGACTGCCTTAGTCGGTGACCGGACTCGACCCCAATAGGAAGACGCGCTCGTCACCTTCCTCCAAGCCAACAAAGATATCTTCGCGTGGAAACCGTCTGACATGCCGGGCGTACCAAGGGAGGTGATCGAGCACGCCCTACATGTAAAGCCGGACGCCAAGCCGGTCAAGCAACGCCTGCGGCGCTTCGCTCAAGACCGCAAGGATGCTATCCGGGAGGAAATCACCAAGCTCCTCGCAGCCGGCTTCATCAAGGAAGTCTACCACCCGGACTGGCTGGCCAACCCAGTCCTGGTCCGGAAGAAAAACGGTAAATGGCGCATGTGCGTCGACTACACCGACCTCAACAAAGCGTGCCCCAAGGACCCATTTGGTCTTCCCAGGATAGATCAGGTGGTTGACTCCACGGCGGGGTGCGACCTACTCAGTTTTCTCGACTGTTATTCGGGATATCATCAAATCAGCTTGAAGGAACAAGACTGTTTAAAAACATCTTTCATCACGCCGTTTGGAGCGTATTGCTATATCACAATGCCGTTCGGTCTGAAAAACGCAGGCGCAACCTACCAAAGGGCTATTCAGCGGTGTCTACACACTCAGATCGGGCGCAACGTGGAAGCCTACGTCGACGATGTGGTGATCAAGTCTAAATCCCGACAAGACCTCATTGCCGACTTGGAAGAAACCTTTCAAAACCTTCGAAGATTCAAGATGAAGTTGAACCCGGACAAGTGCACCTTCGGGGTGCCGTCTGGGAAGTTACTCGGCTTCATCGTCTCGCACCGCGGCATCGAGGCTAACCCGGAGAAAGTCAACGCCATCAAGAACATGGCGCCCCCGACCAACCTTAAAGACATCCAGAAGCTAACAGGCTGCATGGCGGCACTCAGTCGGTTTATCTCCCGACTGGGCGAACGGGGCATGCCCTTCTTCAAGCTCCTCAAAAAGGCGGACACCTTTCAGTGGACCCCGGAAGCCCAGCAAGCCTTCGAAGACTTCAAAGAATTCCTCACATCACCCCCCGTGCTAGCGTCACCCCTGCCCCAGGAACCACTAATGCTTTATCTGGCGGCAACAACACAGGTAGTCAGCACAGTGCTGGTAGTGGAGCGATCCGAACAGGGTCATCTTCAAAAAATACAACGGCCAATCTATTTTGTCAGCGAGGTCCTTGCCGACTCCAAAACAAGATACCCGCAGGTCCAGAAGCTGCTATACGGCCTACTCATCACAGTCCGAAAGCTGGTGCACTACTTTCAAGCACATCAAGTCACGGTGGTCACAGCGTTTCCACTCGGGGATGTCCTTCATAATCGCGAGGCCACCGGCCGGATCGCTAAATGGGCACTCGAGCTGATGGCGTTTGACATCACCTTTCAGCCACGGACAGCTATCAAATCTCAAGCTCTAGCCGACTTCGTGGCCGAGTGGACAGAAGTTCAACTCCCAACACCAACAACAAAGCTAGAGTACTGGACAATGTACTTCGACGGTTCCCTACGGATCGGCGGTGCCGGGGCTGGAGTCATACTGACATCCCCACTGGCGAAAAGTTGAAGTACGTACTACAAATCCACTTCCTGGCTTCCCACAACGTCGCCGAGTACGAGGCTCTTGTTCACGGGCTCCGCATCGCCATATCACTCGGCATACGTCGACTGGTTGTGCGCGGAGACTCCCAACTCGTGGTCAACCAAGTCATGAAAGACTGGACCTGTCTCGATGACACAATGGCGGCATACTGTCAGGAGGTCCGCAAGTTGGAAAACAAGTTCGACGGGCTGGAAATCACACACGTCCTGCGTCAATACAACGACGCGGCCGATGAGCTGGCAAACATGGGATCCAAGCGAGAAGCGGTTCCGACTGGAATCTTTGTCGAGCAACTTATGGAGCCATCAGTCAAGAAGAAACCGGCACAAGAGCAGTCGGGAGGCGAGCCTACCCCGACCACCGACGAAGTGCTGCACATATGTCAAGACTGGAGGGGTCCTGTTCTCAAATTCCTCCTGGACGATGAACTCCCAGAAGATCGCAGTCAAGCCGAGTAGATCAAGCGTCGAAGCAAAAGCTTCCTGCTAGTCGGAGAAGACCTGTACCGAAGGAGCGCATCCGGTGTCCTCATGCGCTGTGTCACCACTGAGGAAGGCAAGCAGATCCTGCATTCAATCCACTCGGGCATATGTGGCAACCACGCTGCATCCAGGACGTTAGTCGGAAAGGCTTACCGGCAGGGATTCTTCTGGCCCACCGCAGTCACAGACGCCAAAGACATCGTTCGCAAGTGCGAGGGTTGCCAGTTCTTCGCAAGACAGACAAATCTCCCCGCCCAGGAACTCCAGACTATCCCTATTTCCTGGCCATTCGCAGTATGGGGGCTCGACATGGTCGGGCCATTCAAGAAAGCGCCAGGAGGGTTCACGCATTTATTCGTCGCAGTGGATAAATTCACCAAGTGGATTGAGGCTAAACCCGTCGCAACAATCACAGCGGCACGGGCAAAGGACTTCATCCTGAGTATACTATACCGGTTTGGGGTCCCTAACCGCATCATAACCGACAACGGCACTCAGTTCGCAGCGGGCCTATTCCAAGATTTCTGCGACGACTTCGGCATCAAGATCTGCTATGCATCTGTGGCACACCCACGGAGCAATGGGCAGGTTGAGCGAGCCAACGGCATGGTCCTACAAGGCATCAAGGCCAGGATATACGACCGACTACAACCATATGCGGGTCGGTGGGTACAAGAACTACCATCCGTTCTCTGGTCTCTCAGAACCACGGTTAGTCGGGCAACAGGGCAATCCCCTTTCTTCCTGGTCTACGGCACCGAGGCCATGCTACCGACAGAGATACAGTTCGGCTCTCCGCGAGTCCGGGCTTACTCCGAGGACGACTCCAACGGCACCCGACTGATCGAATTAGATCAGCTGGAAGAAGCAAGAGACGCCGCAACAATCCAGTCGGCAAGATATCTTCAAGGCCTGCGTCGCTACCACAATCGCAATGTCCATGGCCGCGCCTTTTTGGTCGGGGATCTCGTTCTAAGGAAGATACAAACCACCAAGGACAGGCACAAACTATCCCCCATCTGGGAAGGGCCGTTTATTATAGCCGAGGTCACGCGGCCAGGCGCCTACCGACTGAAGACCAAAGACGGCGTCCTCATCACCAACTCATGGAATATAGAACAGCTACGTCCTTTCTATACCTGAGTTTTACATTTTCCATGTGTACAGTTTTTCCTGACTCACTACGCCGCTTGTTTCAATCGAGTAGTGAGTCGGGGGCTGCATGTATATACGTGTTCTGTCAATAACATACAAGCTTATTTCACCCCGGTTATGAAGCCTTGCCACGACTGATGCGTTCGCCCGAGTATAGCATCTTACTCCGAACGTTTTTTATCAAGTTCTATCGAAATAACTCGGTGCATGCTACATGGTCGGGCAAAGCTAATGACAACCGAATAATAAGTTTGGCGGCACGACACATATATTTACACATGATCGTATATGAAAGCATATATATACACCGACTACAAAATGTATTGCCTTTACAGACCCAGGTCTCGGGTAATCGCTTCAGCAGTCGGCTTCGCCTGTGAGATCAGCTCCAGCGCTTCCTCGGGCGTCGTCTCCTCGGAAAACCCCTCCCCGATGGCCTCAATGTCCGCCCTCGGGTAGATGGACTTGGTCATTGCTAGGGTCTGGGCCACGCCGGCGGCAACCCGCTCGTCTGAGTACCTTTTCAGGGCACTCGGCGCGTCCTCGAGACGCCCCATTATTTGAGGAATTCTGCTACAGCTGGTCCCCACTGGGCGGGGATCTACAAGGTCAAGGAGCCCTTTCACGGACCCGACGAGGGCCTCCCGTGACTCCCTGATTGACCTTATCTCCTCTGTGTAGAACTGGTACTGGGCCTGGACGTTGGCTCTCATGCCTGCCCAGATCGGCCGGCAAGTAAGCTTGTCAGATTCGGCAACACACAGGGTGACTAATGTATTGGCTGAGATCACAGTCGGGTTGAGGACTTACTTTCGTAGTCGGCCTCCCACCCGGCTACGGTCTTCTCCAGTTCGGCCTTCTCCTTACCGAGCTTGACGACGGCCTTCTCCAACTCGGACTTCTCCCGGTCAAGCTCGGTGTTGGCCTTTGTCAGGTCGGCCTTGACCCTTTCAAGCTCGGCCTTGGCTTCTTTGGCCTCCTTCAGCTGCGACTCCCTCTCCGCTCGGGTCTTTAACTCCGCTTCGAGGTCTGCACCACAGATTAGCCAAGAGCTCAATCGTGTAGTCATGACACCACCGGGCAGTCGGGATCAACGTAGCTGGATGAATACATCAACGGTCCAGTCGGGGAGATACGCTCGAGGATTTTACCTCTAATCTTCTCGGCTAGGGCCCATGTCTCTGCCCTGAGCTGATCAGCGCCGCTCTTCAGCCAGGCCTCCCTCCTCGTGTGACGCGCCTCCATCTCAGCCTTCAATGCCCGGAGTTGTTGCAATTCCGTGAGGTGGGGAGCCATCTCGACCAGGATCTCCGTCATCGCCTCGTTGCGGTCGACGAGCTTCTGTTCGGGACAAGGAACAAACCGACGACAGAGTCAAACATCAAGACAAGAAGATTGCTGGAGCTTAACTACAAGAATCATACCGCGACCCCTTGGGACCCGTTGATGGCGGCACGAAGCAGGCTCTCGCGCTCTCTCCTTGCGACGACTTCATCGAGCCTGAAGCTTTTCATAGTGCCGTCACGAGTGGTCCACGTGAAGGTCCGGGGCATCACACGTGGGGGAGCTTCGATCCGAGGCAAATGCGGGATCTCCGGCGGCGGCGGCAACGGCGACGATGGCGAGGACGATAACCATGATGGCGACGGGGTCCTGGCCTCGGCACCGCCTTTCCCTACAACATCGGGGACCGGCTCGGGGGTTCCGTCCCCCGCTCCCGCAGCATACGGTGCCTCGGGGGCTGGGGCCTCAGTTTCAACAGCCACCTCTTGGTCGGGTGGCGGGAGTGGCCCTGTAGTCGGAGCCACCCCGGTCTCAGTGACCGGGCTGGCCGCCGGCTCAACAGGTGTATTCGCTGCCGCTGGCTCGGCTGAGGCGGACTCATCAAGCAGAGCAGATGGGTCGACCTTTTTGAGGTCGATATCGGCCCGCTTCCTGCACAACGAAGCAAGACATCAGGGTTGTATCTTAACATACGACGACTACAGAAGGCCCGGAGCAGCGCACCTCTTGGAGAACTTCAGCTTCCTACCAGCCTGCCCGCTCCCCGGCGAAGCGCTAGCATCGGCACTCGCCCCGGTTGGTGTCATCGATGGCGGAGGCATATCAGCCTGAGTCGGCCTCGACTCTGGTATGGTTGGTTTGGGTTTCCTCGCCCCAATCGGCCTCTGCTCTTGTTGGCCCCTTGGCGGCGCTGTTGCTGAGTACGACAATGTCGAGCCCAAGCCTGCTGATCTCAGCCTGGGACTCGACCGCGTGGGCGTTGTGGCAGCGGTGTCCTTTATCTTCAAGCTGCCACTCACGGCGCGCGCTGTCATGGCCCCCTCGCCCCGATACAAAATCGGCTTCT
Organism: Oryza meyeriana var. granulata; assembly: GCA_003991445.1. Classification (NCBI taxonomy): domain Eukaryota; kingdom Viridiplantae; phylum Streptophyta; class Magnoliopsida; order Poales; family Poaceae; genus Oryza; species Oryza meyeriana. The sequence continues at coordinate 65,701 of RYFJ01001235.1, forward strand.
TCCCCGCTCTCTTGGAGTCGGGTTGGGCATCAGAGGGACTCCTCGCCCTCTTCTTCGACGCGACCGCGGACAATGGACGAGAGTCTTCATCAAATTCCTCATGCCACTACAAGCAAGTCGACGAGGTACCGTCACTCAAGGTTGAACAATCATCGTTCCACAGGCAATCACCACAGAAGAGAGTAGAAGGTTACCTTGGTCCGCGGCCGGATGAAGCTATAGGCAGCAACTCGGCGGTTATCATCTTCGGTGGCAACGACCCCTTCAGAGAAGTAGCCAAACAAGGTATCGGTTACCGCCCCCTTGTCCGCTGTCTCGCTGCTCACCCGGTCGGGATCGTGTTTACCTCTGAAGGCCCAGCCGAAAGTGCTTCTCAGCTTCAGCGGCTGGACGCGCCTCGTCAGGAAACGACGAGCCACCCAGGGCCCTGTCAAGCCGGCCCTCTTGAGGTCATCTATCTTCGTCAGCAAAATGTGTGCCTGGCCCAGTTCTTCAAAGGTTGGCTCCGAAGACCAGCTTGGCAACACCGCCGGCGGCATACCAGTAAACGGGCGCAAGGAAGGAGCTAGATTGGCACAGTAAAACCACTCCTTGTGCCAGCCCTTCAGAGAAGATTTCAAGGGCACATCGATATATGTTTTCTTCCCATCACTCCTTAATTGAAGACCAGCCCCCCCAATCACACTGATGTTACTCTTGGAAGGCTGGGGCTTGACATGGAACAAGTGTCGGAAGAGGATGAAATGGGGCTCAACACCCAGAAAGCACTCGCAAAGAGTAACGAATATGGAGATCTGAAGGATCGAGTTGGGATTTAAATGCACCAACTCCAGCCCGTAGAAATCAAGGATGCGGCGGAAGAAATCAGACGACGGAAGACACAAGCCCCGATCAAAGAAAGAGGCGAAAACTACCGTTTCACCAGGCCGGGGGTTGGGGCTCGACTCATCCCTCGCCGACCGCCAACGGATCACTTCTTGGCTGGGCAACTTCAGCTCGCTCTCCAGCCGTCTCAGCTTCACCGAGCCGCAATCCGAGATCGGCCAAGAACTCCCTGATGCACCCGCAGGATTCGTCGCCTTCGGCATGACTGGAGGTGGTGAGATTTGGGGGAAAGCAAATCGGGGGCTTGGATTAAACGAAGAGGATTGAAATCGCCCGAGTCCGGGTGGGGAACAGCTGTTTCTAACCCTAGCCGGGCGAGAGGCGAAAAGCTAGGCGCGAAGGTGGAAGACGAAGAGATTGGCTGCTATGGGGAAGACGATGGAATCTTTTTCTCTCTCCCCATCCTTTTATGGCCTGTACCGACTAAATGGGCCCAGGCCTACACAGTTGGTATTGGGCCGACAAGACATGAATTCCTACAGTAGCATGCTCCATGTGGGCCGCCCGCAGGCTGAGTTGAAATTATAGTGCTGGTGCTACTCACAGGAATCGATGAGGTAAACAGATATGCTTCATGAAAGCCTTACTACTAAACATATATGTTTGGGTATCTGTTTTATCCGCCAGGTCTCGAGGATATATCCTTACAAGGATCACAAGCTGGTCTTCATTAAAATTGGGGATGCAGGTATCTTTCTCGGGAACACCTGACCACATAATGGATTTATTTTCATAAAGTGGTACTCGGCCTACATGCGTAGCCATCAGTTGCCATGAGCAACATTATTCCAGCCGATATGACGCTGAAGAGTCTAACTTTCGAGTAGTGCACTACTCGGGAGAGACTATAAATTTCTCATTCCCGCTGACATGACGCGGAGGAGTCTAACTTCTGGGTGGGACGCCACTCGGGAAAGACTATAAACCCCTTATTCCAGTTGACATGAAGCTGAAGAGTCCCATATACGAGTAGCATCCTACTCGGCAAGACTATAAACACACATTCCGACTGACATGAAGTCGAAGAGTCCTACATACGAGTAGTTCCCTACTCGGCAAGACTATAAATCATATTCCGGTTGACATGATACCGAAGAGTCTCATATACCAGTAGTAATCTACTCGGGAAAGACTTCCAGGTTAAAGATCTTTGACTTTATGTTTAATTGTCTTCACAATTAAGCACAAAGTCGGGGGCTACACCTAATAGGTGCGCCTATTCGGCGCACACTATTCATACATCTACATGAAGCCCTTCATAGCCTCGCTGCCAGCTGACATGAAGCAGGACTCGGGAAGACTTACTCGGACAAAGAGTACTCGGGAGCATCGCACTCGGGTAACCTTCACCGTGGAGGATGAGCACTCGGCATCAGCTGTGACTCAACTATGAAGGTCTTAGGGGCTACTGTGGGAGCCATGGGCCCCGGGTACCTCATTACAAGCACATGGGCCACTCGGATAGAGGATGGGCCAGATCATGTAATTAGAGATAAGATAGCACCCGGCAGGCTATGCCTTGTACAATAAGGAAACATAGCCTTAGTCGGATAGGATTCTATCTCTAAGAAGGAAATCCCTTGGTCATATCCGACTGGGATCCTTACCATGTACCCCTATCCCCTAGTATATAAAGGGAGGCAGGGCGCCCCATGAGGGCAACCCCAGATCGTTGATCACAAATCCACCTCAGAGGAATAACACCTCAACTGGACGTAGGGTATTACCTCACATCGAGGGCCTGAACCAGTATAATTCCCTCGTGTTCCTCTGCAATCCACCGAATTCCATATCGCTGAGTACCCCCATAGTATTATTGCCGGTGTAAAACATCGACAAGTACCATGGCTGGTACTCACACACCTCCACTTCTCCTCACTCTCCGGTCACACGACCCGGCCGCACGACTCGGCCACACACCGCCACTTCTCCTGACTCTCCGGTCACACGACCCGGCCGCACGACTCGGCCACGCACATGCTGCTCCACTACCTCCACTGCACACTGCCTCCACTTAGCGCATGCACGCACTCGCATCGATCTGCCGACGCACGCACTCCGTGCTTCTCTCCAATAGATCAACTAACTCACACGGACACCACACGACGTGGCTAAAACTCACACAAACCCGTAACAACAAGATTAAGTCTAACAATCACCCCCTAATCTTGTTGATTTTATTCCGCACCCCCACAAGATCTTCACAGTAACGTCGGCTCATCGTCGACGTCCGCCATGGCGAGTTGCGCCACCCCCTTCACTGTTTTCTTCACTTTGTCGCACTCATCGGCGAAGTGGCCGAACTCACCACATTTGCGGCAGTCAATCTTGGACTTGTCGAACTTGCCGCGGTACTTCTTCTTCTCGCCATTGTTGCCGGACCCCTCTCTCTTCTCTTTTGCAACTATGGCCTCCCACTCAGCACGTGTGAGCCGCTGCTCAGCGCTCGCAGTAAGCAGCTGCTCCTTCCCTTCGTTTTCACGACGTCGCCCCTTGGAGGACTCCTCGAATGCCCGCAAGCGCCCGATCGTCTCCGTCACCGTCATCTCCGACACATCCCCCCATTGCTCGATGGTGCTTATAAGGGATCGGAATTTGTCGGGAACGGAATGCAAGAGCTTCTCCACGACGGTGGTCTCCTCCACTTTCGTGCCGAGAGAGCGAATCTCGTTCACGATCGTGGTAACCTTTAAGGCAAAATCATTAATTTTCTCAGAATTTCCCATGTACATACCATCAAGCTCCCTCTTGAGGGTTTGTACCCGGGCCTTCTTAACATGCTCTTCACCCATGTTCATCTGCTTGAGAGCATCCCATGCCTCCTTGGCCGTCTCCTTCTGGGATATGGCCATCACCATGGCCTCTGGCACAGCTTGGACGATGGCGGCGAGAGCCATTTGGTCCATCTTCTTATCGGCTGCGTTGCCCTCCACGGCAGCCCACACACCTTGTGCGCGCATGAAAATTTTCATTTTCACTGCCCAGACACCGTAGTTGTTCTCCCCGAGCATGGGGTAACGTAGCGTCACCCCCGCCTCCTTCACCTGCTGCACAGCGAGCTCACGGCTACCTTGGCCGCCGTTGTCGCCATCGCCACCGTTGCCACTGCCGTTGCCACGGCGGCTCGGCGGCGTGTACACTCCTTCACTTGACATGACAGCAAGAACTCACCTTGGCTCTGATACCAATTGTTGGCCCAGCACCGCGAAGGCGTGCCCGCGCCCGGGACTTCGCCCGGGACCTCGCGTCCGTGCCCGGGCCCTCGCGCCCAGGGACTCACCCTTGCGCCTGAGCTCGCTTGCGCTGCGCCCGCTCCCGCGCCCCGCATCCGGCCTTCGACCGTGCCCCGGGCCCCTAGCCCGGGCTACGCCTCCCGCGCCCCGCGCCTGGCCCCCTCGCCCGGCCTCGTCCGGGCACGCGTCCGTGCCCGGGTACTTGTCCGGGGCCTCGCCCGGGATCGCCTCCGTGCCCGGGCCCTCGCCCGGGTAGCGAGACCATGTCCGGGAGGACGAAGAACTCACAGCTCTCTCTCTCTCACTCGATGAAACACACACTCACACAAGAAGATGAACTGTACACGAGGAATTTCCACGCTGCACACCAGCGCGCACAACACAGCACTTTTTTTCACTTGATTGCTCTCCCTCACGGATCACAGCGATTACACAGGGCTTAAATAGACACAGTACCATGGCCGGTACTCACACACCTCCACTTCTCCTCACTCTCCGGTCACACGACCCGGCCGCACGACTCGGCCACACACCGCCACTTCTCCTGACTCTCCGGTCACACGACCCAGCCGCACGACTCGGCCACGCACAGGCTGCTCAACTACCTCCACTGCACACTGCCTCCACTTAGCGCATGCACGCACTCGCATCGATCTGCCGACGCACGCACTCCGTGCTTCTCTCCGACAGATCAACTAACTCACACGGACACCACACGACTTGGCTAAAACTCACACAAACCCGTAACAACAAGATTAAGTCTAACAGTGATGACGGCTTGGGGCCTCCCAGCGACGGCCGGCGTCGGAGGGGACAGCGGCAGCGGCAGATGGGAAACAGGGGCGGCTCGGGTGGCGGCGGCACACGGGCGGAAGGGAGCGGTGCGGCGGCTAGCCAGCGGCGTCGGCGATGGCTCCCGAGAGGAGGCAGCGCTGTAGGGCGGAAAGAGGCGAGCGGGGCGGCGGCAATTTAGGGCACAGGGGCAGGCGGCGGCTATATATATGGGGCTTGGCTCCGGAGTCCCGAGGCGGCACGGGCGCGATGGTTTCCGGGAAGAACGGCGGCAATTGCGCGCGGCGGACCGGCGGCGATAGGCCGGGTCGGGCTGAGGCCACGGCGGTGCGGTTGCAGGGAGGAGGCGCAGGCGGGTGCGCTGGGCTGTAGAGGCAGGCTGGGCCGAGGGACGGCGCAGGGAAGGCAGGCCAGGCTGAGCTCAGTCGAGGGGAGGAGAGGGAGAGAGATAAGGGAGAGAATCCAGAGGAAGGAGATGCACAGTAACTCAGGAGAAAGAAAGAAAGAAATAGAAAATAAAAGGAAAAATGAGGAAAAAAGATGGGGGAAAAATAAAGGGGTTTTTCCGACAAACTCCAATTTCACAAAAACTGGAATTTTGGGGAATATTTATATATCCAAAATAGATTAATATTTTGGGGAATTCGAGAAGGAGAATATTTGGCGGGATTCGAAAAACGACGGATATTTTATCGATCGATTATAGAGGTATCCAGAATAGAATATAATAATATTTGGAGAATCCAAATATTATGTCAAGAGTTGGGCTAGGTGGAAACAAGTGGATTTAAATAGAATGAGAAGGGATATTTTATAAAGGAGTCGGATATATCCGAGGATTCGGATTCCGGATTTCGAGATTTTCAGAATCGGACCTTTCTAGGGATTCAAGGGTCCGGAGGAAGGGAAACCAGAGTTCTAGTTGAACTTAGAGATGCTAAAGGACTGAAATAGGAACGGCCCGAATAGGGGAAAAGAAAAGGAATTTATTTTATATTTAATTAATTTACTTAAGTGATCTTTATTGAATTAAAATTAATTCTGTAGCTTCGAAAAATCTGAGAAAGTTTCAGAAAGTTTATTAAATCACGGGGAATTTAACAGAAGTAAATGCCACCACGAAACACGAAGAATTTATTATTATAAATACTCAAATGCTTAAAATACTCCGACAAAACCCCTAGAATATAAAAACATCCAAGTATTTATTTAAAGATTTAAACTCGGGATTTTTAATATTGGAAATTTCAAAATTTTATTCAAACTCTTTTCTCAAACAAAAATTTTCTAGTGTATTCTTGTATTTCTATTTACCCACGATAATTTTTAATTAAGACAATTTTCAGGGCGTTACAAGTCAACTGTGGAACAATTCCACAATCCTTCAGATGATTGCCAAACTCATGGCTCAAATACTTGCATCCACGATTAGATCGTAGAAACTTGATTGTTTTACCTAAATGATTTTGTACTTAATTTTGGAATTCCTTAAACTTTTCAAACGATTCAGACTTATGTTTCATTAGGTACACATATCCATATCTACTGAAATCATCAGTAAAAGTTATGAAGTACTGAAAACCACCTCTGGCTGTTGAGCTCATTGGTCCACATACATCAATATGTATGAGTGCCAATAAGTCACTTGCCCTTTCACCTTGACCGGTGAAAGGTGCCCTTGTCATCTTGCTAAGTAAACAAGATTCACATGTCTCAAATGATTCAAAATCAAATGAGTGTAGAAGACCATCTCTATGGAGCCTCTTCATGCGTTTCTCATTTATGTGACCCAAGCGACAATGCCAAATAAACGTGGGATTCAAATCATTAGGACGTTGCCTCTTTGTATTAATATTATAGACCGGTGCCCCTTCAAGATTTAGAACGTATAACCCATTCACAATAGAAGTATGACAATAGAACATATCTTTAAAATAAAGAGAACAACCATTGTCTACAGACCTTTTGCTTGTAAATATGAAGCAGAAATAACGTTCTTAGAAAGAGATGGAACACAATAACAATTATTCAATTCCAAAACTAATTCTGAAGGTAAGACAATGGCATGGTGCCAACAGCCACCGCAGCAACTCTTGCTCCATTGCCAACACGAAGATCCACTTTGCTCCTTCTCAAACTTCTACTTCTTGTTAGCCCCTGCAACGATTTGCATATGTGAGCAACTGATCCAGTGTCAAATACCCAAAATTCAGTAAATGAAGTAGCAAGATTGATCTCCATAACATTTATACCTGAAGTGGAAGTCGCACTTCCCTTCTTTTTGAGATCCTTCAAGTACTTTGGGCAGTTCCTCTTCCAATGTCCTGATTCCTTGCAGTAAAAGCAAATTGCATCAGGAGCAGCGCCCTTCTTGTCTTGCTTGGCCTTGGATCTGCTCGCGATCTCATCGGGAGTTAACTTTCTCTTGACCGTGCATTTCTTGACATTGGGCTTGCCCTTGTCTTTCTGCATCATCATCACATGATTGGTGCTTTTCTTAATGGTTTCCTCGGCAGTTTTAAGCATCCCATGCAACTCAGCCAAAGTCTTGTCCATGTTGTTCATGTGATAGTTCAATATGAATGGCTCAAAACTCGGAGGGAGCGACTGGAGAATCACATCAGTAGCCAACTCTTGGCTAAGGGAAAACCAAGCTTTTCCAGACTCTCAATGTAGCCAATCATCTTAATCACATGAGGGCTGACGGGATTCCCTTCCGCAAGCCTGCACGCAAACAAGGACTTTGAAGTGTTGAACCTCTCAGCCCTTGCTTGGTTCTCAAACATACCATGCAACCCCAGAATGATATTGTAAGCATTTGTGTTCTCATATTGCTTCTAAAGCTCAGAGGACAATGTGGCAAGCATGAGACAGCTCACATCAAGAGAATCATTCGTGTGCTTCTCATAAGCTCTCCGTGCAGCCACAGAAACATTATTAGGCAAGTTCTCGGGAAAAGGAGTCTCAAGGACATACTCCTTGCGCTCTTGCTTGAGAACAATTCTCAAGTTGTGATACCAATCCATAAAGTTCGTTCTATTGAGCTTTTCTTTCTCAAGAACAGATTATAAATTAAAAGAACTGGATGCTGTGTTAGCTGACATGATCTACAACATAAGAATATGCAAAGTTTACAACTATGTTTATGTTTATCTTTTTTATTAAACTATTTAACAAAAGACTCCCACTATGTGTTTTGCAACAAAACTCCCTCTAAGTTACACAGTGGGTCAAGATTCTTATTTCACTAATTCCTAGTGAGCTTTGGCATCACGGCTATAAAACTGGTGACATGGGTAAGCAACACCTTGCTAATCACATCCCTATGTGACTCTTGCTTGTTGGGTGGCATCACTATGCCCCGGCCTCAACCCGTGCCCCAAGATCCAAAACTATTCTGATGACCTTGTTAAGTAAACCAAATGTTTCCGCATGTAGATGTTCGACATCTACCCCAAATAATGATGATAACCGATTGCATCCTGCTTGGTAGGCCTACAATATGGTGATCATTATCTTTTGGTGCAACATATGGAAGGGCATAAAACCTAATTTTTATTATGAGGGACTCTATCCTACCACGGCAACATATCACATATATAATTGCATAAGAGTAAGATAGAAAACATCACGGATAAACACATACATCTGTGAATTAGTATGGCCCAAAAGGATGGTGATCCCCATCTCCATGTACGTGTAGATGATCTTCATCCTCCACATCTCATCTTTAGGTCACCATGCTTGAAAACTTGTAACCTCAAGTCTAGGCTACTACCTATAATAGCTAGCAATTGAAGATTACAAGGATGGATTCAAGCACTAAGGTCGACATGTAGGTTGTTAAATACAATTAAGACAGCTAACAAAAGCTGACAAATCATGACTCGCAGGTCATGAATGAATGTTACATGCATCATATACATCTCATACATTCCAAATAAGCTATAGGGCCATACTAATTCACATCATTCCCTGCAAAAACAAGTTAGACGTAGAATCGCATTCTACCTAACGATGTGAACCCATGACGCTTTACAAGGGGGGTTCGCACGGTGGTCTTGCGGGTGGGGGGTCGAGGGGGGTGCCGCCCCCCGCGGGAGGGCAGCGCCCTGAACACCCTACGAAATTCACAGATCCAATCTATGAAATTGCTGTGAAAAACTATTCGGCATAACCACCTTATGCCGATCCAAGATAATCTCCAGGACTCTAGTTTCCGAGACAATCTCCAGGGCGCTAGTTTTTCCATTGGCCCAGGGCTATCAAATCTATAACCTACTAGCATTCGGCATAACCTACCTTATGCCGATCTGAGACAATCTCCAGGGCGCTAGTTTTTCCATTGGCCCAGGGCTATCAAATCCATAACCTACTAGCATTCGGCATAACCTACCTTATGCCGATCCAAGACAATCTCCAGGGCACTAATAGTGTTATGATTTGCGCCTCATCTAACCCCTATTCACGGATTGATCTTATCAACCCGTGCCTTCATCGATCCATCACATGAACCGACTAATCTAGACTGCAATAGATCTAATCTACTACTCCCAGATATCAACATATGCGATGATCCAGATCGCAAACTACGCAAGATGGCTCTAATACCACTGAAGGAGTACGCATAGGCTATGATAGCAGAAAATAAAACTTTTCTACCGCACACACCAGGACATCATGCGAGAGAGGGATCATGAATCGTTACCATTAGACGCGCAGTGCAGTGGAAGAAGGGTTGGAGAAGCCGGTCCAACCACACGCGCGTCGAGGTAATAGTGGAAGTAGTCGATCTCCGCGAACAGACCGCGATCAACCACACCACGAGCAGATCTAATCAGCGTCGATGCCGATCAACATCGCAACAAACAGCGCCTCCACCGATATCGACACGTCCGGGGCTAGAACGCCGATTGCGAGTGTACTAGCACTCGTGAGCGGCTAGGGTTTGGCTCGGGAGGTGGCGGCCAGGGTTTGGGTCGAGGTCAACCGAAAAACGTGAATCCCCTCGGCCCCTCGCCTCCCTATATATAGACCTCCTCACTTGGGCCTCGTGGACCGAGACCCAATAAGAGTCTACTCAGATCTCTATCCAAATCGAGCCCATATTCGAATCACATTCGAATAAGTGTTCCAACCCATTAAGCGTGCGACCCTATAGGTTCACGTATATTTTGTCGCAACTCGGAAACGCTTTTCTGGTCACCCTGTTAATAGCGGCCTCTAGCAAGGCATATTAACCCCAACATATACGTAAAGATCATATCGGCTGAACCTGTAATGTCCTCATGTACAAATCCCTTTGCCTCACGATATCGATTGAGCTCAAGGCGAGACTTGTGTCATCCTCTTAATAGCTCAATCACTATCTCGATCCTGTGATGGATTACAAACTTGTGATTGACACCTCAATCACCCTAGCATGGCCATGCACTTCCATAATCCATTACATCGAGGGGCCCAGAGATATCTCTCCCGTAAGGAGGGGCAAATTCTATCTTGATTATTTACATCCCACTACATGTTTCATAGCAAACCCAAAGACTACTTTTATGACTACCCAGGTACGGAGTAGTCTTTAGTAGTCCCAAAATAAGCTACTACGTATGTTGGGAACCATGATGATCTCAAGTCTAAGGACTCTACATAAACACTACTTGAGACTAACTGATAACACATGAAATCTCTGCAGTATCTCATGGCAGGTCTATCCAACATATGTTCACTAACATATCTCCATATTATCGATTTGGTATCTCTATACCATGATCCATGTGACATGATCATCAATCAATACATATGCTGATGTTAGAATCATATTTGTTCCTCATATGATATATAATCAGGGATAATTTAGAAATAGCAACATTTGACATTAAGAGTCTCATGAATAAGTCACGTACTCATTGATCAATAATGATAATGTCTATTTCAAGGAACAAATCAATACATTATAAACATAGCATGTGATATATATATATAACATCTCTATGTTGCCTCTAGGGTATATCACTAACACAACCAATAGCTAGAAACAAAGTTTGGGCTTTCTAGGCATTGGCTTACGTCACTTAGCCGTTACTCACAGGTTTTGGCCAGGAGGTTCCGATCCCAAGGGTAGGAACCTCCGGCCAACACTTAGTCTCTGACCAAGAAGGTTGGTCGGAGCCTCCGACCCCAGGGGTAGGAACCTCTGACCCTGACACTGGAACTAGCCCATCCCAAGTGTATGTGTTGTGCCAAAGTGATGGACTCTCAGCTATTTGGATCTTAAGCACTTGAGTAGTCTTGGAACACTGTTTGCAACCCCTCTTGATAGTACGGTTTCCTACGACTCAAAAGAAAGCTCAAAAGAATTTAAAATAAACTCCAAGTCGCTTCGCTGTTTTACGTCATGTTTTTGTGGGGGGTATCCATGCACCACACCAAGCAACCTGGGACTAATTATCTGCATAATTTTCGATAAACTCATTAGTCTCTTAACCACTTTGTCATTAATCCACCAAAACCCACTTAGGGGTTAGATGCACTTTAAATCTCCTCCTTTTTGGTGTTTGATGATAACACGGTTAAAGCTTACAACAGAATGAATACGGTTAAAGCTTACAACAGAATAAATATATAAATTTGATTTTGAATGAAAGTAGATGAATTTGGCTCCCCCTAGAAATATGCATATATTAGTGAGAGTGAAGTATATATGCATATTGAGTATTTGAGAAACATGAAAAGCCTTATTCATCTATTTTCATCCATGGGGTGCAAAGTGTGACATGATAAATAAAATATAAAATGCATATGACATGGCAAACACGCAAAACATGAGAAATAAACATCACATCACATTGTATGGCATCACAAGAATAGATTTAAATACTGAAATTAAATTTGAACCATAATTAAACATTCATTACATCTCAAAATATGGTCAATACATGTCCAAAGGCCAATAGGAAATCTAGGAAACCTAGAGACAGGAGAGGGGGTCGGAGCCTCCGGCCTTATGGTCGGAGGTTCCGGCCATACTGCAGCAGCAGTCAACAAAAGTGAAAAGAGGCCCTTTCATTCTGAATTTTCTCCCCCTTTGGCATCAAGGCACCAAAAAGAGAGGAAAAACAGGGGAAGAAGGGACTTAGTCGTCATCGGAGGGGATGATCTCAGTGTCACCGGACACTGTACTGCCTGCAGTGCCGATCTCATCATCAGGGGCAATAATCTTTGTATTGCCACTGGCACCATCATCATCCCTCTCAATAATGGGAGGAATGTTGCAGACTGGCTGAAAAGGAGGAGCTACAGGTAGAAAACCAGGCTGGAAGGGTGGAACATCTGGCACAAAGGTAGGCTAAACTGAGGGAGGAGCAGCTACAGGATCATCATCCTCATCACCATTGTCGTCACTGCTGTTCTTATCTTCCTCATCATCCTTCCCATTATCGTCATCATGATAGGAGTCCTCCTCTGTGTCTTCATCAGAAGCTGCCTCAGACTTAGAATCTCCAAAAGGTCTTGTGGAAGGGCCTGCGCCACTGGCGATGTGCTGAGTAGTCTCATAGGCGGCAAAGGGATCCTTAAAAACCTCATCGGAAGAGTCATCGGAGACTGTCTTGCCGGCATCCCTCAATATTTCCTTCTACCGGCACTCCATCTTCTTGATCTTCATAGCATTCTTAGTACATATGTTGAAGATGGCCTTGAGTGCCTTCTTGATAGGTGACTCGGAAGACTGAGAAGAAGAGCCGGACCGAGAGGTAGCTGAAGGAAACTTCACTTCAGGCGGAACTGGTGGACGGTAAACCTTGTGCTTCATCTCCTTCTCAAACACTAGTCCAGACACTTCCTCTATTATCTTCATGATATAAAGAGCATAGGCACATCCTCTTTTGGGCTCCACCACGATGTTGAAGATCTCAAACCAGATGTATCTCATGACACTAACAGGTGGCTGATTTCTTCTCAACCTTGCAAGCAAAGTGTAGTAGTGAGCGGGGAGAGCTGTGGCATCGCCAGCCTTAGGAGATAGAGTTGCCCTGATCATGTTCAGGAGAATCTTGTAGGGAGGAAGAAGCCTCTTGGTAGTGCCCATGCAGTTTCTGGGCGCCCCATCGTCATATAGAAACAAGGTCCTCTGAATGGGCAGCGTCTTCTCACTGTGCAGATTCGACCTGTTGAGATCCTCAAGGTCCAACCCCAAAATGGCTGCGAACTGAGAGATAGTAACTGTGTACTCCACACCCTGAGTCCGCCATCTCATCTGAAGCTCATGCTATGGACTCTCCTCAAAGAACACGGTCACGTAAAACTGACCGATCATCTCCTTACTCCAGTCATATTGTAGGCCCATGATACCTGCAATGTTCTTGTCTAGGCAAAGCTTTATCACATCCTTGAAGATCCGCCCCTTCTGGCACTGCATGTACTCCTAGTCTATATATTTCATCTCCATGACCGGCTTGGGTCGACTCATGAAGACTGAGTTGTACCAGTCCACCTGGATAGCAGTGACAAAGCGGGGGTCTGATAATTCCTGTTTAGCTTCCTGTCTCTGCCTCCCCTTGCCACATCGTGCAGATAATCAAAATGTTGCCTGGCAATGTGGCCAAAAGGAGTAGTGCTGACGGCCCTGTGCTTGATCACTCGGATTGGGTCATCGAAAGTCCCACTGCCAGAGCTGTGAGTGCCACCACTGCGAGATCCACCACACCTTGGTGGAGGTGGTGCATCTAAATCCCGAATCACCAAGGTAGAGCTACGAGTCTGTGTTGTAGATGGAGGCTGTGTAGCGGCCCTCTTGTCTCCGCCTGCCCTCCTGCTGCTGCTAGCACGGGCTGGTCCCTTTCCCTTGTTAGCCCGTCTGGGAGGCGACTCCTGATCACTTTGGGTACCGGAGGTGGAGACATCTTGTCTTGCCTTTTGACGCTTCTCTCGAGCCATTGACACTGAAATATACCCATGTAATCAAGGAAAGTACTAAGGTCAAAGATATATTGGAAGAACCAAGGTTACTGTTGACACCGAAAATCACCGATCAGTGCTGAAGACGAGTTGATGATCTGGTTCGGTGCACTAGACACGCGAAGACCTGGGAGATCTGCTTAGCTCCAGTGCAGGTCCTAAATTTGAGGTTCGTGGGCGTGCCAGTCAATTTGACCCAGCAATTGACAAGGAGATAGAAAAAAGTTAGATCATTGATCCAATCGGCCAACAAGCCGATACAGACACCTTCCAGCCGATTACCGATGGCACTTGTACATCACTTGTGTATCGGCTAGGAAACTGATAACGATATAAATAAATAAATCAGCCGACTACCAATAGAACATGTGCATCGGCTGAAAAGCCGATGATAGTGTAGATAATCAAAATAATAATCAAGACAATGCAGTCGGCTTTATCTAGTAAAAGATAACTTATCGGCTATACATCCCGATAAGACGCTTGCATAAAATCTATCAACCTAGCAGGAATAACTTATTGCAGGCAGTTTAGTAGGTCGGACCTAACCGATGCAGCACAAACTGATGATAAATTGTCCCCAGTAAGCCGATAAAATCTATGCACATGTGGTGTGGTATATCCACTCGGCCTAAGAGATCAAACTTAACTGATGCAGCCGAAGATAGAATAGATACACCGTGGTAAGCCGACTACCGTAGATCAGCTAGAATATCGGACCTAACCGAGGAAGTCCTAGCCGATAAGGTAGTCGGGGTAACGAGACTTACCCTCTCGCAGGAGTTCGGACCTAACCGATGCAGCCCGGCTCGAGAAGCAAGAACCCGTCGAAAAGGGTGGCGATGCGCCGAAATTGTATTGATCTATGAGATAGTTTACATGGTCCCCGGGAATACGCATTTATACCCTGAGTTGATACAGTCCTGATCGGATATGAAACAGGAGTTTCCTAACTATAAAAGGAAAAACAACAAGCCCTGATCGGGCACGAGATCAGGTTTCCGAAAAATTATTAAAGCTACCTAATTTATAGATAAAATACTAAACCGCCATGTTGTGGTCTTCACGATTCCTTTCCAAATTCGGGCTCTTCTGGATTAGCTTCCATCGGCTGATATAGCCTCTTTCCTTAACCGAACATGATAACGAACCGTACCAAATTGTGGTGTTAACAGCTACATAGGCTAGTAGAAACAGCCGGTCGGAAGATCCGACCTAAGGGTCAGAACCTCCGGCCTTGAGGACCGGAACCTCCGGCCGACACATGGCTGCAACTTGATCTTCAAAACAAGCCAATGCATTTGACGCAGGACTATAGATCGATGTTTTAGGGATGTGCAAGAAGGTTTTCCACCAAGGGAAACTAGTCCTAGTTCACATATGAGAGATCGGGTCAAAAATATGAAAACCTAAGGAAAGTGATCGAAACCAAAACCTTGAGATGAGAAAGCACAAAAACGTCGATGGGACGGAGTTTCCGACCACCAAAGAGGAAGAAACATGAAACCCCAAAGATTTTTGATGTTGGAGTTGAAAATCGCCCAAATGGGAATGAGAGTGAGTTAGGTTGAGAGGGGATGAAATGAGGAGAGAGAAAACTCCCAGCAGCCCACAGGAGGGTAAAACCACGCGGCCGGAACCTCCGGGGCTCTGGACCGAGCTTCCGCCAGGTTTTTACTCAAGATTAAGTGTCGAGCCTCCGACCAGACTTTCTGAGAGAGGGAAACAAGGTATTTTGGCCCAAAGGAAGTGGACATGATTTTTCGTTGACCTATATGTGACCAGCAGCAATCAATAAGCACATAATAATGGTCACAAATGAAGATCAACAATGAAAAGAACCAAATTTTTGCAATGGAAAACTAGCACACAAAGATTTTCACAAGATTTTGAGAAAATGAGTTTTTTTATGGGTTATAGGGAATGTTGGAGCTCCGTTCCTGATGTTAAGACCATTTTCTACACAAGAAGAGGTCTCAAAAACACAGAAGCTCACTTTGATTGACATCTTTTTGATCCATTCTTGACTATTGGTTAGTCAAGCACTTAGTCATGCAATGTTTTGAGAATCTAAGATATTGAGCTCACTCCTAAGCTCACAAAACCTCTTCTCATCTAAGGGCTTGGTGAAGATATCGGCAAGTTGGTGTTCGGTTCTCACATAGGTAATGGTGATATCTCTTTTCGCTTCGTGGTCTCTCAAGAAGTGGTGGCGTATGTCAATATGTTTGGTTTTTGAGTGTTGGACGGGATTATTGGCTATTTTGATGGCGCTCTCATTGTCACAAAGGAGTGGGATTTTGGTCATTGTGTAACCATAGTCTTGAAGAGTTTATTTCATCCAAAGGAGTTGAGCACAACACGAGCCGGTGGCTATGTACTCCGCCTCGGCGGTGGATAGGGCAATGGAGTTTTGCTTCTTGAAGGCCCAAGAAACTAGAGACCGTCCAAGGAATTGATAAGTCCCTATTGTGCTCTTGCGGTCAACCTTACACTCGGCATAATCGGAATCGGAATATCCAATTAGCTCAAAATCACAACCCTTAGGGTACCAAAGACCGAAATTAGGAGTGTGTACCAAATATCTTAGAATTCCTTTAACGGCCATAAGATGACATTCTTTAGGTGCCGCTTGAAAGCGAGCACACATACACACACTAAGCACAATATCCGGTCTAGATCCACTGGTTTGCCGTTGTCGTCGAGGTTGAGATGCCCATTTGTTAGCATTAGTGTCTTGATGGGCTTGGCTTCCTCCATCTCGAATTTCTTAAGAATGTCCTTGAGATACTTTGATTGCGAGATGAAGGTTCCATCCTTTTGTTGCTTGACTTGAAGGCCGAGAAAGAAAGTGAGCTCCCCCATCATTGACATCTCGAACCTCCTAGTCATGATCTTGCTAAATTCTTCACTAAAAGAGGGATTAGTAGAATCAAAGATTATGTCATCGACATAAATTTGGCACACAAATAAATCATTCTTGAATTTCTTAGTAAAGAGAGTAGTGTCAGTTTTGCCTATTTCAAAGCCATTTTTTAAGTAGAAAGTCACGAAGACATTCATACCAATCTCTAGGGGCTTGCTTGAGCCCGTAGAGCGCCTTGTGAAGCTTGTAGACATAATTTGGATGTTTGGGATCTTCAAACCCGGGCTGTTGCTCCACATACATCAACTCGGAGATTGGTCTATTGAGAAAAGCACTCTTGACGTCCATTTGATAAAGCTTGAAATCATGATTAGCGGCATAAGATAATAAAATTCGAATGGACTCAAGGCAAGCAACCGGCGCAAAGGTTTTACGGAAGTTGAGGCTCTCGACTTGAGTGAACCCTTGAGCCATTAACCGTGCTTTGTTGTGAGTAACCACTCCATTTTCATCTTGCTTGTTGCGAAAGACCCACTTGGTGCCGATGACGTTTTGCTTGGGTCTCTCCACTAATGACCACACTTGATTGCGGGTAAAGTTGTTCAACTCTTCTTACATGGCCATCACCCAATCCAGATCACCAAGTGCGTCCTCCACCCTAATTGTCTCCAAAGACGAGACAAAAGAGTAATTCTCACAAAAGTTAGCGACCCGAGAGCGATGTTACCCCTCTTTGATATCACCAAGAATGTTGTCGACGGATGATCTCTTTGCACAGTGTGGTGAATTCTTGGATGGTGCACCGAGGGGACTTGAGCTCGCACGGTGTCTCTTGGCTCACTAGTGCCCTCGGCATCGATCCCATCCACTCATGCTAGATCGTCCTTTTGATCAACTCTTGTGCTTGGAGGCGCCGCTTGAGTGGAAGGAGCTTGTTCGGTGCTTCTTTGCTCCTCCGACTCTTCTAGCAGCCTCACCTCTCCAATTGCCTTTTTCTCGATGTCGTGTCTCGTGACTCCTTGACCTAGCATCTTAAGCTCAACTTGCTCCACTTGGGAGCCGTTAGTTTCATCAAATGTCACATCTCTCGTGGTTTCAACAATTCTGGAGACTTCGTTGAAAACACGATAGGTGTGAGCATTTGACTCATATCCGAGTAGGAATCCTTCATCTACTTTTAGAGCAAACTTGGATGAGCGAGGTCTCTTACTCAAAATAAAACATTTGCAACCAAAAACACGAAAGTAGGAGACATTGGGTTTGTTACCGGTGAGGAGTTCATATGCCGTCTTTTTGAGAAGTTTATGGAGGTAGAGGCGATTTAGCGCGTGATATGCGGTGTTCACCGCCTCCACCCAAAAGATGTCCGGGGTCTTGTATTCATCTAGCATAGTCCTTACCATCTCGACAAGAGACCGGTTCTTCCTCTCCACCACTCCATTTTGAGGTGGATCATATGGAGCGGAGAGCTCTTGCTTAATCCCCTCGTCATCAAGGAATTCCTCCACTTGAGTATTCTTGAACTCCCCCCCATTGTCGCTCCTAACTTTCTTGATCTTGAGCTCGAACTCGTTTTGGGCTCGCTTTGCGAATTTCTTGAAAATTCCTTGGGTTTCACTCTTATCTTGTAAAAAGAACACCCAAGTGAAGCGAGAAAAATCATCAACAATTACGAGCCTATATTTGTTACCTCTGATGCTTAGGTAGGCCACGGGACCGAAGAGATCCATGTGAAGTAGTTCTAATGGCCTTGAGGTAGTCATGATGTTTTTCACGGGATGTGAGTTTCCAACTTGCTTTCTGGCTTGACAAGCGCTACACACACGGTCTTTCTCAAATGTGACGTTAGATAGCCCGAGGATGTGTTTCCCTTTTAAAAGATTCAATAAGTTCCTCATCCCCGCATGGGCTAGCCTTCGATGCCAAAGCCACCCCATTGAGGATTTTGCAATCAAGCAAGCCTCCGGGTTCACTTTATCTAGGTCAAAGTCCACTAGATAAAGATCTCCCTTCAACCTTCCCTTAAATACGACGGAATTATCATCTTTTCTAAAGACGGTAACATCCTCGTCGGTAAACAAGCAATTATAGACCAATTTGCACAATTGAGACACCGATAATAAATTGTAGCTTAAGGACTTGACGAGAAGAACATTAGAGAGAGATAGATTGTTGGAGATGGCAATTTTACCTCGACCCATTACCTTGCCCTTACCATCATCTCCAAAGACAATGTTGTCGTGATCTCCTCCATTCTCGTCAAGAGTTGCAAACATACTCCTCTCTCCCGTCATGTGGTTGGTGCATCCGCTGTCAATAACCCAACTCGATCCACCGGAGAAGTATGCCTATAAAAGGAATCAAGCTTGGGATTTAGATACCCAAACTTGTCTAATTTTGGGTCCTGTAGCATTAGTCACAAGCACCTTGGGCACCCATACATAAGCCCTGTACTCCTGATAGCAATCACCAATGAAATAAGCAATCACTTTACCGCAGTGATCCTTAGTAATCTCATATGACTCATAGTACAGTTTTTCTGATTGGAGCCTCCTACTATTTGGGTTGGAGCCTCCTACCAGTCCTCTCTGTCTGTCTGGGTTGGCTGGTCAGAATCTCCAACCATTTTGGTCAGAGCCTCCAACCAGACCTCTTGGTCTGCCGAGAGAGCCAGCCGGAACCTTCGACCCATTTGGTCGGAACCTCCGGCCACTATGGTCGGAGCTTCCGGCCCCCAGACTGACCGAGAAAATTTTTACATCCTTGGCCTGCGACAAGAACATCCTTCTTTCACAAACTTCAGGCATTGCTTCCCATTGACCATGGTCCTTCTGGATGGTCTACTTTCATGAGGAGAGAAGCTAAGACCATAGCTGTTCTTGTTGGAGTGGGCAGTGAGGGTTTTATAGAGGGCATCCTTGGATTGGAATGTTTTCAAACATCCAAACTTCACCAAGGTACCCAACCGCTAATTCTCCTTTTTAAGCGCCTCCAAAGCTTCAAGGTTAGTAGCATATGCATCCAAATCATAATTATAGTATTTTGCACATCCGTTGGTTGTGGAGGCATTGGAGATCTTGGTGGGCTCATTGGAGGTGGAGGTGCTATTCAAAAGAGTGTCAAATTGCACTTTAAGAGCCTTGTGATCTTGATCCAATTTCACAAGGTTTTCTTGAAGTGTTTCATTTACACTCTTTAGATTAGCCATTGAGTCATTGACCAAAGAGAGTTCTTTGGTCAATTCCTCAATCCTCTCCTTCTCCTTAGCCAAGTTCTCCTCTAGGGCAAGGTTTCTCTCCTTCTCAAGGATGAGCAAGTCCTCTTACCTTTCGAGGGACTTCACTTTACCCTCCAATGCCTTCATAAGCTTTGCCAATTGTAACATGGCCGGTTTGCTAAAACCCTTGAGCATCTCATCCATATCATCCTCACTTTTATCATCACTAAGATTATCATCATCAATTTGAGGAGATTTGGATGGGGAGGTTACCTTTCACCCTTGTGCTATGAGGCAAGTGGGCTCATAGTGGTCGTCGTCGCTCAAGTTGTCGAAGAGACGCTCCTTGAACCTTGACAACGACTTGATAGCAATTGTGGCAACCCCTCCTTCATCGCCTTCTTCCTTGTCGTCGTCCTCATCATTGGAGAACCTCTCCTCTCCAATGTGAGCATGCCTGGTCTTCTTCTTAACCACCTTGGACTTGCCACCCTTGTTCTTAAGCTTGGGGCAATCGGCGATGAAATGGTCGTACTCCTTGCATTCGTAGCACGCCCGCTTGGATTGCCTCCTTCCTTTGTCATCCTCCTTCTTGTCCTTGCCGAAGCCGCCTCGATGAAGGAAGTGCTTGAACTTCCTCACCACAAGAGCGAAGTCTTCATCTTCACTCTCGGAGTCGCTTGAGGCTTGCTCCTTCTTGGCCTTCAAAGCAACTTCCTTGTTCTTGGTAATTGCGGTGTTCTTGGCAAGTTGCTTGACCTCCTTGGCTTCCTCTTCTAGTAGCTCATGTGAGATGATCCTCAAGAGAACGTCGCTTGGGGTGAGTCTCTTAAAGTTCTTCATCTCCCAGATGAGGGTCACCAAGGTGGGATTCCTTAGGGCGATCGCGCGGAGAAGCCTCTTGACCACCACATGATCGGTCATGTCTTCACCACCAAGATCACGGATCTTGTTGACAATGACCATCATGCGATCGTACATCTCTTGCGGCGTCTCGTCGTCTTCCATCATGAACCACCCAAGTTGCCCCTCAAGCAACTTGATCTTGGACTCTCGCACGTTGGGGGATCCTTCATGCGCCAATTGAAGCGTATCCCAAATCTCCTTGGCCTCCTCAAGTTGGTCCACCTTGTTGAATTCCTTGGAACTCAAGGAGTTGAGGATGACGCTTGCGGCTTGAGCATTGCGGTGGATGAGAGCCTCTTGAGCCGGTGTAGGTTCCTCTTCTTCCTCCGGAGTATCCGTCACACCTGTGCACATAATCTTCCAAACTCTTAGATGCAACGAGATTAGATGCAATTTCATCTTGTGCTTCCACGCGCTATAGAAGGTCCCGTCAAAATGGGGAGCGCGTCTGGAAGGCACGGAGATGAATTGCTGAGGAGGAGGGATAAACTTGTTGTAATCAAGGTCAAAAGTAGCTCCCTTTCTTCCACCTGACTTGCTAGTCGAGCCATCTCCGTCTTCTTGAACTCTGGTAGAATCAACCACCTTCTCGGTCGACATCCTCGAATCAACTCCAAGCGGTTAAGCCTCTTAGGAGTTTTGGCTCTGATACCAATTGAAAGCCCGTTGATGTCGCCTAGAGGGGGGGTGAATAGGCGTTCCTAAAAACTTCTCCAAATGCAACGGTAAAATTCTAGTAGGAACCTCCGACCAAAATGGTAGGAGGCTCCGACCGGCTCTCTCAGACTAGCTGAGAGGGCTGGTCGGAGGTTCCAACCCTGGAGTTTTGACTCTACCAAGACACTTCAATAATGGATAATTTTGACAGAGATCAAGTATGGTGCAAGTAATAGGGTAGGAGATAAATGCTGGCAAGGGAAGATATAAAATAAGGCAATAACAAGAAAATAGAACGGAGACACAAAGATTTTGCCCAAAGTTCGGATCACAAAGATCCTACATCTCCATTCAGGAGCTCCAAAGAGCCGGGTCTCGATCGACTCCTTGCCTCACCAAACAACCACGAAGATCAACTTGGTATCCACTAGAATTTACCTCTTTTCCTTGCGGAGGCGAGGTTAACCTTCACAAACTTTCCCGAGACAATCCACAACTCAAGGAAGCTCGCGGGCGACGCCTAACACTCTAGGAGGTTTCCCTCCAAGAGAAATAAGCTCCAATCAGCCAATCCGCGTCCTCCTCAAGTGCACAAGATCCTCCTAGCCTTCTCTCAACAAAACTCACTCAATTTCCCACTAGATCCTCACAAGAATCACAAAGGATGCACTGAACTAGTTGGGAGAGCTCAAATGACCTTAGGAGAGGCTAGGAGACAGTGAAAATAAAGTGGAATGACCAACCAACGGCTAGAAACAAAGTTTGGGCTTTATAGGCATTGGCTTACGTCACTTAGCCGTTACTCATAGGCTTTGGCCAGGAGGTTCCGACCCAAGGGGTAGGAACCTCCGGCCAATACTTAGTCTCCGGCCGAGAAGGTTGGTCGGAGCCTCCGACTCCAGGGGTAGGAACCTCTGACCCTGACATTGAAACTAGCCCATCCCAAGTGTATGTGTTGTGCCAAAGTGATGGACTCTCAGCTATTTGAATCTTAAGCACTTGAGTGGTCTTGGAACACTGTTTGCAACCCCTCTTGATAGTACGGTTTCCTACGACTCAAAAGAGAGCTCAAAAGAATTTAAAATAAACTCCGAGTCACTTCGCCGTTTTGCGTCATATTTTTGTGGGGGGTATCCATGCACCACACCAAGCAACCTGGGACTAATTTTCTGCACAATTCTCGATAAACTCATTAGTCCCTTAACTGCTTTGTCATTAATCCACCAAAACACACTTAGGGGTTAGATGCACTTTCAAAAGCACCAACACGAATTGGCGACTCCGCTGGGGAACTTAGTCTATCGGCCGAATCTTTTGATATATTATTTTGTGTTTAGTCGACATCGCATCAGGCTTTCGGCCGATCATGTTTCGTTGAATCGAGACTTCGGTCGTCTGTCTGGAGTTAATAATCGATCTACTATTCCCTACTGCTATCCGCCGTACGATTTTCATCTGCCCTAGCCGGCTGCCGTTGTTCCAATCTACGGCATTGATCTACATGTGCATCAAGTATTTTTATGTATATTTATTTTTATTTTTATTTACAAAACTGTATTTTTTGAAATTTGCAGAAATATACTCCTCCCACCCACTAGGAGGGTTTCTTTAAAAAACCGCCCTTCCGGAGGCCGATGACTAGCACGGCTCGGGGGGCCTCGGCACTTGCATTCTTGCAGGCGGCCCCTTCCCGCTCTCCTGGAGGGTGGTTTATGCCCTTCAGGGGGCCACCTACAAAATTATAGGTGCCCCCCGGCCGAGAGGAGGGGGCTGCCTACAAAAGTGCTATAAGCCGCCCTAAGGGAGGGGCCCCTCCCCTATAAATTCCCTCCTCTCTCCTTGAAAATTCATTAAATCCAGTAAAATCCAGAAAAAAAGAAAAGAGGGGTGAGGGGCAAGGAGAAATGTTTGACCTATAAAAAATATAACTTTACCATACATGGATGAGAAAGGGTTCAACAAATTACTTCGAGATATATAAAATAATATGTAATTCATAGTAGAATTAACTATATTATCGACGTACGATTATTTTATTGTGAAATAGAAGGGTCGTGGAATTTCATAGGAGTATGTCTTAGCAGTTTTGAAACAGTTAATAAAAGTTGAACGGTTGGTGACTTCGCAATATCCATGCTTGCCGGGTTGCTACTGAGGCCTTCTTTGCTGTTCGGATTGGTTTTGACTGTTCTAGTTCTTCCTCTACGTGTATTTTGCTATTGTTTCAACCTCGGCAACCCTTTCACCTTCGTAGCTAGGTCTCACTAGGTCAATCCATGAAGTGAACCCACACACTCTTGGATTGTCTTTTGGAAAGAGCATTATTTTAACATTTGTTGTAGCAGGTAGGATGGTATGAAAGTACGAGCGAGACGTACAACTAAGTCATTGTCTATGTTTGGGCAAATAAAATATCTCCTCCTGTAGGTCTCTTGTGCAAATAATATTGTCACCTGGCAACGATCTCTACATGTGCACTTTGGATGCTCTAACCATTTGGGCACCCCAAAAGGATTTTTTTCTCAAGTCTAAACTTGTCACCTCCACTCGTCACTCGTGCTCCTCCTTCGCCCGTATGTATTGTGACCCCATTTCAGCTTGTGTTATCATTCGCCCATCAAACAGCGGTCTATCCGTGTCAATCCACATTGTGAATGCACACATCCTTGACTCTGTCTATGTACCAAAATTTAGGTTGATTGATATGGTAGATTAATTGACAATTATAGCAATCGATGAAAGAAAAGTTTGATCAGAACTTTGGGGATGAAGTCTTCATCAATGTTCGGACAAATAAAGTATCTCATCCCCAAAGTATCTTGTTTTAAGGATGTTGCAAGTTGGCAACGGTCGCCGCACGCGCACTCAGGATGCTCCATCCATGGAGGGAGGCCTAGATGATTACTTCTCTAGTCGATTCATTTGGCCTTTATTTGGCGCTCGTACTCCTCTTTTCTGCACATGTATTGAGCTCTTGTTTCACTAGGTGCGTACTACTGTGTTCCATCGAGTTGGGGATTCTCCGTGTCAATCCATTCAATGTATCCGCACGTTGTTTTGTCGTTTTACGAACAAATATATTAGTTGTGTTTAAACTATGTTGTAAATTTGAACAAAGCATTAAAATAGGTGTGACATACAATCCATTCCTCATTAATGTTTGGACATAGGAAGAATCTCCTCCCATGAATGCTCGGCAATCTAGCTATTTCAAGTTGGCTACGGTCACCACAGTTACACAAGGGATGGTTCGTCCAAGGTGGGATGAGTCCTTCGAAAGGATCCCTCCTCTAGTCAGGATGTTCATGTCCCCAACGTCTAGATGCCATTTGTCATACCTGTACGTACAATCAGAATGGTAAATTGCAAACTCAGTGGTTGGAGCTGAAGTAACGACATTTAAAACTGGCTATTGAAAATAACATGTC
Organism: Oryza meyeriana var. granulata; assembly: GCA_003991445.1. Classification (NCBI taxonomy): domain Eukaryota; kingdom Viridiplantae; phylum Streptophyta; class Magnoliopsida; order Poales; family Poaceae; genus Oryza; species Oryza meyeriana. The sequence continues at coordinate 90,640 of RYFJ01001235.1, forward strand.
ATCAAATGGCACAGAATATTTGTATGAATAAATTCACCTTTGTAGATGCCCTTACCAGTATCATGTTTGCAGATTCATAAAACATATTCTTGCGGCATGAACTTTGTGAAAGACATGAACGGCACAAAGTTCTTGCGCCAAAATCTAGTCTGGGATTTTGCAAGTGTATCAGAGCAGTTACAATCAGTATTTTGGAGTTGTGTGGCTCAACTCTTTGAACCGATGCTTTATAAAGGGCAGAACATAGTGAGAGCACAAATTCAAGAGGATAGCGTTGACAGCAGGAATTGTGGTGCCGAAAGTGTTTTGCCCCAGCCAGTGTTTACCATACCATTTTTGGGGGGGCTACCGCCCCCCACGATATGGCGGTTACCGCGGTAACAGTCCAAAACCGCACGGAATTTATTTTCAAAAATTTTAATTCAAAATTTTCAAATCTCACGGTAAGGTCGCGGTTACCGCATGGTAAGCCACGGTAACCGCGGTATGTTGAAGCTAAAAAGAAAAAATTATCAAAAAAATTATAAAACATAGTAAAAATTCTAAAAAATTGTAGAAAATTCAGGAAAAAAATTGTGGATATCTCTAGAAAAACAATGTAATATTGCATGATTTTTTTGCATAACCCTTGCTTTTGTTTTTACACTTAAATAAAGTAGAAATTATATCCCAACCCATCTCATTTTTTTTAATTTTGATGGAGCTCCAAAATATGAAGTAAACTTCATTACTTTAACAAACTTTCTTCACCATAGTGATCCATAATTCAAGTACTACCTACTAGAATATTTTTGGATTTTTTTAAAAAAATTTGAATTTGAATGAAATTTATTCAAACCAAACCGCCGATAACCGATACCGTACCTTGGCGGTTTGGGCAGTAACTGCGTTACCGGCGGTTTGGCACACCTTGGTCACAGCATCCATAAATGAATGATAGCGATGTTATAGTCATGCGCGACCAGACCAATTACTCCGTGCACCGAAAGGTAAAGGTGTTGGTCTCGCACAAAAAGTGCTAAGAGGGTCCCGTGGCAAAAGTGACATCGTACTGAATCGAGTAGTGTACAAAAAAGTACAGACTCTAACCGAGTAGTGAGTCGGGGGCTGCATGTATTATATGTGCTTTGTCAATAATATACGAGCCTGTTTTACTCAAGTTATGAAGTTTTGCAATGACTTTGTCATGATCGCTCGAGTACAGCTTTCTGCGGTGAACGATTTTATTAAGTTCCTATAGACTAACTCGGCGTAGACCATACAGTCGAGTAAAGCTAATGACAACTAAGTAAAACCACAGAGCTCGGCGGCATTGCCCATATATTTACACATGTTCTTATAAAAGACTTCATATACACTGACTGCATGATGGATTGTTATTACATTCCCAGATCCTTGGTGATCGCCTCTACAGTTGGCCTCGCCTGGGTGATCAACTCCAACGCATCCTCAGTTGTTGTCTCTTCGGCAAACCGTTCACCGATGGCCTCAAGATCTTCCCTAGGGTAGATCGACTTAGTCATCGCAAGGGTCTGGGCCACGCCGACGAAAACACGCTCATCCGAGTACCTCTTCAGGATACTCGAGGCTTTGATAAGGCACGCCTGCACCTGAGAGACCGTGTTGGAGCTGGTTCCCACGTGATGAGGATCCATGATGTCAAGGAGCCCTTTCACGGACTCGGCAAGAATCTCCTGTGACTCCTTGACGACCTTAATCTCCTTTGCAAAGGCTCGAAACTGGGTTTGGGTGTTGGCTCTTGTAGCTGCCTAGATTCATTGGCAAGTAAACTTGTCAGCCAAAACAGCAGTCAGAGTAATCAAAGGATTGGACAAGGTCATTGTTAGGGTGAAGACTTACTTTCGTAGTCGGCTTCCACCTTGGCTTTGGCTTTCTCCAGTTCGATCTTTTCCCTCTCAAGTTTGCCTTTGGCCCTTTCCAGCTCGGCCTTGTCTTTCTCGAGTTTGGCTTTGGCCTTCTCGGCCTCCTTCAGCTACTCTCCCCCTCTGTTTGGGTCTTCAACTCAGCTTCGAGGGCTGTATATCAGAATAGCCAAGAGCTCGAGATTATAGTCAAGACACAACTGGGCAGTCGGGAGACAACAAAGCTGAAGAAATATGCATGGGATTTAGTAGAGAAGACAAATATGGGAAACTCACTTCCAATCTTCTTGGCTAGAGCCCAGTTCGCATCCCTGAGCTTGTCAACGGCTCCCCTTAGCCAAGTCTCCCTCTCCTGGCTAGACCGCTCCAAGTCGGCCTTCGAGGTCTAGAGCTGGCCCAATCGCTGGAGTTGGGGGGCAAGTTGGGTTAGGACCTCGTTCAACTTCTCCGAGCGGTCGACAATTTTCTGCTCGGGGTAAAACAGAGCAAAGCAGAGTCAGTAGGCGGAATACCAAAAATAAGGGAAATTGTCAAAGACTCAACATTGCAAGACTCGCTACATACCTAGACCCCCCGAGATGCGGCGATTGTGGCGCGAAGAAGACCTTTGTGCTCCCTCTCTGCGGCCTCTTCATCGTGCTCATAGCACTTCACAGTTCCCTCAGAAGTAACCCATTGGAACGTTCTCGGGAACCTACAACGAGGGGCTTCAGGCCTGGGGAGATCCGTTTCCTCTGAAGACGACGACGACAGAGACGGCGACATGGTCCTGGCTCCCAACTCGGCAGCGGATGGGGCTTCGGGGACTAACTCAGGGGCTGGGGCGACGGCTTCGGTATCTGTCCCCTGGTCAGTCGGCGCTAGCGGCCCTGCTGTCAGGACTGTCTCAGCCTCTATGGTTGGGGCGGTCGCCGGCTCGGCAGGTGAGCTCACTGATGCTGGCTCGGCTGGGGCTGGCTCGACAACAGGAGCAGTTGGCATGGTCTCCTTTAGATCAATGTTGGCTCGTTTCCTGCACAATGAGTCAGATGCCGAGATAATGCTATGCTGAACAAGATTTTTAGAAGATCTAAAGTTATTTACCTCTTGGATTTTTTGAACTTCCATTTGGGGGTTCCGGTTGTCGGCAGTGGAGGGCTGTCGGCAGTGGTGCTCGATGGCGTGGCAGTCGGTGGTGGTGTTCTTGTCCTAATCAGCCTAGTTTCTGATGCGGCTGGCTGGGGCGCTGGGATACTCGGTGACACCGCCTTATGGCTCGTCGACAACCTTGTACTCGGCGGTGCCGCCCTTGGGCTCGGTGTTGTTGAGCCTTGTGGCGCTGGTCTCGGCCTTGGACTCGGCGGCCTGGGAGTTGCACTGGTGCTGTCTTTGATCTTCAGGCTCCCGGCTGCTGCACTCGGCCTACTAATCCTCTTCTTGCCCGGATCTTCGACAGGTTTCTTCCCCGCTCTCTTGGAGTTGGGCTGGTCAGCAGAGGGACTTAACGGCCTCTTCTTCGACTTCATGGCCGACAAAGTTTGGGAGTCTTCATCAAACTCCTCACATGACTGCAAGCAGTTCAACAACATATATCACACATTGCAAAGCAATCCTAGGTATACATCTACAAGCATTCATCACAGATGGACAACAAGTTAACATCAGCAAGAGTTACCTCTGGACGAGGCTGTTTTTGGCTATAAGTCGGCAAGGCCCACTCTGCATCTTCTGTCTCAATCACCTCGCTGGCGAAATAGTCAAGCAGGATGTTGGTCACCTTGTGCTTGTCGGTTAGGTCAGGATACTCTCGGCTAGGATCGCTCTTGCCCTTATAGTCCCAGCCGAAGTGGCTCCTCAGCTTTAGCGGCCTGATGCGGCGAGTCAAGAAGCGTCTGGCCACCCATGGACCAGTCAATCCGGAGCTCTTCAGCTTATCAATCTTGTCAATCAACAAGTAAACCTGGCCCATCTCCTCAAAACTGGGTACAGATGACCAGTTGGACACAACTACCGAAGGCAGACCAGTGAAAAGGAGGAGGCGTGGTTCAAGATCAGAACAATAAAACCACTCCCTATGCTAGCCTTTGGGGGGAGGATTTTAGGGGCATGTGGATATAGATTTTCTTCATCTCGCTCCTAAGCTGGATGTCGGCTCCCCAATCACATGGATTTTGCTCTTAGAGGGCTAGGGTTTGATGTGAAACAAATATCGGAACATATTCAAATGGGGTTCTACACCCAGAAAACACTCACAAAGAGTTGCAAATATAGAGATTTGCAAGATGGAGTTGGGATTCAGATTCACCAACTCCAGGTCGTAGAAGGCAAGAAGCTGGCGAAGAAAATCCAAAGACGGAAGAGAAAGGGCCCGGTCAAAAAAAGAGGCAAAAACTACAGTCTCACCAGCCTGGGGTACTGGAATCGATTCCCCTTCCGCCTAGCGCCAATGGATGTCTTCACGGTTCTACAGTCTCAACAACCTCTCCAGATGCTTCAGCTTAGTCGACCCGCAATCCGAAGTCAGCCAAGCTTCATCCGACATCTCCGGGATTTCTGACGCTCTCGGCATGGCTCAAGGCGAGGAAATTTGGGGGAAATGTGGTTGAGGACTTGGAATGGACGCAGAAGAGTAGGATCGCCCTAGTTTCAATGGGGAAGAGCTAGCAATGGCGAACCCTAGCGAGGCAGGAGGCGAAATTTCGGCGCGGAAACTGAAAGACGAAACGATTGGTGGATTGGAGAAGATGAGAGAATCTTTTCTCTCTCTCCCCGCCTTTATAGAGCCTGTACCGATAAGTGGGCTTGGGCTTGCAAATTCAGTACTAGGCCACCGAGATATGAGTTTCTACAGTAGCACGCTCAATGTGGGCCGCTTGCTGGCTGTGTTAAAATCATGGTGCTGGTGTTACCAACAGGAACCGATTGGGTAATCAGATATGCTTCATGAAGGCCTAATTGCTAAACACATGTGTTCAGGTGTCTGTATTATCCACTAGGTATTGAGGATATATCCTTATAAGGATCACGAGCTGGTCTTCATTAAAATTGGGGATGCAGGTCTTTCTCAAGTACACCTGACCACATATTAGATTGAAATTCATAAAGTGGTACTTGGCTTACATGCTTAGCCAATATTTGCCATGAGCAAATATCTTTCCAGTCGACATGACATTGAAGAGTCTAACTTTTGAGTAGTAAACTACTCAGGAAAGACTATAAACATTTTTCCAGCTGACATGAAGCTGAAGAGTCTAATTTCCGAGTGACATGTTACTCGGGAAAGACTATAAAATATTTCCGACTGATTTGATGCTGAAGAGTCTCATGCACCAGTAGTATACTACTTAGGAAAGACTACAAGGTTAAATATTTTTGACTTTATGTTTAATTATTTCACAATTAAGCACAAAGTCGGGGCTACACCTAATAGGTGCGCCTATTCGGTGCACACTATTCATACTTCTACATGGAGCCCTTCATAGCCTCACTGCCAGCTGACATGAAGTAGGACTCAGGAGAAGAAGCACTCGGACAAAGAGTACTCAGGAGCAATGCACTCGGGAAAACTTCACCGTGGAGGAAGAGCACTCGGCATCAACTGTGACTCAACTATGAAGGTCTCAGGGGCTGCTGTGGAGGCCATGGGCCCCAGGTACCTCATGACAAGCATATGGGCCATTTGGACAGAGGATGGGCCAAGCCTTGTAATTAAAGATATAATAGAGCTTGGCAGACTTAGCCTTATACGATAAGGAATATACAGTCCTAGTCGAGCGGGACATATCTCTAAGAGGAGATCCCTTGGCCGTAGTCCGGCTAGGACTCCTACTTTATAACCCTGTCCCCCAGTATATAAGGGGAGGCAGGGCGCCCCCTGAGGGCGGGACATACGAGTTCATCAGAACCACCACCATACATCCTCAAAGGAATACACCACAACTGAACATAGGGTATTACCTCACATCGAGGGCCTGAACCAGTATAAACTTCCTGTGTTCCTTTGTAGTCCACCGAGTTTCGATCCAACGAGTAGCCCTATATTCATATTGCCGGTGTAAAACATCGACAAGCCGTGCCCATGGTTAGGGGCGAGCCTAGCAATGTTTTCTGTGATTAGTCCCACACTACTTAATAATGCTAATAAATGATGGAATCTGATAGCTCCAGTTTAGAGGGAATATGGTTTGGGCCTGAACTGCATTGGAGCGTTGTTCAGAGATTAGTTCAATACTGATAATAATTAAACTACACTGTTTTTAATGGTTTTAAATGCAAAAGTTTTAAATGTTGTTTATGCAAATGAGCCATACTATGCATTTCTTTTGGGAATCCTATTGCATTACATTGCATTTTCTAGTGTGGCTTGTTGAGTACGGTGGGTGGTACTCAGTCTTGCTATATCACAATCATCAAAGTGAAGATTCGCGAGGAGGAGAAGTTGGTGTTTGGCTTATACCCCAGTTGAGCTGCCTGTGGCTTGGTGCTAAAGCTTCGCTAGTTGCCGCTCCGCTACTGTTTTCTTCGGTGTGAGGACTAAGTGCCTCTGTTGTAAGTATTTATCGTTATTTTGTTTTTGGTTATGTTTATCAAATTATAGATTTGTGTACCTCGGCTGATTCCTGGACGAGGATTTATTACACAAATTAGCTTTAGAAATTCTGGTGAATTTCTGGATGTGACAAGACGGCTATAGCATTTGTCAGTCCGAGTGGGGATTGACGATCTCGTCTCCCATAGATCTGATCTCGACTAGCACAGGGTTGTGTCTGAATTGAACACTAGGAAAGAGAGTTGCCCAGGGCTTGCAGGCCTTAGATATCACTGAGGAAGGTCGTTGATGACTGCCGCAGCGTTGCCGAGGCCAACTGGCGCGAGGTTGCCTAGGTCTCCCTCCGATCAGGTTGAAACTGACTCGGAAAGAGTGAGGTAGCCAAAGTCATCGGCGATGATGTCGAGGCTCTTAAAGCAGATGGCTTGTCTAGGGATGATGGTGATGCCGATGGCCCCGGTGACTGGAGCCATCAAGCTTGTCGATGATGATCTCAGCGCTTCCCCTACCTGGCGCACCAACTGTTGATGTTTTATATCGGCAATAATTATATGGGGCTATGCGTTAGACCTAAACTCAATGGATTTGAAAGAACACAAGGAATTATACTAGTTTAGGCCCTCAATGTTAGGTAATAATATCCTACATCCTGTTGTGGTGTATTGTTTTCGCTATATTGGTGGTGTATGAATCGATGCCTCTGGGCGCTCCCTACCCCTCTTATATACATGGAGGGATGAGGATTACATGGTAGGAAACTCAGTCGGATATGACCATGGGTTTTCCTTATCAACTAGGATTATATCCCTTTTCCTGTCGTGTAAGGTAACATGAAGCCGAGTCCTACTCTATCCCTTATTGATTGGCTCAGCCCACCCTCTGTCCGAATCTCCGTGTTTGCCTTTCTTGAGGTACCCGGGCCCGAATGTCACCCCGACTGGGGACGAGGCCCAAGCGCCGACTGTAGAACTAGTGTGGGCCTCCCCTAGTCGGGAACCAGAGCCCTAGCCGACAAAGCTAGGGAACCAGTTGGCGGAGGCAGTCGCCAAAGCCCCACAGTCTGATCTGAGTCCCACTACTCTAATCCCTCCTCCGTCATCGTCCATCCAGGAGGAAGCTGCAGCCACCAAAGTATCTAAACTGGTCCAGGTAAGTCGTCCTTCATCACCGTAGTCGATCTTTATCCCATATCGTTGAATGACTTGAATGCTCTTCATTCCTCCTTTATCTTCAGAAAATTACTGAGCGGTCTGAGAAGAAATCAACAGCTCTGGCCAAGCTTGCTCCCTTGATTGCTTGGCTGGACCAGATAATAAGGGAAAATCGACATTCAGAAGTCGGCAACAGGTGAAGGAACACGATCTTCAAGAGGAACTTGACAGGCTGCGCAACAAAAAGTTTAGCATGATCGGCTCCCTTAGAGGTTAGTTCTCTTACTGGGGATCTTGTGTCTTTAAGTCTTCTCTGGCATTGTTTGTGATTGCTCCCTGTCTTTCACCAAGTTCGTGAGCACACGATCCTTAATAAGACCAAGCAGCTCGACAAATTGAAGAAGGTCTAGGATCTTGAAGCTGCAAAAGCCATGGTCGAGGTCTTTGAAGGTAACTCACTCGGCCCTTATGTCCCACATTTGTTTTCACCACTTATTTGCTTTTCACCTTATACCCCGCTCTTATGGAACATAATAAAAGATAAAAACCCAAGCACAATTTCAGTCATTCACCGAGCAAGGGTGCCACGCCGAGGCTGTGAACCAGAATCTTATCGATGCAGCCAAGCCGGTGCTCAAGATGATCCAGTCGGGCGGTGCAGGCCCAAGCTCAAGTGAGCCCCTTTAACTGCTTCCACAGTTTAAGGCTGCTCCTGCAGCCTTAAAATCTTTTGTGAAGGAGAAGGCAGTCTTAAGCTTGACTCAAGCCCTTGCCATCGTGAAATCACTGTATCCCTGACTGGATATTGAAGTTGTTAGCGAGGGATTTGCAGCAAACTGCAAGGAAGAGCAAGCCTTGGCTCTTGTAAATGAGGTCCACAACACTGCAACCACTCTTGCAGAAGATCTTGAACTGTGAATCAACTGTAAAGGATATTTTAAGTCAATCTGTGGGATGTATGACAAACAATGTAATCTTTCTGATGTGAGTATATAAGTTGTGTTTATGCTTGTAAATTTTTGCCGAGAGGCTTTGTCATCCTTGTCATCATTAACCTTGCCCTACTAGCCATAGGTGCCAAGTGCTAGGATTCGACTTTGAAGCACTTGTCCTGTTAACGGGTTATACTCGGTACTGTAGGGTTCATCGTTTACATGGTTTCATGACTTAGATCGAAAGCACTCGAGTTAACAATGTACAACAAAGACATAATAACCTTGTGTAGCCCCTGACTCACTACTTGGCTAGCAACAATGGCATAGTGAGTCAAAGGTAAAAAACTTTAGTTATATATAAATTGGAATAAGATACAATGCTTAGGTATAGAAAAGACGTAGATTTTCTATGTTCCAGGAATTGTCTATCAGAGGTCCATCTTCGCGCTTCAATCAGTAAGCCCCTGGGCGTGTTACCTCAGCAATAATGAACGACCCCTACCATATGGGAGATAATTTATGCCTGTTTTTGTGGTTTGTATTTTACGTAATACAAGATCTCCCACCAAAAAGGCTTGGCCATGGACATTACGACTGTGATAATGACGCAAGCCTTGTAGATACCTAGCCGACTAGATCATGGTGCTATCCTAGGCTTTCTCCAACTGATCTAGTTTGACCAATCGGTCTTCGTTAGATTTATCTTAATTGTGGGTCCGGACTTGCAAAGAGACAAACTCCAATTCAGTCGGTAGCATGGCCTCAGCACCATAGACAAGGAAGAAAAGGGATTGCCCTGTTGCCCGACTAGTACTCGTATGAAAGACCACAGAACGGATGGGAGCTCTTGGACCTATCGTCCCGCATATGAACGTAGTCGATCAAACACCCTTGTCTTGATACCATGAAGAACCATGCCGTTTGCTCTCTCCACCTGCCTAATGCTCTGGGGATGTGCCACCAAAGCATAGCAGATTTTGATGCTGATGTCGTCGCGGAAATCCTTGAACACGCCACCTGCCTTTGATGGCTCCTTTATTGGCTGTTTCCTAGTTCTCTTGGAGCTGGGCTCGTTGGTGGAGGGGTCAGTCAGACATTTTTTAGACCCCTCAGTCAGCTAGGGGGGGTGAGAAATGAAGCCAGCACAGTCCTGCAAATAGAGAAGACGACATCGATATACTTCATCAAACTCAATGTTCTATTCAGCAAACAATGCATAAGGCCAAGTAATCTTACTTCTGTGGGTGGCTTCTTGAGGCTGAATGGCACCGGGAAGTCCTGTGGATCAAGGGTTTCAACCACTCTCCTGTTGCAGAAGCGGCACAAGGTGTCGTCAGTTTGGTCTTTGCTCATCACCTCGGTGCTCTCCAGAGCGGATTCTTCTTTCCCTTGGTACTCGAAGCTGGGGTGGATGCGGTCTTTCAAAGGCTGCATCCGCCGAGCGATGAATGCCCTGGCAACCCAGACTCTGGTCAACCCATCTTTCTTCAAGTCCACCAGTAGCTTCAGAAGGACGCACAATTGCTTCATTACTTCATCGCTCAGGTGCACGGTCCAACTGTTGAGCACCTTGGGGGCGTGGCCGACTATCACACCCTGAAAATCGGTCTAATTAAAAATTATTTTTGGTAAATGAAAATACAAGAATACACTAGAAAATTTGTCTGTGAAAGGGTTTGAATAAAATTCTGAAATTTTCAATATTAAAAATCCCAAGTTAAAATGTTAATTAATGCTTGGCTGCTTTTATATTCCCTGGAGTTTTGTTAGAATATTTTACGCATTTAAGTATTCATAATAATAAATTTACCTTATGTTTCATGGTGGTTTTTCATCACGCCCCAAACTAACCTTCCGGGAAGGACAAGTCTGAGTCATAGAATAAACTTGTACAACTGTACCAGTCCCAGAAAATATAGTGCTAGTATACAAATGATGGAACCATCATGGCACAACCTGTCTTTATTAATAGGCATAGTCTTACATCCAGAATGGAACTGCGGATATACCCCGAGTTCACAACGATACATTAGCAAAAGAGAGGAAGCGGAATCTAGCCCAAAGCCACAAGCGTGACTCAGGAACTAAGCCAAAACCCTAAAACTCGTCGAGGCTAGCTTGCTCCTGGAAGAACTCCTCGTTAATTGGATAAATCTCGTCTTCCAGCACTGGGGGGATAGATATATATGGAGAAAGGGTGAGTATTAACGTACTCAACAAGCCATGGGAACTTAAGTGGTTAATTCAAACTTCAAAGAATGGCTGGTTGTTTTGTAATCCATTTTGTTTAAATTTCCTTTTGGGAAAGTCTAAGTGTGTGCTTCTCAATAATTGGGGCGAGGTGAAGTCTCGCCCGGATCGGAGTGAGTTATATCAATCTTTGATTTAGCACAACTCCCAAAAGTTGGCTTCCGGACAGCGGGGCCGCTAACAGTAGGGCCCAGGGGTTAGGAGGTGGTATCGGTAGTATGTGGGTTTGGGCCGGTCCAACCAAGGTGGACCAAGTGGCAAAGGCCTTCAGGGAGACTGCCTAGGCCGAATGGCCGTACGGCTCGGCCGGGAGGGAGCGTGGATGGGGCCTGACAGACGGGGCCCAGCCAACAGGCAGGGTCCGCTGTGAGCCCCCCGGTCCATGGGAGAACGGGTGCATGGCGGGACGGTGTTCGCGCGACGGTAGACAGCATACGGTGTTCGGTTCACGGTGCTCCCAAATGAGGCGGACCCACGCGCAGCCACACAGGTCGTCGCGGGCCAAGTACATCCAGTGACAGCACACGTAGGATGGTTACAGGGAGTGAATGACCGAGGAAGAAGAAGAACAGGAGTCGAATCCGATGGCTAGCGACGGCATGGTACGTCGGGGAGATTCACTGGAAGGCGGAGAGAGAGACAGAGGACTGGCAGAGAGATGAGGACACGAGGACCACGGCCAACGGGTCGGATACGCCGGAGGTTGACCATAGACGAGGTATTGCGGCGGTGTACCAAGGTGGAGCGAAATTAGGGAAAACGTCAGCGCTTGCCCAGAGTTCGATTTCTCGTGCAGGGACATTCCATCGGGGTCGTAGAATTGATTCCCCACTTCGGGGTCAGTGGGCTTTGATGCTATGCGGCGGGCGACGGCGAACCAAACAGCGGCGATGCAGCAGATGTGGAGCAGGGTCTACGGGGTGAGCTAGACCTCGGGAAGGTGTTGGCAGTCACCCATGGGTTCAATGGGAGGGGCAAAGAGGAAGAGCGAGGAAGGTTTGGCTACCGTAGTGGTGGAACGCCGTGAAGAGGGGCTGGCGGCGCGAACGTAATCGTTCGGCCTCAGCTCGAACGAAGCTGGGGGGAGAAGAGGAAATCGACGGTGTCGACGGCGGCAGTCTCCGGGTGCGGCGCGAGCTTGAGGTGGTGCGGGGCACCAAGGCGGTGTGGCGGAGGGAGGATCGGGAAGGGTTGAACAGAGGGATGGCGATGGCTTTTATAGCCCTCCCGAGGTCGGTTTGAACCAGGGAGAAGAAGGGGATTTCCCCTCAGGCTAGCGGGGTCACCGGCACGGTCCAACACTGGGATGGTGGCTGGCGCATGACATCAGCGGCACCAGTGCCCTTTTGTGCTAGGCTCCAAGGAGAGGAGAGGAGAGGAGAGCGGTGTTTTGCGGTGCAAGGCGGGGAGGGAGAGAGAGGGAAAAGGGGCGGTCATCTTAGCTTTTGGGACGTGAGGCAAGCGAGCTCACGGGTGGACGCCTCCATCGCTTGGCGGCTTGCGGCGGGGCCGAGGTGACGTACCACGGTGACAGCAAAAGGCGGCCGAGCGATTTGGAACTGAGCGACGCCCAAGCGGTCGCTGCGGCAAACGGGGTGACGGTGGCGTCCTTCCGGGCGGCCACAACGAGCGAGGGCGGGCAGGAAGCGGCGGTATCCAAGGCGTGAGGGATTTTCGAATCGGCGACGGGCAGTAGCAAGAGAGAGACGAAGCGAGAAGAGGAACAGGGAGGAATTCACCTGTTCTCTCGTGCGCGTGCTCTCGATACGTGGGGAGGTTGCGTGTCAGCGCGAGGGGAAGGGAGATGGATGGGCCGGTGGCATAGGGTTGGGCCACGGAGGAAGGGAAAGAAAAGGGATGGCCTGCGGCCCAACAGAGAGTTTGATGTTTGGCGAAAATTGGAGATAGGGTTTGATTCGAATCTTTTTGGAGGATTTTAATTTTGGGGATTTGAGTTGATTCAGAGATGGTTTGAGTTAGATTGAGCTTGATAGGGGATTGATCTCAGGGATTCGTTGGAACTTGGTTTCGAGATGGAGGAACTGAGATCTCGGCACACGTAAACACAATAACAATTAATAATCAAATTTCACAATTAAGGTTTTATTTAAATATGTTTTACGCCTAATGCTAGGGCATTACATTTTTGCTTCTGGTAAATTTCCCATGGTTTAATAAACTCTCTGAAATTTTTGTGGATTTTTTAGAGCTCCAGAATTAATTTTAATAAAATAAAGATCATCTCAGTAATTAAATATATGGAAAATAAAATCCTTTTCTTTTCTCCTGTTTAGGTTGTTCCTGCTTCAGTCCCTTGATGCCTCATCTTCCGATTGATTGCTCCATTGAACCTTGTAAAACTTGATTGTCTTTCTGCGGGTCTGTCGTTCAACTTCTTTTAGGATCTGGACTAGATGTTCCTTGTTGGTCAGATTCTTTTGCAGATCGACGGTTTCAAGGGGCACTTGCTCCTCAAGCACATGGAGGCATTTCTTCAGTTGTGATACATGGAACACATTATGTACACCAGCCAATCCTTCTGGTAGGCCACTTCGCCACGTCTAGCTATGATTTGATATGGTCCAATGTAACGGGGTGCCAACTTGCCTGACATCCTAAATCTCTTTAAACCACGGAGGGGAGATACTCGCAGGTATACATAGTCACCTTTCTCGAACTCGAGGTCTCTCCTATGGTTGTCTGCATAACTCTTTTATCAGGTCTGAGCAATCTTCAGTCTTTCGTGGATGATCTTAACCTGTTCTTCAGTGGTCTTGAGTACCTCAGGACCAACCAATTGTTTCTCTCCCATATCTGTCCAACAAAGGTGGGGTACAGCACTTGCGTCCAAAGAGTGCTTCGTTCGGGGCCATTTAAATACTGGATTGGTAGCTGTTATTGTACGAAAACTCTATGTAGGGTAGGCAGCGATCCCAGGTGCCCTTGAAGTCAATCGCACATGGTCTCAACATATCTTCTAGAATCTGGTTGACGCGTTCTGTCTAACCATCTGTTTGTGGGTGATAAGCTGTGCTAAAGTTCAGATTGGTGCCCAAGGCATCATGAAGTCGATGCCAGAATCGGGAGGTGAACTGAGTTCCTTCATCTAATACTATTTTCTTTGGGCATCCATATCGGCAGACTATTTGTGTCATATATAGGTCTACCAACTTCTTTCTGTTGTATGTAGTCTTGATTGGCACGAAGTGGGCAGCCTTGGTGAGGCGATCCACAATGACCCATATGAAGTCATATCCGCTGGGCGTTCTAGGTAAACCGACAGTAACATCCATGCCGATTTCTTCCTACTTCCATTCTAGAATTTTGAGCGGTTGTAGGAGACCGGCAGGCTTCTGATACTCTGCTTTAACTCTCTAGCATACGTCACACAAGGCCACATATTCTGCCACATCTCGCTTCATGCCCGACCACCAGAAGTACTCCTTAATATCCTGATACATCTTTGTACTTCCGGGGTGGATGGAGTATGCTGATTCATGGGCTTCCCATAGAATGAGGTCTCTCAATTCCTTTTGTGTGGGCATGCAGATGCACGGACCAAACCAGACGGTTCCCTTGTCATCTATGGTGAAACCGCTGACTTCTTTCTTTAGGACCTTTGCCTTGAGATTCTTGATCCCTTCATCCTGTAGTTGGGCCTCCCTGATCTCGGCCTCCAAGGTAGGTTGTATGGTTAGACTGGCCAAGGTGCCTGCAGGTACCAAGGTTACTCCTAGCTTCGACAGGTCACTGCTTAACCAATCCTGTTTTGGTCTGACGAGGGCGACGTTGCAATAATTCTTCTGGCTTAGGGCATTGGCGACCACGTTGGCCTTACCAGGGTGGTAGTGGATTCCGAGATCGTAATCCTTGATTAACTCCAACCATCGTCTTTGTCTCATGTGAAGATGTACTTCAGGCTCTTGTGATCGGTGTAGACTTCACTTCTGTTGCCAATCAGGTAGTGACGCCATATCTTGAGGGCATGAACTACTGTGGCGAGTTCCAGGTCGTGAGTCGGGTAGTTGATTTCATGCGGTCTAAGCTGCCTAGAGGCGTAGGCAACCACCTTTCGGTCCTGCATCAGAACGCATCCTAGTCCTTGTCGAGATGCATCGCAGAAAATCTCAAAGTCCTTCTGTAGATCTGGTAGAGTTAGCACCGGAGCGGATGTCAACCTCTTCTTAAGTTCTTGGAAACTGCGTTCGCATGCTGGTGTTCATTCAAACTTCTTTTCTTTCTTTAGCAGTTCGGTCACTGGTTTAGCCAACTTGGAGAAACCTTCTATAAATCTTTGATAATATCCAGCTAATCCCAGAAAACTGCGGATCTCTAACATGCTTCTTGGTGAGTTCCATGCCACGACGGATTCTATCTTGTTGGGATCAACTTCAACACCATTGGTAGAGATGACGTGACCGAGAAAGGCCACTCTGTCAAGCCAGAATTCACACTTGGAGAATTTGGTGTAGAGTAGATGCTCTCTTAGCTTTCCCAGAACCAATCTCAAATGTTCAGCATGTTCTTTTGTGTTCTTGGAGTAGATCAGAATGTCATCGATGAAGACAACCACAAACTTGTCGAGATATTCCATAAAAATCTTGTTCATGAGGTCCATGAAGTAAGCTGGTGCATTGGTGAGTCCGAAGGACATGACGGTGTATTCGTACAGGCCATATCGTGTTACGAAGGCGATACTGGGTATATCTTCTAGTCTGATCTTCAATTGGTGATATCCGGACCTTAGATCAATCTTGGAGAAAACTTTGGCTCCTTCCAACTGGTCAAACAGATCGTCTATTCGTGGAAGAGGATACTTATTCTTTATGGTAACTTCGATTAGAGCTCTATAGTCAACAACCATGTGCTTGGAGCCATCCTTTTTCTTAACCAACAGCACGGGTGCTTGCCATGGAGACGTACTGGGGCACACAAATTCTTTATCTTGAAGTTCTTCAATCTGTCTCTTTACTTCGGCCAACTCGTTGGCTGCCGTTCTGTATGGTCTCTTGGCAATAGGTGTCGTGCCGAGGGCAAGTTCGATGGAGAACTCAATTTCTTGATCCGGTGGCACGCCTGGCAGATCTTGCGGAAACACGTCGGTGTACTCGTTGACTACGGGTACTGCTTCCAAGGGTATGGTTTGCAAACTATGAGCGAAGACTGTCTCTCAGAGCGGCATATGGGGTGAACTGTACTCATATCCCTTGTGGATCTTGCAGAATGATTGTTCTCTTGGCACAGTTTATCTGCCCTTTGTACTTAGCCAACCAATCCATTCCTAGGATCAGGTCTAGGCTTTGGGAGTCTAGGACTATGGGGTTAGCCTAGAATCAAACTCCAATTTCCACACAAACTTTTGGGCATAGTTTAGTTGCCCTTATATCCCGTCCAAGGGAATGTACGACCAAAGGTACCCTTAGGTTTTGGGTTTTCCAACCATTTCTTTGCACGAAATCTTGCGATATGAAGGAATGCGAAGCTCCGGAATCGAACAAAACGAGTGCGGGTGTTGAGTTAACAGAAAATGTACCCATCACAACATCAGGAGCTTTCTGGGCTGTTTCAGCCTAGATATGATTTACTCGGGCTCGTTCAAAGTGGTTGACGGACGCGCGTGAACTCTATCCACTTGCTGGGGTAGAGGGGCGGGACGGTGCAGATGCAGGAGTCTTAACTGTACTGACATTGGACTTGGTAAGGGCTGTGTTTCCCTGATTCTGAGGGCAGTTCCTGGAGTAGTGTCCCAAGTTGCCACAGGTGACCACTTCATTGAAGCCAATTTGGTATGCGTCTTGGTCTGAGTGTTGAAGGTGGTGGCGTTATTTCCTCCAGCATTGCCACTGAAGGTGCATTGCTGTGGTTGCTGAGCCGGGCGAGGTGCCGGTGGACGGGGAGTGAAGCCGGTAGGACGGTTGCCTTGTGCGTTTGGAGGGTGATACTATAGACGGTGTCCCACACGAGGGCGAGGTGCACCACGGGGTGGGTTCCCGGTGTGAGCGGACTTGCGCTTCTTGTATTCCTCAGTTGCTTCCTTCCTAGCATCTTCCAACAACAAAGCTTTGTTGATCATGTGCTAGAACATGGGGAAATCATGAGCGATCAATTGGATCCTCAATCCCACTGCGATTCCCTTTAGGAACTTCCTTATCTTCTTCTTGTCAGTGTTCACTTCTTCTAGTGCATACCGAGCCAATTTGTTGAAGCGACTCAGGTATTCATTCACGCTTGCAATTCCTTGCTTGAGCTTGTTGAATTCCTCCTTCTTCATGTCAATGGTGCTCTCGGGCACATGAGCGGTGCGAAATACGTCAGCAAACTCTGCCCACTCAATGTTGGTGGCATCTAGGTGAGCATTGCAATAATTTTCACACCAATCGGCTGTAGCGCCTCTGAGCTGGTGAGAAGCGTAGAGTCTTCTCCACCGAGGTACACTGCACCAAGTTGAGCTTTCTCTCAACATCCTTGAGCTAATCGTCAGCCTCGACGGGCTCCACAGTGTGAGAAAATTCTGGTGGACGCGACCTCAGGAAGTCAGTTAGCTTGGACCTAGGGTTGTTGCCATTGCCCTGGGCATTCTGGAAGGCAGGTGCTTGAGCTTGCTAGTGTAATCCTGCTATACTCTGAGCTAGGCCTTGCAAAATCTGAGTCTGGATCGCCATCAGGTGCTAGTAATCATGCTGAAGTGGTGGGGGCGATGGTAGATCCTTTTGATATGTTGCCTGCTACGGTTCGGGTACTTCTGTTTCCCCATGTTCAGTTTATGACACCTGATCCTCAACCTGAACTTCCTAACTGGCCTCAAAACCCAGACAGTTCGGAACTCTGACTGCATGGCGCGGACGGCCGGTGGTGTTGTTCTGACAGCGTTGGCCTACCATCTAATCTCCCAGGAAAGAGCGAGGTAAGAGCAAGATCAGCACTAAAGGGAGGAGAAATAAACAACTTAACAACAGATGCCATACACTAATAATAAATCAATTTTCTAAAACCAGAAACATCCCTAGTGCAACTGGTGTGGTCAAGTCGTAAAGCTGCATCGAGCTTGACTGAACGCACACCACAACAACACGGACTACCATGTAACACCCATACAAACACACTCACGCACTACCATGCCATGACTCCAAAAGAGTTGGCGGCGGTACAAAAGGTCTAACTAAGCACTCCAGGCTCACACACGCTCTACTACAGCTCCTTGGACTGGTCGGCATCGGTGGTAGGCTCGTTGGTCGAAGAGACGTTGATCGGTGCATAGGGCAAGTACGCCGGAACCTGTCGAGAAGGACCAGCAGCAGGTCCTGCCAGGGTAGGAGTGAAGCGGAACACTAGGGTGGAAGGACCCGCAACGCTCTTGCGAGCGGTGCGAATCAGATGGAGTCCTCGACGGCTGGTGACTAGAGAGTAGCCTAGGGTGTAGGGTGGGCTGCGGTGGCGTGGGCGTGGCGAGAAGTAGGGCAAGTAGGGCACGCGAGAACTGGGAGTGCGTGTCTCGTTGGGCTTGTCTGCAGAGCCATGGGAGCTGTAGAAGGACTGGGTGAGAGAGTGGCACAGGTGGCCTGAGTCCCAAGAGGTAGTGTCCACGGAAGTGACACCCTCCTCAGCGAGGGGGCGCTTGAGAGCGGCACTGTGGCGGGCGAGTGAGTGGTAAGCCTCCAGGAGTAGGTCAAGCTGGGTAGCCAGAGCGTCTGAAAGCTCCACAAGTCGAGCCAAGGCGGGGTGCGACTCGCGGTAGGGGCAAGGGTAGCGAGTGTCTATGCGGCCACTAGGTAAGCAAGGGAACAGGCGGAAGGCTGAGCCGATGAGACGACTCGCGTAAGTGTGGGCCAGGTGGCGGAGTGCCGTCCAAGCCATTACCTGGTAAGCCAGCTGAGCGGTGGGAAGGGTCCTGGTGAAGGCTGATCCCGTGAGTGCCTCCACGAGGGTAGATGTGCATAGTAAGCTCACAGTGAGGAGGCTGGTTGAACAAGGTGTAGCTAGCGTACTCAGGAAGAGTGAAACCAAGGAATCCTACCATGTCGCGTAGCTGGTCGATGCAACCACCCTCTCCCACACCATGGGAGGAGGTGGTCTGACTAGCGGCCATCTACAAATTTTGAGGGGGAGAAGAAGTCAATAACTGTTTTTAAATAAATCTAAAGTAAAAGAAGCTGCAAGAAGATCCTAGATTTTTTGCATATATCTTTTTATGAACATATTGTGCTTATAGTCTTTCTACACATAGGGTTTCGTCCTAGGGCCGAGCCTGTGCTCTGATACCATCTTTTGTCACGCCCCAAACTGACCTACCGGGAAGGACAAGTCTAAGTCATAGAATAAACCTATACAACTGTACTAGTCCCAGGAAATATAGTGCTGGTACACAGGTGACGGAATCATCATGGCACAACCTGTCTTTATTAATAGATATAGTCTTACATCCAAGTTGGAACTGCAGACATACCCCGAGTTCACAACGATACATTAGCAAAGAGCGAAAGCAGAATCTAGCCCAAATCCACAAGCACGACATGGGAACTCAGTCGAAACCCTAAAACTTGTTGAGGCCAGCTTGCTCCTGGAAGAACTCCTCATCGGTTGGATCCATCTCGTCTTCCAGCAATGAGGAGGATAGATATATATGGAGAAAGTGTGAGTACTAGCGTACTCAACAAGCCATGGGAACTTAAGTGGTTAATGCAAGCTTCAAAGAATGGTTGGTTTTTTTGTAATCCATTTTGTTTAAATTTCCTTTTGGAAAAGTCTAAGTGTGTGCTTCTCAACAATGGGGGCAAGGTGAATTCTCGCCCGGATCGGAGTGAGTTATATCAGTCTTTGGTTCAGCACAACTCTCAAGAGTTGGCTTCTGGGATCCAGCTCCACCAGCTGATCCAACAACATTGGGCCCATAGCCCTATTATCCTCAACAGCTTCACAACATTTCCGAAATCGAATTCCCAATTCACAACATCCTTTCACAAGTAGTAGTCAAACAAAACTACGCTAAGAAATCACCTCACATCCGCCCATGACCGCGAGCATGGCTATTCAAACAGTTTAGACCTTTACAGAGGGATTACACTTTACCCACACAACGTGACTTACCCTATCACCCAACTCATGAAAGAACGGACACAACTGGTGACTAGGCGTTTTTGCGACAAGGCATTTCCGGAGTCTGCACCAGGTTACCCCATGCCAACTGGAGGGGTCCACGACCAATCACAGGGTAGGTCCTCGACCATGTTGTACCAGAAACCCAGGAGGCATCCCCGACGCCCTCCTGCATGATCCACATTCCAATGGCACACAAGGCGTCCCTAGGCGACTCTTTACTCAGCCAGGAGTTGTCCCATATCACCCATGTGGTTGTACCATTTTATGTTCGGATGAAATTCCAAAGAAATCGGTCCTTAGCTACAATGCGGGAGACTTGCCTTGCTTGCACCGCTGTTTTCACAAAATTATTTTATTTTCAAGGCACCGACCCAGGTGCTGGGTTTTCCAAGATTTTGTAAACCCAAGTTTTACCCATCGTAGTCATTTTAAATTTGATAGGCGATCACGGGTACCATGCCCGTCAGCACAGGTACCGGGATCTGTCAAGGAAGGTGACAAGGATGTTAAGGGGATCACAATCAATCAAGGAGACAATGCAGCAAACGGGTTGGTGGCCCGTTGGTCGTCTTGTGACCGTGGCCAAGAAATTATCTTAGTGTAATCTAGTGAATGCAATTTGGCAATTAAAGTACTTAGTTCCACAATTATGGGCTCAAGATGATCAAAAGTGACTTGCCTTGCTCAAGGCCTGAAGCTTCGCCTTCGAGATCCGTGTCCTGAGGCTCCTCCGACTCCGACGCTACACGCGAAACGAAAGAACTTAACGAAAGGACTATTATAATAGACCAATTAGTGACTTCTAAGTGTGCCAACGGAAAGATCTCATTTTTTAGAAAAAATCTGGAAGTGGAACGGAGTCAATCGAACGAACGGTAGCGAAGATATTGATTTTTGAAGATGTAAGGAATTTCTAGACCACTAGAAAAGGAATTGAAAAAAGACACTCTCTTGAATTAATTCCCTCCTGGGCCGCTGACAGTGGGGCCCAGGGGTCCGGAGGTGGTGGCGGTAGTATGCGGGTTTGGGCCGGTCCAACCGAGGTGGACCAAGTGGCAAAGGCCTTTGGAGAAACGGCCTAGGCCGAATGGCCTTATGGCCCAGCCAGGAGGGAGGCACGGACAGAGCCTGACAGATGGGGCCCAGCCGACAGGCAGGGTCCACTGTCAGCCCCCCTGTCCATGGGAGAACGGGTGCACCAAGGGACAGTGTTTGGGTGACGGTAGACAGGACGTGGTGTTCGGTTCACAGTGCTCCCAAATGAGGCGGACCCATGCACAGCCACACGGGTCATCACGGGCCAAGTGCATCCAGCGACGGCACACGCTCCATCAGGTTCCTAGAACCGATTCCCCACTTTGGGGTCAGTGGGCTTCGATGCTATGTGGCGGGCGACGGCAAACCGAACAGCGGCGACACGGTGGATGCGGAGCAGGGTCTATGGGGTGAGCTAGACCTCGGGAAGGTGTTGGCGATCACCCATGGGTTCAAGGGGAGGGGCAAAGAGGAAGAGCGAGGAAGGTTTGGCTACCGTAGTGGAGAAACGCCGTGAAGAGGGGCCGGCGGTGCAAACATAATCGTTCGGCCTTGACTCGAATGAAGCTGTAGGGAGAAGAGGAAACCGACGGCGGCGGTCTCCGGGTGCGACGCGCGCTCGGGGTGGCGCGGGGCACCAAGGCAGTGTGCAGAGGGAGGATCGGGAATGGGTGAACAGAGGGATGGCGGTGGCTTTTATACCCCTCCGGAGGTCGATTTGAGCCAAGGAGAAGGAGGGGATTTCCCCTCGGGCTGGTGGGGTCACCAGCGCAGTCCAACGCTAGGACGATGGCTGGTGCATGACATCAGTGGTGCCAGTTCCCTTTTGCGCTAGGCTCCAAGGAGAGGAGAGGAGAGCAGTGTTTTGCGGTGCAAGGTGGGGAGGCAGAGAGAGGGAAAAGGGGCGGTCGTCTTAGCTTTTGAGACGGCGAGGCAGGCGAGCTTGTGGGTGGACGCCTCCATCGCTTGGCGGCTTGCGGTGGGGCTGAGGTGACGTACCACGGTGACGGCAAAAGGTGGCCGAGCGATTTGGAACGGAGCGACAGCCAAGCGATCGCCGCGGTAGACGGGGTGACGGCGGCGTCCTTCCGGTTGGCCATGACGGGCGAGCGCGGGCGGGAAGCGGCGGTATCCAAGGCGCGGAGGGATTTTTTAATCGGCGATGGGCGGTAGCAAGAGAGAGACGAAGCGAGAAGAGGAACAGGGAGGAATTCACCTGTTCTCTTGCACGCGTGCTCTCGACACATGGGGAGGACGCATTTCGGCGTGAGGGGAAGGGAGATGGATGGGCCGGCGGCACAGGGTTGGGCCATGGAGGAAGGGAAAGAAAAGGGATGGCCTGCGGCCCAACAGAGAGTTTCATGTTTGGGGAAAATTTGAGATAGGGTTTGATTCGAATCTTTTTGGAGGGATTTTAATTCTGGGGCTTTGAGTTGATTCGGAGATGGTTTGAGTTGGATTGAGCTTGATAGGGGACTGATCTCAAGAATTCGTTGGAACTTGGTTTCGAGATGGAGGAACTGAGATCTTGACACACGCAAACACGACAACAATTAATAACCAAATTTCGCAATTGAGGTTTTATTTAAATATGTTTTACGCCAAATGCTAGGGTGTTACATTTTTGTTTCTGGTAAATTCCCCATGGTTTAATAAACTCTCTGAAATTTTCTCGGATTTTTCAGAGCTCTAGAATTAATTTTAATAAAATAAAGATCATCT
Organism: Oryza meyeriana var. granulata; assembly: GCA_003991445.1. NCBI lineage: Eukaryota > Viridiplantae > Streptophyta > Magnoliopsida > Poales > Poaceae > Oryza > Oryza meyeriana. The sequence continues at coordinate 113,240 of RYFJ01001235.1, forward strand.
CAGTAATTAAATATATGGAAAATAAAATTCTTTCCTTTTTCCCAATTGGGGTCATTCCTGCTTAGTCCCTTGATGTCTCTCCATTCACCCCGAACTCTGGTTCCCTTCTTCTTCTAGGGTTTGGTGTTGCTCCCGAAACCCTAAAGGCTCCTCGAAACCCTAAATCCGGAGCTCTCGGATTTATTCAATCTGGAAACCCAAAAATCCCTTTGAACTCCTAGTCCAAGATTCTCAGTATCCAAAATGTCCTTTTTCTTTTTGAATTAAATCCTGGATATTTCCTCAAAATTCCTTTTCGTCGAAATAAACCCAAATCCCCAGATATTCCCTGAGTTGCCCAATTTCAGTCTCCATAAAATATTCTCGCCAATACCTTGATCCCTAGAATATTTATAATATTCTAAATACCCCTATAATCGATCTATAAAATATCCTCCATTTTCCGAACCGCGCAAAAATATATATACACATAAATCCCGATATTCGGAATATTCCAAAGTTCCGAATATTTCCACAATTTCTAATGCCAAGATATATTTCAGATTCCATAAATATCCCCAACTCCCACGAAATATTTTCGGGTTTCCAAATCCAGAATATCCCTAATACTCTCGTATTTTCAATTCCCAAAATTTGCGTCAATATTTTGGATTGTCGTATTCTAAATATTCCTTGAACTTCCTAAAATTCAATTTCCAAATTTGGGAGAATTCCTAAAAATTCCCCCTTTTCCCTTTCTCTCTATTTTTCCTTTTTTCCCCCCCTTATTTTTCTTTTTTCTCTCTTCTTCCTCCTTCCTTCTTCTTCCTCCCGGCCTCCTTCCTTCCTCTCTTCATCCCTCCCCTCGGCTGAGCCAAGGCCCGACCCTCAGCCGCTCTTGTGCTCGGCTCGGCCCGGCCCTGACCTACGCCACCTCCTCGGCCCGCGCCGCCACCACGGCCGCCTGGCCCAGCCCGGCCCACGCCTCACGCAACCGCCACCTCCCACCTCGGCGCCCGCTGCCACCCCTCCTGCCCTAGCCGCTCCATCCTATAAATATTGGCCGCCTCCGCCATGCATGCTAGCCACCGCCTCTGCCCTAATCCTCCAGCCCGCTGCCCTAGCCACCACCTTGTGCTGCTCCAATCGTCGCTGTCGCGGCCCTGCTTCCCGAACCGGGTGCCACTGCTAACCCCACCGATGCCGGCCGTTCGTCGCCGTCGCCGGGAGCGTCGCCGCAGTCGTCACCTTGCGATCTCTGCCCGTCTCAGGTGAGCCCCGAGCCCTACTCCACCGCTTGCAGCACCTGTCGTCCTCCTCTCCGGCGTCCCTATTTTTTTCCCCTAAACAGCGTCGCCTCCCTCTCCAGTCAACGCCGTCCTTCATCGCCATCATTGTCGGATCACTGCCGATGCTCCGCCCCATCACCTCACCAGCACGCCGTCGAGTCACCACCGCCGTCGTCATCGAACCCCTCTGCCGCGGCGCCAGCATGCCTCCCGGGCTGCACCACGGACGGGCATGGGCCGCCTGAGCCACTACCGAGTGGACCCCACCAGCATATCCCTCCACTGTGACACCTCCATTTGGGCCCCTCCCTGGTATACCCTTATCTGTATGATGGGTGGACCCTATGCACATGTCCCGAGCTCTCTCCACCATCCGATCTCTAGATCCAATCCGGGCCATCAAATCTACATAAAATTCAAAATAGATCTCAGCCGTTCAATCCAACCAGATCTGATCCGAACCATTGGATCTCTTTAATCCAGTCATTTGCCATGTCAGCCCTAGATTTGCCACTCAGCTGCCACCTCAACCTCCTCATCCACGTGGCAGCCACATCATCTGAGGTCCACCATTCCTCTTTCTCCCCTGATCCATAAAACCAGTCCACCATAAGACATCACACTGATAATGGGCTCCACCTCCTTTTCCTATTAAAAAATAATTCATTTAATTTATTTTTTGAGGGAATATTCCCGAGAATTTTTTTTCAATTCTTTTCGAATTTTCTCTGAATTCAATCTTCCGGGGGCTGTAACTTTTCTGTCCGAACTCCGATTCGACCCGTTCTTCTTCCTAAATTCATCTAAAACCATGATCCACATATTTATGTACTTTTTATGTACTATTTATTAGGAGTTTCTTAGTGTTTTTTCTTATTTTGTGTGTAGTCGCGTTATCCGTTGTTTCGGAGGATAGCAAAGTGCGAGGAAGAGTTCAGAAGACTTATTGAAGACTTTACTATTGCAAGGCAAGTCACACGACAATCCTCTTGAGCATGTTGTTACCATTTGTGAAAACTATTTCATTTTAATGTTATTACATGCAAAGCTTTTGAATGTCATTATTATGGGTATTAATTTATTATCCTATATCCTTTGATTATGGCCGTGAATTGATGTTGATGACTTTGCCTTGATACCCTGGGTAATTAATATTAACTAGATGGACGTCTATTTTATGGTCTAGCTAGATTATTTAGGTTTTTGCTTAGCCATGCCTAGAAACTTCAGCATTATTTTATGTGGGGAACTATTCATTCACTTAGGATTAATTAATGAATAGTGGTTATCTTTTCACGACAGTTGGTCGTGCGTGATTAATTAAACTTGCCAACTAAAACTTGACTGATGATGGGTTCTAAGCACATGGAATGGTGATGTTTCTAGTAGTGCTCATGACAATTAAGGACCAGTTCACAGAATACTTGTTGTGAAGCAATACCATACTAACCACAGGCTAGAATGGGTAATGGCTTGACAAGGCATGTAGTGAGTTCAACAGGAGGCCCCACGGTGTGTTGTGGTGATTGTCGATGTTTTGTATCAGCAATAAATATATAGGGCTACTCGTGAGACCTAAACTTGATGGATTGCAAAGGAACACGAACGATTATACTGGTTCAAGCCCTCGAGATTAGGTAATACCCTACGTCCAGTTATGGTGTGTTGCCTTTGAGATTGTATGACTTCTTGCCCTCAGGGGGCGCCCTGCCTCCCTTTATATACCGGGGGACAGGGTTACAGAGTAGGAATCCTAGTCGAACTCCGACCAAGGGATTTCTTTCTAGGAATACAACGTTCCCGACTAGGACTGTATCTTTTCCTTGTCATACAAGATTATGTATACCGAGTCCTATTGTATCCCTAATTACAAGGTTAGACATATCCTCTGTCCGAGTGGCCCAAATGCTTCTCATGAGGTACTTAGGGCCCATGGCATCGACAGTAGCCCCTAAGACCTTCATAGTTGAGTCACAGCTGATACCGAGTGCTCATCCTCCACGGTGAAGAATTCCCGAGTGCATTGCTCCCAAGTACTCTTTGTCCGAGTACTTCTTCTCCCGAGTCCTGCTTCATGTCAGCTGATAACGAGGCTATGAAGGGCTTTATAGAAAAATATGAATAGTATGCGCCGAATAAGCGCACCTATGAGGTGTACCCCCCCGACTTTGTGCTTAATTGTGAAACAATTAAACATAAAGTCAAAGATCTTTAACCTTGTAGTCTTTCTCGAGTAGTATACTACACGGTATGTAGTTCCACTTTATGGATTTTAACCCAATATGTGGTAAGGGGTACTTGAGAGATACCTGCATCCCTAATTTTAATGGAGACCAGCTGTCGATCCTTATAAGGATGTATCCTCAATACCTGGTAAATAATCAAGATACCCGAATGTATATACCTGGCTGTAAGCTTAGCATGAAGCGTATCTGATTATTTGATTGGTTCTTGTAAAATAGCACCTGCATCATGATTTTAACGCGACCAGCGGGAGACCCAATAGGGTATGCTATTTAAGAACTCATATCTTTGGCCTACTACCGAATAAGCCGGCCTAGACCGACCTACTCAGCGCAGCCCTATAAAATTGGAATCCCTTACATGTCAGGATGAGTACTTCAGCGTCGGTAACCGCAATCAGCAAGAAGAATCCTTGTCCGCAAGTCTTTTCGACTTATGTTCTGGATGCAGCATGGTTGCCACAGATGCCTAAGTAGGTATATTGCATGATCTGCTTGCCTCCTCAAGTGTGACGCAGTGCATGAGAACTCCGGATGCGCTTCGACGATATAGGTCTTCTCTGACAACGATAAAGATTTTTCTCCGTCGCTTGATTTACTCAGTTTTGTTGTAATCTTTAGGAAGTTCGTCTTCCAGTGAAAATCGAACGATTGGAGTCTCCAAGTCTTGAAAAATAATGAGCGCCTCCGTAGATTCCGGGTCTGATGCTGCTCCCGACTGAAAGCTCCAGTAGTGGCCTGTTGCCATGTTTTTGCCAGACAGGTATCCAAACGCTGCGCTAGTGCAGGATTCGGCTGGTGACCCTCTCGTGGCACCCAACCAGACAAAATTGTAGCCGAATAAGGTATCCGTACCTCGCATTAGCATAGGATTTGGCTGGCGACCCTCATGGGGCATACCCTATCCAACAGAGTTATGGCCAAATAAGGTACCCGAACCTTGCATCAGCATAGGATTCGGCTGGCGACCCTCATGGGGCATACCCTACCCAGCAGAGCAGTACCCGAACTCCGACTAGTGTCAGAGGTTGGTTATTAGCCGAATAAGCTACCTGAACCACGCATCAGCATAGGATTCGGCTGGCGACCCTCATGGGGCGTACCTTACTTAGCAAAGTTATGACCCAATAAGGTACCCGAACCTAGCATTAGCATAGGATTCGGCTGGCGACCCTCATGGGGCATACCCTACCCAGCCAAGTGGTACCCGAGCCCCGACTAGTGCCAGAGGTCGGTTATTAGCCCACATGGAGCGTACCAAAGTAAAGGTGACATTTATGTCTCAACTGGCGCGAGTACTCAGACAATAGCCCTCGTGGAGCATTTTAAGTAATTCTTGAAGCGTCGCACTCCAAGTGTATCATGGCAAACTGGTCCAGCCCCCAAGTGTAGGAGATAGGCTCATAGCACTGAGTTCCTGTTACGCATATCTGGAACTGGCCCTGCATTATAAATATTTTGGATGAGTAGCATCTGATGAAGAAAACAATCACCCGAAGAAAATTTATGTATTTTACAATAAATGTAAATATGTGTTCCTCCTCTTATTGATATTAATTTCCCCGAGTAGTTAACCCCTTATGTTTAAACACTCTACCCGACTAGTCATAGCCCCCTAGCATCAGGCGTCGGCTCATGGCTCTTTTCCAGACACGCGTTTTGGGTGACTTGAGTTCGTCTTTCATAGAGCAAAGTTTCACGGATTGGAATTTATGCTACTCAAGTACTTTTGCAATCATTAAGAGCAGAAAATGCACAGAATATACACCTATTAGGTGTATGCTGCTGCGGCATTGGTGAGGCCGAGTGAGGAATATCATATAAAGGAAAAAATATTTATCAGAAAGTCACTTAGTTGTTCGGTATTGCACAAGTTAGGAGTGGGAATGCCATCCTTGAATTTGAGCTTGTGAGCCCCCGAACATGTCACTTGTCGTTCTGATAATCATCAGTTTTATGAAGTCGAAGACAGTTGTGACCGACTACCACAATGAAGTCATCCGACTTGCGTTTGCAGTTCCTAGCTTTAGTCGGGGCCGCACCATCGGTGTCCTTCCGCTCTTTCTGTCGAGGTGCCTTTTTTGTCATCAAGGGCCTCAGCAACAGCGTCGGCCGAGTCGGCGTATTTGTTCGCCATGTCGAACAAAGCCTTGACAGAGTTGGAAGGCTTTCGAGTGAATTTAGCGATAAACGGGGTGTCTTTGACACCTTTTCGAAAGGCGGTGATGATGACCTTGTCCTTGATCATTGGGATTGAATTCCTCTTCTTAGAAAACCTCTCGATGAAATCATGAAAAGACTCGTTCTTCCTTTGATGCAACTGACACAGATCGTACTCAGAAGATGGCCTCTCATACATTCCTTGGAAATTGGCGATGAAGCGTTCCCGGAGTTCTCCCTAGGAGCCGATTGATCTCTTAGGAAGTCCTATTATCCATGTCCTCGTCGAGTCGGCTAGAGCAACTAGGAGGTAGTTAGCCATGGCCTTGTGATCTCCTCCAGCTGCTCGGATCACCAGAGTGTAAACTATGAGCCAGGATCCGGGGTTGGTCTTCCCGTCGTATTTTTCAATCCCAGTCGGCTTGAAGCCTAACAGCCAGTCGACTTGTTGCAGCTCGTGGGTGAAGGCTGGTACACCTTTATCTGTGAGAGGACTCCGACTCTGACTACGGTAGTGAAAACACTCATGGTGGAGGCCGAAGCGCTCATTCTCGTCTTCCAGTAGGCAACGCTCATCTGCCTCGCGTTCACGGTGTCGTACGTTGATGTCTTGCCGAAGATCACATCGTAGTCGGCCTCGGACATCCTGGTTATCCCAACGGTCGTTTTGATGTTGGCACCGCTGGTCGTTATTATGGTTGTCGAGTGACATGTAGCGTGACTCCGTGTGCAGCTGACTGGAGCCGGCCGCTCAGCGCCGGGTTGAGGCAAATGAGACCGCCGTTGGAGAAGCCGACTTGTTAGTCGGTATGAGTGTGTCACCCGACTGTTGACGCTACTGGCATGCAGCAGCGGTGATCATGGCTTTAATCCTTGCTATCATCGGGGTGGCCTGGTGATCAGGCCCAAATTACAGTGTATCCAGTAGAGTTGCAGCGGCCATAACGTTCTGTTGAGGAGTTACGAAAACGTTGTGGTCGCTAACTCGGGTCTGGAGGATATCTTGTTGAGCAGTGTCGATGCTTTGCACCGGCAATAATATTATGGGGCTACTCGGTGACCTGGAATTCGGTGGATTGCAGAGGAACACAAGAGAATTATATTGGTTCAGGCTCTCGATGTGAGGTAATACCCTACGTCCAGTTGAGGTGTTATTCCTCTGAGGTGGTTTTGCGATCAATGATCTGGCGTGCCCTCATGGGGCGCCCTGCCTCCCTTTATATACTAGGGGATAGGGGTACATGGTAAGGATCCCAGTCAAATATGACCAAGGGATTTCCTTCTTAGAGATAGAATCCTATCCGACTAAGGCTATGTTTCCTTATTATACAAGGCACAGCCTGCCGGGTGCTATCTTATCTCTAATTACATGGTCTAGCCCATCCTCTATCCGAGTGGCCCATGTGCTGGTAATGAGGTACCCGGGGCCCATGGCTCCCACAGTAGCCCCTGAGACCTTCATAGTTGAGTCACAGCTGATGCCGAGTGCTCATCCTCCACGGTGAAGGTTACCCGAGTGCGACGCTCTCGAGTACTCTTTGTCCGAGTAAGTCTTCCCGAGTCCTGCTTCATGTCAGCTGGCAGCGAGGCTATGAAGGGTTTCATGTAGATATATGAATAGTATGCGCCGAATAGGCGCACCTATTAGGTGTAGCCCCCGACTTTGTGCTTAATTGTGAAGACAATTAAACATAAAGTCAAAGATCTTTAACCTGGAAGTCTTTCCCGAGTAGATTACTTTGGATATTTGCGACTCTTCGGTATCATGTCAACCGGAATAAACTTTATAGTCTTGCCGAGTAGAAAACTACTCGTATATAGGACTCTTCGACTTCATGTCAGTCGGATTATGAGTTTATAGTCTTTTCCGAGTGGCGTCCCACTCAAAAGCTAGACTCTTTCGCATCATGTCAGCGGGAATAAATATTTATAGTCTCTCCCGAGTAGTGCACTACTCGAAAGTTAGACTCTTCAGCGTCATGTCGGCTGGAATAATGTTGCTCATGGCAACTGATGGCCATGCATGTAGGCCGAGTACCACTTTATGAAAATAAATCCATTACGTGGTCAGGTGTACTCGAGAAAGATACCTGCATCTCCAATTTTAATGAAGACCAGCCTGTGATCCTTGTAAGGATATATCCTCGAGACCTGTGAGATAAGCAGATACCCAAACATATAAGTTTAGCAATAAGGCTCTCATGGAGCGTATCCGCTTACCTCATCGGTTCCTGTTAGTAGCACCAGTGCTATAATTTCAACTCAGCCTGCAGGCGGCCCACATGGAGCATGCTACTGTAGGAACTCATATCTTGTCAGCCCAATACCGACTGTGCGGGCCTGGGCCCATCTAGTCGGTATAGGCTATAAAAAGACGGGGAGACAGAAAAAGATTCCGTCGTCTTCCCCAAATCGGCCAATCTCTTCGTCTTCCACCTTCGCGCCTAACTTTTCGCCTTCCTCCCGGCTAGGGTTAGCAGCCGCTGTTCCCCACCCGGACTCGGGCGATTTCAATCCTCCTCGTTTATTCCAAGCCCCCGATTTGCTTTCCCCCAAATCTCACCACCTCCAGTCATGCCGAAGGCGACGAATCCTGCGGGTGCGCCAGGGAGTTCTTGGCCGATCTCAGATTGTGGCTCGGCGAAGCTTAGACGGCTGGAGAGCGAGCTGAAGTTGCCCATCCAAGAAGTGATCCGTTGGCGGTCGGCGAGGGATGAGTCGATCCCCAACCCCCGGCCTGGTGAAACGGTAGTTTTCGCCTCTTTCTTTGATCGGGGCTTGTGTCTTCCGTCTTCTGATTTCTTCCGCCGCATCCTTGATTTCTACGGGCTGGAGTTGGTGCATTTAAATTCCAACTCAATCCTTCAGATCTCCATATTTGTTACTCTTTGCGAGTGCTTTCTGGGTGTTGAACCCCATTTCATCCTCTTCCGACACCTATTCCATGTCAAGCCCCAACCTTCCAAGAGTAATATCAGTGTGATTGGAGGGGCTGGTCTTCAACTGAGGAGCGATGGGAAGAAAACGTATATCGATTTGCCCTTGAAATCTTCTCTGAAGGGCTGGCACAAGGAGTGGTTTTATTGCGCCGATCTGGCTCCTTCCTTGCGCCCGTTCACCGGTATGCCACCGGCGGTGTTGCCAAGCTGGTCCTCGGAGCCAACCTTTGAAGAACTGGGCCAGGCACATATATTGCTGACGAAGATAGATGACCTCAAGAGGGCCGGCTTGACAAGGCCTTGGGTGGCTCGTCGTTTTCTGACGAGGCGCGTCCAGCCGCTGAAGTTGAGAAGCGCCTTTGGCTGGGCCTTCAAAGGTAAACACGATCCCGACTGAGTGAGCAGCGAGACGGCGGACAAGGGGGCAGTGACCGATACCTTGTTTGGCTACTTCTCTGAAGGGGTGGTTGCCACCGAAGATGATAACCGCTGAGTTGCTGCCTATAGCTTCATCCGGCCGCGGACCAAGGTAACCTTCTACTTTCTTCTGTGGTGAATGCCTGTGGAACGGTGATTGTTCAACCTTGCGTGATGGTATCTCGTCTACTGGCTTGTAGTGGCATGAGGAATTTGATGAAGACTCCCGTCCATTGTCGGCGGTCGCGTCGAAGAAGAGGCCGAGGAGTCCCTCTACTGCCCAACCCGACTCTAAGAGAGCGGGGAAGAAGCCGATTTTATATCGGGGCAAGGGGGCCATGACAGCGCGCGCCGTGAGCGGCAGATTGAAAATAAAGGACACCGCTGCCACAACGCCCACGCGGTCGAGTCCCAGGCTGAGACCGGCAGGTTCAGGCCCAACGTTGTCGTGCTCGGCAGCAACGCCACCAAGGGGCCGGCTAGAGCAGAGGCCGCTTGGGGCGAAGGAACCCGAGCCAACCATACCAGAGTCGGGGCCGACTCGGGCTGATACGCCTCTGCCATCGATGACGCCGACCGGGCCGACTGCCGACGCTAGCGCTTCGCCGGGGGGCGGGCCGCCCGGCAGGAAGCTGAGGTTCTCCAAGAGGTGCGCTACTCCGGGTCCTCTGTAGTCATTGTATGTTGGAGTAATGTCCTGATGTCTTGCTTCGTCGTGCAGGAAGCGGGCCGATATCGATCTCAAAGAGATTGACCCGTCTGCTCCACTTGATGAGCCAGCCCCATCCGAGCCAGCGGCGGTGAACACACCTGTTGAGCCGGCGGCTAGCTCAGTTGCTGAGACCGAGGTGGCTCTGACTACAGGGCCGCTGCCGCCACCCGACCGAGAGGTGGCTGTTGAAACTGAGGCCCCAGCCCCCGAGGCGCCGTACGTTGCGGAAGCGGCGGACGGAGCCCCTAAGTCGGTCCCCGAAATCGTAGGGGAAGGCGGTGCTGAGGCCAGAACCCCGTCGCCGTCGTGGTTATCGTCATCGCCATCGCCGCCGCTGCCGCCACCGCCGGAGATCCCGCATCTGCCTTGGATCGAAGCTCCCCCACGTGTGATGCCCCGGACCTTTACGTGGACCACTCGCGACGGTACTGCGAAAAGCTTCAGGCTCGATGAAGTCGTTGCAAGGAGAGAGCGCGAAAGACTGCTTCGCACCGCCATCAACGGGTCCCAAGGGGTCGCGGTATGATTCTTGTAGTAAAGCTCCAGCAATCTTCTTGTTTTGATGTTTGACTCTGTCGTCGGTTTGTTCCTTGTCCCTAGCAGAAGCTCGTCGACCGCAACGAGGCGATGACGGAGATCCTGGTCGAGATGGCTCCCCACCTCGCGGAATTGCAGCAACTCCGGGCATTGAAGGCCGAGATGGAGGCGCGTCACGCGAGGAGGGAGGCCTGGCTGAAGAGTGGCGCCGATCAGCTCAGGGCGGAGACATGGGCCCTAGCCGAGAAGATCAGAGGTAAAATCCTCGAGTATATCTTCCCGACTGAACCGTTGATGTATTCATCCAGCCGCGTTGATCCCGACTGCCCGGTGGTGTCATGACTGCATGGTTGAGCTCTTGGCTAATCTGTGGTGCAGACCTCGAAGCGGAGTTAAAGACCCGAGCAGAGAGGGAGTCGCAGCTGAAGGAGGCTGAAGAAGCCAAGGCCGAGCTTGAAAGGGTCAAGGCCGACCTGACAAAGGCCAACACCGAGCTTGACCGGGAGAAGTCCGAGTTGGAGAAGGCCGTCGTCAAGCTCGGTAAGGAGAAGGCTGAACTGGAGAAGACCGTGGCCGGGTGGGAGGCCGACTACAAAAGTAAGTCCTCAACCCGACTGTGATCTCAGCCAATCCATTAGTTGTCCTGTGTGTAGCCGAATTTGACAAGCTTACTTGCCGGCCGATCTGGGCAGGCATGAGAACTAACGTCCGGGCCCAGTATCGGTTCTACACGGAGGAGATAAGGTTGATCAGGGAGTCACAGGAGGCCCTCGTCGGGTCCGTGAAAGGGCTCCTTGACCTTGTATATCCCCGCCCAGTGGGGACCAGCTGTAGCAGAATTCCTTAGATAATGGGGCGTCTCGAGGACGCGCCGAGTGCTTTGAAAAGGTACTCGGACGAGCGGGTTGCCGCCGGCGTGGCCCAGACCCTAGCAATGACCAAGTCCATCTACCCGAGGGCGGACATTGAGGCCATCGGGGAGGGATTTTCTGAAGAGACGACGTCCGAGGAAGCGCTGGAGCTGATCGCACAGGCGAAGCCGACTGCTGAAGTGATTACCCGAGACCTGGGTTTGTAAAGGCAATACATTATGTAGTCGGTATGTATATAAGCTTTCATACATGGTCATGTGTAAATATGTGTGTCGTGCCGCCAAGCTTATCATTCGGTTGTCATTAGCTTTACCCGACCGTGTAGCATGCACCGAGTTAGTCCGATAGAACTTGATAGAAAACGTTCGGAGTAAGATGCTATACTCGGGCGAACGCATCAGTCGTGGCAAGGCTTCATAACCGGGGTGAAATAAGCTTGTATGTTATTGACAGAACACATATATACATGCAGCCCCCGACTCACTACTCGGTTGAAACAAGCGGCGTAGTGAGTCAGAAAAACTGTACACATGGAAAATGTAAAACTCAGGTATAGAAAGGACGTAGCTGTTCTATGTTCCATGAGTTGGTGATGAGGACGCCGTCTTTGGTCTTCAGTCGGTAGGCGCCTGGCCGTGTGACCTCGGCTATAATGAACGGCCCTTCCCAGATGGGGGATAATTTGTGCCTGTCCTTGGTGGTTTGTATCTTCCTTAGAACGAGATCCCCGACCAAAAAGGCGCGGCCACGGACATTGCGATTGTGGTAACGACGCAGGCCTTGAAGATACCTTGCCGACTGGATTGTTGCGGCGTCTCTTGCTTCTTCCAGCTGATCTAATTCGATCAGTCGGGTGTTGTTGGAGTCGTCTTCGGAGTAAGCCCGGACTCGCGGAGAGCCGAACTGTATCTCTGTCGGTAGCATGGCCTCGGTACCGTAGACCAGGAAGAAAGGGGATTGCCCTGTTGACCGACTAACTGTGGTTCTGAGAGACCAGAGAACGGATGGGAGTTCTTGTACCCACCGACCCGCATATGGTTGTAGTCGGTCGAATATCCTGGCCTTGATGCCTTGCAAGACCATACCGTTGGCTCGCTCAACCTGCCCGTTGCTCCGTGGGTGTGCCACAGATGCATACCAAGGGAGGTGATCGAGCACGCCCTACACGTCAAGACAGACGCCAAGCCCGTCAAGCAACGGCTGCGGCGCTTCGCTCAAGACCGCAAGGACGCTATCCGGGAGGAAATTACCAAGCTCCTCGCAGCCGGGTTCATCAAGGAAGTCTACCACCCGGACTGGCTGGCAAACCCAGTTCTGGTCCGGAAGAAAAACGGTAAATGGCGCATGTGCGTCGACTACACCGACCTCAACAAAGCGTGCCCCAAGGACCCATTTGGTCTTCCCAGGATAGATCAGGTGGTTGACTCCACGGCGGGGTGCGACCTACTCAGCTTTCTCGACTGCTACTCGGGATATCATCAAATTAGCCTGAGGGAACAAGATTGTTTAAAAACATCTTTCATCATGCCATTTGGAGCGTATTGCTATATCACAATGCCGTTCGGTCTGAAAACACAGCGCAACTTACCAACGTGCTATTCAGCGCTGTTTGCACACCCAGATCGGGCGCAACGTGGAAGCCTACGTCGACGACGTGGTGATCAAGACCAAGTCCAGAGAAGATCTCATTGCCGACTTGGAAGAAACCTTCCAAAACCTCCGAAGATTCAAGATGAAGTTGAACCCGGAAAAGTGCACCTTCGGAGTGCCGTCTGGAAAGTTACTCGGCTTCATCGTCTCGCATCGCGGCATCGAGGCTAACCCGGAGAAAGTTAACGCCATTAGGAACATGGCGCCCCCGACCAACCTCAAAGACGTCCAGAAGTTGACAGGTTGCATGGCGGCACTCAGCCGGTTTATCTCCCGACTGGGCGAACGGGGCATGCCTTTCTTCAAGCTCCTCAAAAAGGCGAACACCTTCAAATGGACTCCGGGAGCCCAACAAGCCTTCGAAGACTTCAAACAGTTCCTCACGTCACCTCCCGTGTTGGCCTCACCCTTACCCCAGGAACCGCTAATGCTATACCTGGCGGCAACCACTCACGTAGTCAGCACGGTGCTGGTAGTGGAGCGATCCGAACAGGGTCATATTCAGAAAATACAACGGCCAATCTATTTTGTCAGCGAGGTCCTTGCCGACTCCAAAACGAGATACCCGCAGGTCCAGAAGCTGCTATACGGCCTACTCATCACAGTCCGAAAGCTGGTGCACTACTTTCAAGCACATCAAGTCACGGTGGTCACAGCGTTTCCACTCAGGGATGTCCTTCATAATCGCGAGGCCACTGGCCGGATCGCTAAATGGGCACTCGAGTTGATGGCGTTCGACATCACTTTCCAGCCACGGACAGCTATCAAATCTCAAGCTCTAGCCGACTTCGTGGCCGAGTGGACAGAAGTTCAACTCCCAATACCAACAGCAAAGCTAGAGTACTGGACAATGTACTTCGACGGTTCCCTACGGATCGGTGGCGCCGGGGCTGGAATCATATTGACATCCCCAACTGGCGAAAAACTGAAGTACGTTCTACAAATCCACTTCCCGGCTTCCCACAACGTCGCCGAGTACGAGGCACTCGTTCACGGGCTCCGCATCGCCATATCACTCGGCATACGTCGACTGGTTGTGCGCGGAGATTCCCAACTCGTGGTAAACCAAGTCATGAAAGACTGGACCTGTCTCGACGATACAATGGTGGCATACTGTCAGGAGGTCCGCAAGCTGGAAAATAAGTTCAACGGGCTGGAAATCACACACGTCCTGCGCCAATACAACGACGCGGCGGATGAGCTGGCAAACATGGGATCCAAACGAGAAGCAGTCCCGACTGGAATCTTCATCGAGCAACTCATGGAGCCATCAGTCAAGAAGAAACCGGCACAAGAGCAGTCGGGAGGCGAGCCTACCCCGGCTACCGACGAAGTGCTGCACATATGTCAAGACTGGAGGAGTCCTGTTGTCAAATTCCTTCTGGATGATGAACTCCCAGAAGATCGCAGTCAAGCCGAGTAGGTCAAGCGTCGGAGCAAAAGCTTCCTGCTAGTCGGAGAAGACCTGTACCGAAGAAGCGCATCCGGCGTCCTCATGCGTTGCGTCACCACCGAGGAAGGCAAGCAGATCCTGCATTCAATCCACTCGGGCATATGTGGCAACCATGCTGCATCCAGGACGCTAGTCGGAAAGGCTTACCGGCAGGGATTCTTCTGGCCCACAGCAGTCACAGACGCCAGAGTCCGCTGAAATTCCCGACTTCGCTGCTTTTTTCGCCGGAACTGGATCTTGATCGACTTCAGGTGTAGCGGCTTGCCGGATGCTGTCGCGCCCGACTGCCGCTTCTTGTGTTTGAGCCAGTTCGCAGCTCTCCTTGTCGCAGGTGAAGGCTTGCTTAGCGTCGCTGCAGAGGGAGAGGACTCCTGCTGGCCCGGGCATCTTCAGCACCATGTACGTATAGTGTGGTATAGCCATGAATTTGGCGAGGGCCGGTCGTCCGAGTATCGCGTGATACGCGGTCTCGAAGTCGGCGACCTCGAAGCAGATGTTTTCTGTACAGAAGTTGTCCCGCGTGCCGAAGGTTACCGGCAAGGTTATCTGCCCGAGTGGGGTTGATGACAAGCCGGGAATTATCCCATGGAAGGGCGCAGTGCTCGGCCGTAGTTCTGAACGAGGAATTCTCATCTCGTCCAAAGTCTTGGCGAACAGGATGTTGAGCGCACTGCCTCCGTCGATGAGGGTTTTCTTCAGCCTGATATTTTTGACGACCGGGTCCAGGACGAGTGGATATCGTCCCGGGTGGGAAATCCGATCTGGGTGATCTGCGCGATTGAAGGTGATGGCCGTTTCCGACCAGCGCAGGTATTGGGGGGTGTCGGCTGTGGAGACCGTGTTGATGTCGCGTATTGAGAGCTTCTGCTTGCGTTTGGATTCGTACGCAAGTGGTCCCCCAAAGATGTGGTTGAGTTCGGCTTGGGGATCCTGGAAATCTTCAGCCGGGCCTGAGTCTGGCTTGTCTTTGTCCTTGTCGGCGCCAGATGATGAAGCTTGCTCGGAGGCAAACTTCTTGAGCATGTGGCAGTCCTTGGCCGCGTGCCGGCCTTTGGGGTGAAATGGGCAAGGCCCTCTCATGACTTTCTGATAGTCGTTGTTCCGCTGGGGCCGCGACCGACTACGCTCCATGTTGGCCACCTCGTTGTCCGATTTCTGCTTGCGGCTGCCAGACTTATTCTGAGACGGCTCGTTGTCGGCTTTCGCCTTGTTGTCTTTTTGTCGGGGCTCCTTCTTCTCGTCGAAAGCCTCAGCGACGGCTTCAGCCGAGTCGGCGTATTTGTTGGCCATGTCGAAAAGAGCCCGGACAGTGGATGGTGGCTTCCGAGTGAACTTCGCGATGAGCGGGGCGTCTTTTACTCCCTTGCGGAAGGCGGCGATGACGACCTCGTCTTTGATACTTGGAATCTGATTGCGCTTCTCGGAAAACCTTTTGATGAATTCACGCAGAGACTCGTTCTTCTTTTGATGCAGCTGGTAAAGGTCGTGCTCGGAAGCCGGTCTCTCGTAGGTCCCCTGGAAGTTAGCGATGAACCGCTCCCTGAGTTGTCCCCAGGAACCGATCGACCGCCTTGGGAGGCCTGTCAACCATGTCCTCGCCGAGTCGGCTAATGCGACTGGGAGGTAGTTAGCCATGGCTCTGCTGTCGCCCCCAGCAGCTTGTACTGCTAGGACGTAAACGGTGAGCCAGGACTCTGGGTTGGTCTTGCCGTCATACTTTTTGATTCCGGTAGGCTTAAAGCCGACTGGCCAGCGGCCGTCCTGTAACTCCTGAGTGAAGGCTGGAATGCCTTTGTTATCGTGAGGACTTGGGCTTCGGTTTTGGCGGTGTAGCCGTTCGTAGTGGAGACCGAAGCGCTCGTGTTCATCCTCCAGTCGGTGGCGTTCATCCTCTTCGCGCTCTTCGCGCCGGGCTCTTATGGTCTGGCGAAGATCGCGTTGTATTCGCATTCGGAGGTCTTGATTGGGTCGGCGGTCGTATTGGCGACGCCGCCGGTTGTCGTAGTTGGTATTGCCGAGCGTTGTTTGGCGGGACTCTTCGTGCTGCCGGGTGGAGCCGGCCGCCCGACGTCGCGCTGATGCAGATGACTCCGCCGCTGGAGAGCCCGTCCGATGGGTCAGTATGTGAGTGTTGCCTGACTGTTCTTGCTGCTGGCAGGCAGCAGTAGTAATCATCGCCTTGATCTTGGCGATAGTTGGTGTGGCCTGATGATCCGGCCCAAGCTGGAGCGTGTCCAGCAGAGTTGCGGCGGCCACGACGTTCTGTTGTGGTGTGACGAAGACGTCGTGGTCGCTGACTTTGGTTTGGAGGATCTGCTGCTGGGCGGCTCGCCCAGCCTGTCGTAGCCTGTCATTGCGAGCTTGTCGGTTGGCCTCCTCTTGTTGTTGTAGTCGGCGCGCCTCCTCTTGCTACTCCTCTTGCAGTCGGCGCACCTCGGAAGGTGGCGTTGAAGCCATGAAGATCTCGCGGGGGAGGAGGAAGCTTGCCAAGGTGGAGTCCGAGTTGGTGCTCGAACCGCTATCCGACTTGGTGTCGGACTCCGAGTAGTTTATCGGAGTTAGGACGACTCCGACCTCTCTAGATCCAATCTGAAACGGTTCATGACCGTGTCCAAACTGAATCGCTGGAGGTCGGGTCTGCTGCGCGGGTTGTAGATGCACAGCGTCGCCGAATCCGTACGGGAGATTGACGATCTCTCCCCCTCTTGGCCTAACCCGCGCTGGCTCAAGGCCTAGCGCGAGTCGGACGCCGAAGGAGAGAGTTGTCCCGACGTCCGGCAATGTGAGGGACTGTCGTAGTAGATCGTCGAAGGAGATGGCGACGTCCCTGGGGCCGACTGGCGCAACGCCGGCTAGCTCCTCGGCTGGCGAGATCGGATCTGCTTCAGCCAAGGAAAGATTACCGAGTTGATCGGCGACGAAATCAAGACTCCCGAAGGTGATGGTGTCTCCATTGGAGAACTTGTAGCCCTTGACTCCGTTGATGGGATCCATCGAATCTGTTGATGAAGAATTCGCCGGGCCCCTACCTGGCGCGCCAACTGTCGATGCTTTGCACCGGCAATAAAATTATGGGGCTACTCGGCGACCTGGAATTCGGTGGATTGCAGAGGAACACAAGAGAATTATACTGGTTCAAGCCCTCGATGTGAGGTAATACCCTACGTCCAGTTGAGGTGTTATTCCTTTGAGGTGGTTTTGCGATCAATGATCTGGCGTGCCCTCATGGGGCGCCCTGCCTCCCTTTATATACTAGGGGACAGGGGTACATGGTAAGGATCCCAGTCGGATACGACCAAGGGATTTCCTTCTTAGAGATAGAATCCTATCCGACTAAGGCTATGTTTCCTTATTATACAAGGCACAGCCTGCCGGGTGCTATCTTATCTCTAATTACATGGTCTAGCCCATCCTCTATCCGAGTGGCCCATGTGCTGGTAATGAGGTACCCGAGGCCCATGGCTCCCATAAGCAGTCCGCCTAGCCTTGCATAGATCGTCGTTGCGGGCATCGCGCTCGGCCTATAAGCGTCTTGTGTCGTCCTCCTATTGTTCTCATAGTTGGCTGGCTTCCTCCTCTTGTTGTTCTCGTAGTCGGCATGCCTCCTAAGTGGGAGTTGAACCCTTGGATATCATAAAGACTTCACGTGGCAGAGAGAAGCTTGTCGAACTGCTGTCTGACTTAGAGTCGAAGTCTGAATAGTTTAGGGGGTAATAATGACCCCAACCTCCATAGATCCAATCTCGATCGGCTTTGAGCCTGTTGACACCGAAAATCACCAGCAGCGTCGAGAACGAGCTGACGATCTAGTTCGGTGCACTAGACACGTGAAGGCTTGCGAGATCTGCTTAGCTCCAATGCAAGTCCTAAATTTGAGGTTCGTGGGCGTGCCAGTCAATTTAACCCCGCAATTGACAAGGAGATAGAAAAAAGTTAGATCATTGATCCAATCGGCCAACAAGCCGATACAGACTCCTTCCAGCCAATTGCCGATGGCACTTGTACATCGGCTAGAAAAACCGATGATAATATAAATAAATAAATCAGCCGACTACCCGACTACCAATAGAACGTGTACATCGGCTGGAAAGCCGATGATAGTGTAGATAATCAAAATAATAATCAAGACAATGCAGTCGGCTTTATCTAGTAAAAGATAACTTATCGGCTAGACACTCCGATAAGACGCTTGCATAAAATCTATCAACCTAGCAGGAACAACTTATTGTTGGCAGTTTAGTAGGTCGGACCTAATCGATGCAGCACAAACTGATGATAAATTATCCCCAGTAAGTCGATAAAATCTATGCACGCGTGATGTGATATATCCACTCGTCCTAAGAGATCAAACTTAGCTGATGCAGCCGTAGACAGAATAGATACACCGTGGTAAGCTGACTACCGTAGATCAGCTAGAATATTGGACCTAACCGAGGAAGTCCTAACCGAAAAGGTAGTCGGGGTAACGAGACTTACCCTCTCGCAGGAGTTCGGACCTAACCGATGTAGCCCGGCTCGAGAAGCAAGAACTCGTCGAAAAGGGTGGCGATGCGCCGAATTTGTATTGATCTGAGAGATAGTTTACATGGTCCCCGGGCATACGTATTTATACCCCGAGTTGATACAATCCTGATCGGATACCAAACAGGAGTTTTCTAACTATAAAAGGAAAATTAACAAGTCCTGACCGGACACGAGATTAGGTTTTCCTAAAAATTATTAAAGCTACCTAATTTATAGATAAAATAGTTAACTGCCATGCTGTGGTCTTCACGATTCCTTCCTGAATTCGGCTTCTTCTGGATTAGCTTCCATCGGCTAATATAGTCTTTTTCCTTAACCGAACATGATAACGAACCGTACCAAATTTTGGTGTTAACACATGCCCCCCAATTTCGGAGTTTGTTATCGAACTTCGAAATTCTTCTATTTGGGCTTCAGCAATTCCTCCATGGCCTCTTGAAATTGGCTTTCATGAGCCGATACCTTCTGTACTAGGTGTGCTAGGCTCTCAAAGTCT
The DNA here is from genome assembly GCA_003991445.1 of Oryza meyeriana var. granulata. NCBI lineage: Eukaryota > Viridiplantae > Streptophyta > Magnoliopsida > Poales > Poaceae > Oryza > Oryza meyeriana. The sequence goes on from RYFJ01001235.1 coordinate 132,511, forward strand.
TGTGATGAAAATCTTTCCTTGATTGGAGCCAACAAACCTTGGAATGCTAACTCAGCCAGCTGTGCATCATCTAGACTTAAACTATAACATCGGCTTCTAACATCACGAAACCGCTGGATATATTCTGCGACTGATTCATCCGGCTTCTGTATTACCGATGTTAAATCTGTTAAACTCATCTCCTGAATCCCAGTAAAGAAATATTTGTGGAATTGCTTTTCCAAATCGGCCCAACCCCAAACTGAATTTGGTGGTAACGAAGAAAACCATGTGAAGGCCGATCCGGACAATGATAGCGGGAAAAATCTAACTCTCAAAGCATCTTTAGCCGATGCCTCCCCACACTGAGCCAAAAATCGGCTGACATGTTCCACTGTAGATACATCATCTTGCCCTAAGAATTTGGAGAAGTCTGGTACTCTGTATCGACGCGGCAACGGAACTCTATCAAACCAATCCAGATATGGATGCCGATACATAAATGTTTCCTCCTTTGGTTTTAGGCCGAATTGCTCTCTCACCACCTCTATGATTCTTGCTGTCCAATTTTCTTCCCTTGGATCTTCGACGTGATAATGCAGAGGTGGAGTTGGTAGCCGATTCTGCCTCTGATATTCTCTCTGATAATTATACTCAGGGACAGCTCCTGGATGACTTTGTTGATGCCCCCCATAGTATGCAGTTTGATGATATCCTTGAGGAATTCCATCTTGTTGCCCCCCAGCCAGTTGAATCAGCTCCACCGCCTTCTTGATCAAGCTCTGTAATGTGTTCACCAATATCCCAGATTGATTGATCAATGCATGATGAACTGCTTCATTAACCATGTCTTAAAGTGGTTTCTGTGAACTTGCAGGCGATGTATGGCTCGATTCGCCAACCAGAACAAGTTTTGGTAATTGTGACTTCTGAATCGGCCCTTGATCTGTCATACCGAAGGATTCAAGACAAAGCTTTTGAAATTCAGCAATGTTCTGCTCCAATTGTGGTCTTTGTTCTTTGGTCAAGTCTTCCATTGTGACTGGGATTATATTGTCTGTGCTGACCTCCTTTCCAGCCATGTTGAAGTTTTGTGCCCCACCAGGCGTGCCAAAAACGTGTTGACATAAAAAATCACCAGCAGCATCAAGAACGAGCTGAGGATCTGGTTCAGGCCCTGAGTGCTGATGTTTTGTATCGGCAATAAATATATAGTGCTACTCGTGAGACCTAAACTTGACGGATTGCAAAGGACACGAACAATTATACTGGTTCAGGCCCTCGAGATGAGGTAATACTCTACGTCCAGTTATGGTGTATTGCCTTTGAGATTGTATGACTTCTTGTCCTCAGGGGGCGCCCTGCCTCCCCTTATATACCGGGGGACAGGGTTACAGAGTAGGAATCCTAGTCGGACTCCGACCAAGGGATTTCCTTCTAGGAATACAACGTTCCCGACTAGGACTGTATCCTTTCCTTGTCGTACAAGGTTATGTATGCCGAGTCCTATTGTATCCCTAATTACAAGGTTAGACCTATCCTCTGTCCGAGTGGCCCAAATGCTTCTCATGAGGTACCCAGGGCCCATGGCACCGACAGCGATGTCAATAAGACCACCATGGCAGTGATAAGTCCATGTTTTGTGCGTTGGACCATTTCCCTGTTGGGCACCTGATCAGTTCCTGCCGGAGACAGGTGGTTCAGTGGGTGGCTTTTCTGTTGCGCGAGCTGCATGAAAGGTCTTGTCACGGTTTCCCTCTTTGCAGTACCATGGTGGTATTTCGGGGCATGGTGACATGTGTGAAACTGTGTTTTATGGGTAAATTAGTACATCTCTAGCCAAAGTAAAAACTGTTCGAATATCCGAGCCTGTGGTTATGGGCAGGCCTAACAATGTTTTTTATGATTAGTCACACTTCTCATTAATGATGATAAATGATGAAAACTTGATAGCTCTAGTTTGGAGGGTTATGGTTTTGGGCCTGAACTGCATTGGAGTGTTGTTCAGTGATTGGGTAATATGGATAATTTAATTAATTATACAATTTTGCAATGATTTTAAATGCAAATGTTTTAAATGTTGTTTATGCAAATAAGCCATACTATGCCTTTCCTTTGGAATCTTGTTGCATTATTTTGCATTTCCATGTGCGGCTTGTTGAGATTGTGGGTGGTACTCAGTCTTGCAATATTATAATCATCAGAGTGAAGATTTGTGTGGAAGGAGAAGTTTGGTGTTCGGCTTATACCCCAGTTGAGCTGCCTGTGGCTTGGTACTGAAGCTTCGCTAGGATTGTCGTTCCGCTGCTGTTTTTTTTTTCTGTGTGAGGACTAAGTGCCTCTTCTGTAAGTAATTATAGTTTATCGTTTTGGTTATGTTTATCAATTTGTCGATTTGTGTACCTCGACTGATTCCTAAATGAGGATTTCTTGCACAAATTAGATTTGGAAATTTTGTTGAATTTTTGGGTATGACAAGTTGGTATCAGAGCCAATCTTGACTGTTGGATAAGCCAAATGGTTTAGTCCTTAAGGACATGTTTGTAAAAAGGAAAACTGTATTTGTGAAAACCTTCTTGCTCTCCCTTTTCTATGTTTGATTTCTCTCTTCTTACCCCTAATCAGAGGCAATAGAAGAAGGATTACTAATTTAAACTTTTCAACTTTGTTTAGATGGTCAACAGAGAAAGCGTGCACCTTGGAGATAGTGGTTTCTCGGCAGAGTTTCGCCGCATGGCTGCCGAGATTGCTTACGAGTCTTTGTAGTGTACCACCACACAACTGCCAACAATGGTACAGGCTTCTATTGCAAGATCACGGTGACTCTTGCCTCCAACCAAGAAGACCTTCCACAACTCACCTTAGCCGCCAAAGCTGATCATTTCTTGTCTGCTCGAGAAGAAGTCTCTTATGAATCCTTGTGTCAACTTTGTCATTACTTCAGCACTGCTCTGGCAAGCACGGTGTACCATTATCATCCCTCTCACAGTTGGTCAGGTCTGCAGAATGGTTGTGAGAATACCTGGTTTGAAGACAACATGGTGATAGTGCACATGAGGACTATGCTACATTACTTGGATGATCTTCATGCCAATTACAAAGGAAGAACCAGGATCCAGATGCATGCACAGCAGATGAAGATCAACAAGCTGCAAAGACAGGTGGACCAACTGATGCAACAGAAGCAGGAGCTACGCCATAAGAGGATCCGAGAGTTGGAAAAGGAGCTCAAGGAACTAAAAGGAGAAGTAGAAGGGCCTCAGCTAGAAGGAGACCACCCGCCAGTGGAAGCCAAGCGCCTTCGCCTTGGATCTACCAGTGCTATACCCAGGGAAGGAACGTCAAGTCAACCGAAGAAGTCGAAGAGGCTCTCCGATTATCTTCTCAAAGCCTAAGCTGATCCCTCAAGACTAGTTTCTTCTCGTTTAGTATAGCCGCGTGTGTTAGCTTGCTTGTTAGTGTGCTGGTGTTTGCTCCTTTTGTGTTTGTGTGCTTGGGTAGCATATGCCGTATGTCAGGTGGTGATATGGCCATACTAGTTTGGCAGTGTTATAATCAACTCTATATTCATTACTTCAGTAATAATTTGAATCTTTAGTAAAGAAGTTGCTTCTTTTTCTCTCTTTTGCTCTATACCCTCTGTTCCCTTTAATCCCCTCACCACAGATGGTCAGTTTTATACATGGTGTTTTGAAGGAAGAGATTATGTTGGAATCAATCCTTGGATCATGTTGACTGCAATCATAACCCTGTTCCACCCTAAGCTATGCAAACGCGGTTGTGTTTAAAACCCAAGTTTACCAAGAGTCAGCCGACCTTTCTTGGAAACAAGCCATAGTTTGGATGTGGAATTTTTAACGAATCCTGCCTAAAGGATTGTGAGAGCTAATTTCCCTAATGAAAGCGGGTGATTGGTTGAATAACCGCAGGATGGAGCTAAGCATTAAGAAGTTTTTGGAAGGTACAAGTAATGAATAGTCAGTTTAGTTCATCTTTGGAGATCACGACCAAATCTTAGAAGACCAAGAATTCGTCCGAAAGTTAAGAAAAACAGGATAAAGAATTCTAAGAAACATGTCAAGTCGGATTGTTGGATCATCCTCGCCATTCCTATTGGTTGCAATCATGACGACAGAAACAATGTTTGAACATGGTCATTCCTCGAGACTACATCCGAAGCCGAAACGCCAGTCATCACAAAGACGCATCAACAATGCCATTATCACGGAAATCATTACGGTAAAGGAAGGACAAGTTGAATCTTAGCACCAAAAGTGGAAGAAGAGAAGACATGCCTAACTCTCGGTGGAGTTAGGGAAAGCCAGTGTATGTTGATAGAGTTAGTGAAAGCCAGTTTATGTTGGAAAAAGTAAACCTGACCAAGTTATTATCTTCAGGAGGAATATCAGTTGTCACCACGGTGCTAAGCGTATCTACACGAACAGATGGTATCTAAGACAAGCATCAAGGATAGAAGCCAAAGATGGAAGGATTTAAACGTCAAGCAGGGGTATCAGAGAATAAAGAGTCTTTTCCTCATAACCCAACGGGAGACTTGGATCATTTGAGTAATAGTCAGGAACTTAGAAGGTCATCGCCTAAGAACAAAGGATAATGTCAGGCAACCCCAGAGCAAGATTGGAAGATGTTTGAGACAAAGCTCAGCAGGAACATGGAGAACTTACAACCGTGAACAATGAGTTGAATCACACAACGTGTTAAGCCAAATAGTACGTCTTAAATCAAGAAGTTGGAGCAAGTACTCAAGAGGACCTAAGCACGGACATAAGTATTTAAAAATTTTGACTATAATCGGTTGGGAAGTGATGAATTAGACAAAGCAGTAAGACATCTGACCCAATTATCAATACAAGTTAGTTAAACCAGGATGGACAGATATTGGCAGTTGTATTAGATCTGAACTATGGAGTCAACCATGCTGAGGTCATTAGAAGAACTAGTGAGAAGCTTGAAAGACCGTAGGTAATGGTGAAACCAAGACAGATCTATAGGTTAGCAACCACCAAAGTAGTTGGTGTAGCTATCGGACAAGACACCTACAATGACCTTGGAAACCACAGATGAATATTTCCATCACTATTATGAGAATCTAAAATATGAGGATCCTAAGAAACAATTAGTAGGAAGGTAGGCAGAAAGGTGATTGATAAAGAAATCAGACGAAGTAAATTCAGCAGTGAAAGCAAAGTGTCCCACCAAGGAGGATCAGTGGTCAAGAACACCTCAGCATCGTCCAAAAATTTGTACGTTGATAGCAAACAAGTATATAAGCAACACCACTGATGAAAGGACAGTTAAACTGAATTGGATCCGTCACTAAAGGGATCAGGCATAATTGGAAGTTAATTGGACAACCACAGACAGGATTGCCAGAAGGGAATAATCTGTTTAGCCTGAAGAGAGCCGTTGGATACACCGGGCACTTAGACCCAAGGGTCAGAAGTTGGATTCAAACATGGGAGTTCAGTAAAATCTTGAGACATCGGTTGTTGGTAAAAGGTTTGACATATAGATTACTGCCAAGACAGACAACAGGAATAAACTTCGAGAAGTTGTCACCAGAAGAAAGCTGCTTGGAGGAAAGAGTTGGAGATCAACCAAACCCCTTTTTTCTTTCTAGCCGCCCCAAAGCTCAAGACGAGATTTTTGTAAGGGGGTGGATTTGTCACACCCTGAAAATCGGCCTAATTAAAAATTATTTTGGGTAAATTAAAATACAAGAATACACTAGAAAATTTGTCTGTGAAAGTGTTTGAATAAAATTCTGAGATTTCCAATATTAAAAATCCCAAGTTAAAATTTTAATTAATGCTTAGATATTTTTATATTCCCTGGGGTTTTGTTAGAATATTTTAAGCATTTAAGTATTCATAATAATAAATTTACCTTGTATTTCATGGTGGTTTTTGCTTCTGGTAAATTCCCCATGGTTTAATAAACTCGCTGAAATTTTCTCGGATTTTTCATAGATCCAGAATTAATTTTAATAAAATAAAGATCATCTCAGTAATTAAATATATGGAACATAAAATCCTTTTCTTTTCCCCTGTTCAGGTCGTTCGTGCTTTAGTCCCTTGATGTCTCTCCGTTCACCCCGAACTCTGGTTCCCTTCTTCTTCTAGGGTTTGGTGTCGCTCCTGAAACCCTAAAGGCTCCTCGAAATCCTAAATCTGGAGCTCTCAAATTTATTCAATCTCGAAACCCTAAAATCCCTTTGAAGTCCCAGTCCAAGATTCTCGGTATCCAAAACATCCTTTTTCTTTTTGAATTAAATCCTGGATATTTCCTCGAAATTCCTTTTCATCGAAATAAACCCAAATCCCCAGATATTCCCTGAGTTGCCCAATTTCAGTCTCCAACAAATATTCTCGCCAATACCTTGATCCCCAAAATATTTACAATATTCTGAATACCCCTATAATCGATATGTAAAATATCCTCCATTTTCTGAATACCGCCAAAATATATATACACGTAAATCCCAATATTTGGAATATTCCAAAGTTCCGAATATTTCCACAATTTCTAATGCCAAAATATATTTCAGATTCCAAAAATATCCCCGATTCCAGCGAAATATTTTCCGGTTTTCAAATCCAGAATATCCCTAATATTCTCGTATTTCCAATTCCGAAAATTTGCATCAATATTTCAGATTATCGTATTCTAAATATTCCTTGAACTTCCAAAAATTCAATTTCCAAATTTGAGAGAATTCCTAAAAATTCCCCCTTTTTCCCTTTCTCTCTATTTTTCCTTTTTCCCCCTTCTTTTTTCTTTTTTCTCTCTTCTTCCTCCTTCCTTCTTCTTCCTCCCGGCCTCCTTTCTTCCTCTCTTCTTCCCTCCTTTCGGCTAAGCCAAAGCCCGGCCCTCAGCCGCTCCTATGCTCGGCTCAGCCCAGCCCCGGCCTGCGCCACCTCCTCGGCCCGCTCCGCCGCCACGGCTGCATGGCCCAGCCCATCTCACGTTGGGAAACGCCCTAGTCGGCGTCAAGACGTGAGCGACGCGTGTGTCGACCCAGCCTGCGTGTCCATCTCCTCCTCTTGCCTTGCAAGTCTCTCCAGCTAGCTCACATATCCTCAAAACACCACACCAGAGCCAAGAGATCGAGAAGGGTGAGCTCCTGTCGTCCTCCCCGCCTTTGGTGTCGTCGCCGGATGAAGAGAAGAAGCCGTCGCCGACGCTCAGCCATCCAGTGAATCTTTTCTTTTCTCCGCGTTTCTGCTCCTCTCAGCATGCCTTAGCCATTTCTCTGTTTTCACTCCATGTCCTGCTCCCGATCGGCGGGAACGTTGTCATGCCACCGCCGCTCCAGTACGCGCATTGGGCACCGTCACCGGTGTCGCCATCGGTTTCCGGCCTCCACGGAGCATCTCCAGCCAAGCCCGTTCGCCGATGCCATCACCTCCACAACCTCTCTAGGATCTCCAAAGGAATCGGCCTGAGACACCACGATGCTCGAGATCGAGATCATCTCCTTCAACTCCGGCCAAGCTCCGCCGCATGCGATTTCGCACCAATCGGTGAGCCTTGCTCTGATTCCTCGCACTGGTAGCAACCTCGGGCGATACTTAACCCACTGCAAGTATGGCTTTCGATGTGTTTTAGCTAAGCGGGCCATCACCTGCACCGCCGTCGCCATTACCGTCTAGATCTACCGCTCGAGCTCGCCTCTGGCGATGTTCTAGCCACAGCCGGCCGAGCCACGATCACCATAGCGTTCGCCTTGAGCTACTCTCTCCATTTCTGTCAACCCCTGGATGAGTCCCACTGCCATTCACCATCGCTGCCGGCGAGCAGGCCGGTGGCCTGGCCTCCTCTGCTCTGCCAGAGCGAATAGAAAAGGGAGGGGTATAGTTTCAGGATGATTAAAAATCTAGGGCTCATCTTGCAAAAGTGTCTTCCTTTGACATGTGGGACCGAGGACCTTTTTGTGTTTGTGAACTTCTACCTTAGTTAGGTCCTTTATGCTTTCAGTGCAATGAAAGCGTACTCTGTAAACCAAAAATCCAAGAAACCCTGGAATTTGAATTTAGGAATTATCTTACAATAGAAAAATGGCCAAACTTTGAAAATCCCTAACTATTTCATTTTAACTCCTTTTTGAGTGAACCAAATTTTATTAGATTCATCAAAGTATGTACTTTATTTCTATAAAATAAAATGTAGCACACAGAATAGAGAAAATATCCCCTAAAATCCATATTAATAATATATATGTTGTTTATTGCATGAGTTATGTATAACCTTGATAAATTTATTCTAAATTCAAATGTTCTCAAACCCAGGTCCAGTAGACTCACTAACCCCTGTTCTATTTTCTGAAAAATAAACTATGAGACATTTCATATGTAAATCATATACTAGGATTTAATTGATATAAAGGGGAAAGGATTAATATGTTTATAGATTTCCAAGGTGCATAAAAGTTTCATTCCTTTTCCAAAATAAATTGAACCTAGGATCAGTAAGCTCCTCTTGGCATGATTGTCACCTCTGCAAAGTACCTTATAACACGTTTGTATATGGTCTATTCACTAAAATGTATTTCAATAATCATTAATGTATATAGACTTTAAAATTTATAATAAATTGGTTATAAATCCAAATTGAGTAAACTCAAGTTTGTTAGAACCAATAGGTTATGCTCTTTTATATAAAATACATGCCTTCTTGAAATTTTAATAGAAAACGTCAATCAAATATAATAACTTGAGGTTACAATAGAAATAATTACAGAACTGCCATTTTCAGCCTTCCTATCTTGTTATTTTTATTACTTCTAAACCGTAAAAGATTTTGGAATGATTCTTTCACTAAAATTCACTTTAAAATGTGGCCTACCTACTGTACTTATATAATAATTAATTGAGCATTTTGCATAGACATGTTTATTTGGTTCTTATTGCATATTTGTTTCTCCTTGGTAGATTCGGATATTCCGGAGAACGTTGATCAAGATCTTGAACTTGAGAGTGACTTTGTGCAGCATCAAGGCAAGCATCTAAGCATATAGAACCCATGTTTTTCACTAAATGGCTTTGCTTGCAAATCTATATATATATATATATATATATATATATGTTCGCACCAAAAACCACCGGGTGTGCCAAGAAGCTTATTGATGATCTGGTTTGATGCGATTGAACATACGAAGGCCTGGGAGATCTGCTTAGCTCCAGTGCAGGTCCTAAAATCTTGAGGTTCGCAGGCGTGCCAGTCAATTTGACCCAATAATTGACAAGGAGAAAATATTAATTCAGTGAATCAATCGGCCGATAAGAATCCTGCTAGCCGATTTCTGAAGGAACGCTTGAGCATCGGCCGTAAGCCGATGATAAAACCGTGTCCGGGCCCCAGCTGTTCGTGCCCGGGTCTCGTGCCCGAGTTCTCGTTCCCGGGTCCTTGCCTGTGCTCGCGTCCGAGTCAGCAGCAATTTCACATCGGCATATATATATATATATATATATATATATATATATATATATATATATATTATATATATATATATATATATATATATCATGTGTTGGTTTACTCAAAGTATTGGTGTAGAGTAGGTGTTATATATGTCCTGCTTGCTACATTGACTCCTTTGATATGTTGTTGTCCTTTTATCCTTGTCACCCCTGGATAGAAATGATTGGGTTGATTTTTATATTTAATCGATGCTTAGCCATGCTTAGGTCTATTAGGCAAAAATTGATGGATAGAGCTATCGATTATACTATACTTAGTGATTTTGATGTTTGGGCATAAAATCTGAGAACTTACACTAAATATTTAAATAAGAGAATATGCTTTAACTTGGACGGGTGATAGGGCGATGACGGGATGGTGGTTTTTCCCAATGCATGTAGCCCTGTCTAGGTCGCCAAGGACCGAACATGTTGACATCTATTCAAGCACCTTTCGTACTTCCACTCGCCAGGAATGGGACGGCTGGTCGTAGTATCTTGTGACGCTGTGATCATCTACGCCCGTTAAAAAGACCTGAGGGTGGTTTTCCCTTTGGAGTGCCCCGGGTGTGCCTAGTTTTGGCAGGGGGTATCTCCCGCGATGGTGATCCTGCCTTAGTCATAACACATGGATGTGACTGAGTCATCAAGGGCCCTAATGTGGTTTAGGTGGTTGGGGCAGAGCTTGAGGAAGGACTTGTTATGAGCTTGTATGACTTGTGAGTCACACCTGTGTGCGTGTAAAAGCATTTGATCCTTGTTCATTTCGTGTGTGTAAAGATGTGTACCTCTGATCAGAGTAAAACTATTCGAATAGCCGTGTCCACGGTTATGGACGACGCTTGATGTGTATCTCAGTCATGTTAGCATCAAACTTGGGTTATATGGCTGGGACCCATGGTGACTATTTTTGGCTATGTGCAGCCTATATTATTGTGACTAGTCATGGATGTCGGGATAGACTTTGACTAGTGATTATTTTGGGCAATGGTGGCCCATGGATGATGATTAGAGCATGGTTTTTGCTCATTTATATTCCATTTTTAGAACTATATGCTTGCTGTCCCATAATTTAAATTGTGACATTTTGCAAGTACTTATGCTTTTGAACTTACTATTTGCTTACTAAAATTAGCTTTATGCAAAATATAAACCCATATTCCCACTTCCTAAGGTAAACTTGCATATCCCTTGATATATTATATGAATGTGTAAGACTTGCGAGTACATTGTTGTACTCAACCCGATGCCTGCATTTTCAGGTGAGGACACCAACGTTGATGGGTGTGCTTACTATCCCACCGAGGGTGGTGGGTATGGTGAGTAGTGTTTTAGCTTTGCTCTTACCCCGGTTGGTTGCCCTATGGGGGTGTTGGCACACCACGGGTTTTATCCTTGTGTATATATCTTTTGCTATTACTTCCGCTGCTATATTTTATGATGTATGGAAGGCTTATGAAGCCCGTTATGTAATATTTACTTTGCTACCCCTTTCATCCTTGATTTAGTACTTGTTTTGCTATCAATTGCTTGCGATAAAAGTACAAGGCTAGTCGCTCCTAGGGACTAGCTAAGTACGAGTATGGGCTTTGGAACAATTGAGATAACCATAGGAGGGCCTTTTGGAGTTTGAGTCCTCTATGGTATGTAGTTTTCTAGTCGCCGCCATCGAGCGGTTTGACGAGCATACATCGGGGACGACTGGCATGGCTATCCTATCGGTTATGTCCTTTGTCCCAAGTCCGGTGCTTCGGATTTATATTGTACCTATTGTTAGTGGTGTCAAGTCTGCAATAAGGTTAGATGGTTATTTTGATTATATGAACCCCACCTAACTAGATAGTTCTCGTTGACATGGGCTAACGGGTGCCCATAGGATCTCTTTAATCCAGTCATTAGCCATGTCAGCCCTAGATTTGCTGCTCAGCTGCCACCTCAGCCTCCTCATGCACATGGCAGCCAAATCATCTGAGGTCCACCACTCCTCTTTCTCCCCTGATCCATAAACCCAGTCCACCATGAGCCATCACACTGACAATAGGCCCCACCTCCTTTTCCTATTCAAAAATAATTCATTTAATTTATTTTCTGAGGGAATATTCCTGAGAATATTTTTTTTCCAATTTTTTTCAGATTTTCTCTGAATTCAATCTTCCGAGGCCGTAACTTTTCCATCCGAACTCCGATTCGACCTGTTCTTCTTCCTAAATTCATCTAAAATCATGATCTACATATTTATGTACTTTTTAGTTACTATTTATTTTGAATTTCTTAGTATTTTTATTTGTTTTGTGTGTAGTCACGTTATCCGTCGTTTCGGAGGACAGCGAAGTGCAAGGAAGAGTTCGGAAGACTTATTGAAGAATTTACTATTGCAAGGCAAGTCACATGACAATCCCCTTGAGAATGTTGTTCCCATTTGTGAAAACTATTTTATTTTAACGTCATTGCATGCAAAGCTTTTAAATATCATTATTACAGGTATTTATTTATTATCCTATATTCTTTGATTATGGCCGTGGATTGATGTTGATGACTTTGCCTTGATACCCTGGGTAATTAATATTGACTAGCTGGATGTCTGTTTTATGGTCTAGCTAGATTATTTAGGTTCTGCTTAGCCACGTCTAGAAACTTCAGCGTCATTTTATGTAGGGAAACTATTCATTCACTTATGATTAATTAATGAATAGTGGTTATCTTTTCATGACGGTTGGTCGTGTGTGATTAATTAAACTTGCCAGTTAAAACTTGACTGATGGTGGGTGGTACTCAGTCTTGCAGTATTACAATTATTAGAGTGAAGATTTGCGTGGAAGGAGAAGTTTGGTGTTCAGCTTATACCCTAGTTGAGCTACCTATAGCTTGGTGCTGAAGCTTCACTAGGATTGCCGTTCCACTGCTGTTTTTCTTCTGTGTGAGGACTAATTGCCTCTTCAGTAAGTAATTGTAGTTTATCATTTTGGTTATGTTTATCAATTTGTCGATTTGTGTAGCTTAGTTAATTCCTGGACGATGATTTATTGCACAAATTAGCTTTGGAAATTTTGTTGAATTTCTAGGCATGACACCGACAGAGGAAGGATGTGAAGGGGTGGGATTGGAGCAGTAAAACCATTCCTGGTGCCACCCCTTCAGAGAATTCTTGGGGGGAGGGAGATGTACACCTTTTTCAACTCGTTGCGAAGCTGAAGACCAGCCCCCAAACTACCTGGGGCCGTTTCGTATTTGGTTGTGGCTTAAGATGGTAAAAGAAACGAAAGAGATTGAAATGGGGAAGGATGCTAAGAAATCTAGAGGATTGAGTTGGGGTTTTGGTGAACCAGCTCGATCTAGTAATAATCAAGCAAGGCCCGCAAGAAGCTGCAGGAGCGAAGGGAAAGACCTCAATAAAAGAATGATTCGAAGACCACTATTTCGTGGGTCTCCGGCTTGGGTATCGATTCATCCTCGGCAATGCATCAGCCTTACCGCTCCTTCCCCGGCAGTGCCCCCTCCCGTACCAAGTGTGCCAGTCTGGATGCCTACGACACTGAGGTCTGCCATTCTCCGGTCGGCAGAGGAGCAGAGTCAGAGGTAGAGCCCGACATCTTCTCAGATCTAGGGTTTTTGATAATTGTTTGATGGATTTGGGAGTGGGGATGCGAAAGTGGAGATGGAGGAGCTCAAGGATTTGGAGCAGTTTGCTTGATGCGCATGAACCCTAAGGGAGCATGAAGGCGATGGGCCGAAGTTTTCGGAGATGAAGATGCGTAGAAGCTAGAAGCCGAAGGGGTGCGCGATTTGGGGAAGAAGAGGAATCTTTTCTCTTTCCCTGTTATTTAAAGGGTTGCACTGGGTTGGTTGCCTTGGACCAGCTTATTCAGTAGTGGGTCAAAAGGATATGAGTTCTTAAATAGCATGTCCTACTAGACCACTTGCCGGTTGTGTTAAAATCTCAACTCAGGTGCTGTTTTACAATAACTGATTAAAATAATCAGATAAGTTTCATGCTAAGACAGGTGTATACATTCGGGTATCTTGATTATTCTCAGGTATTGAGAAAATATCCTTTTAAGGATCAATGGCTAGTCTCCATTAAAATTGGGGATGCAGGTATCTCTCAAGAACACCTCATCATGCATTGGGCTTGGGTCCATAGTGATAAAAGGCTTACATGTTTAGCCAAATTGCCATGAGCAAAATTCCAGTCATGATTGACTAAAGAGTCCAATTTCTGAGAAACGTATCACTCGGGAAAGGCTTAAAGGTTAGAGATCTTTGACTTTATATTTAATTGTTTTATAGTTAAGCACAAAGTAGGGGGCTACACCTAATATGTGTGCCTATTCGGCGCACACTATTTATTTATTTCTATGAAGCCCTTCATAGCCTCGCTGCTAGCTGATATGAAGCAGAACTCGAGAGACGAAGCACTCAGAGCACTGGTTGCGAGCTAATGAAAGTGCTTGAAAGCCAAATCGGCAGAAATGTCAAAGCCTATTTGGATGACATAATGGTAAAAAGCAAGAGAGCAGCCAATCACGTCAAGGATTTGCAAGAAAACTTTGACAACTTGCGAAGGGTGAAGGTCAAGCTCAATCCAAAGAAGTGCATCTTCAGCACCCGCATAGGCAAGCTGCTCGGGTTCTTGGTGTCTAAGAGGGGCATTGAGGTGAACCCAGAAAAAATCAAAGCCATTCAACAGATGCAGCCACCAAAAAGCACCCGCGAACTGCAAAGATTGATGGGTTGCATTACAGCCCTCAGCCGCGTCATGGCGAAGTCCAGGGAGAAGGGGCCGCCTTTCTTCAAAACCCTACAGGGCACGAGCAAGTTTGAATGGATAGCAGAATGCCAAGAGGCGTTCGAGGGCCTCAAAAAATACCTTCAGGAAGTGCCGAGACTCACAAGCCCGAAGGCAGGGGCAAAGCTGCTTCTCTATCTTGCAGCTTTGCCAGTGGCGGTTAGCGCAGCGCTTGTCCAGGGCAAACACCAGTCTACTTTGTGTCTGAAGCACTATAGGGGCAAAGCTGAGGTACTCTGAGATCGAGAAGCTAGCCTATGCCTTGGTAGTGTCCTTGCAAAAGCTCCTAGACTATTTTCAAGCCCACAAGATCACAGTACCCTCGCAGTATCCCATTGAAGAAGTGCTTTGGAACAAGGAAGCAACAGGCCATCTGGGCAAGTGGGCAACAGAGCTCACACCCTTTGACCTACACTTTGTGGCCTGAACGGCAATCAAGTCACAGGTCCTGCCGACTTCGTAGCCGAATGGACTTCGCTCAGAGAACAAGCAGCGCCGCCAGCCAGCGAGGAGTGCTAGTCCATGTTCTCCGATGGGTCGTGGTCACAAGTGGGGGCAGGCATGGCTGCGATCCTTAGTTCACCCGCGGGAACCATCATTCACTACGCTGCAAGACTGCAACTCCCAAGCACCAACAGCACAATAGAGTATGAAGCGGTGCTCCTCAACCTACGGAAGGCCAAAGCGTTGGGGGCCAGGCGGCTGGTAGTAAAAATAGACTCCAAACTCGTCGTTGGCCACATCGACAAGAGCTTCGAAGCTAAGGACAAAGGAATGGTGAAATGCTTGGAGGCCATACGGGCAATGGAGAAGGCCTTCACCGGCATCACAGTCTAGCACCTCCCTGGGGGGACAACGAAGAAGCCAATGCCCTGGCGAAGGCCGCTACCACCAGGGGTCTATTCCAACATGTGGTCTTCTTCGAAGTAATATACACGCCTAGTGCGAAGCATGAAGAGAGCCCACAGGAAGTCAAGGACATTGACCATGGCAACCAAGACTGGAGAACCCCCTTTGTGCAGTTCCTTTCCAAAGAGAGGCTTTATGAGGACGAGGCCTAAGAAAAGCGGCTACAGACAAGGGCAAGCCAGTACAAGCTTGTTCGAGGGTGGTTGTATAAAAGTGGCATACTAGAACCACTACTTCATTGCATCTCTGAGGCCAAAAGGGAAGTGATGATCAAAGAGGTGCACGAAGGCCAATGCGGCATGCACCAAGCACCGAGAACCGTTGCAACCAAGATACTTCACAAGGGGCTGTGCTGGCCCACCATCTTGAGGAACTGCGAAGAGCACATCAGGAGTGCCCAGGGTGCCAAAAGCATGGGATGTCCCAGAATGCCCCGCAGTACAAGCTACAACCCCTTCCCCCGATGTGGCCCTTCACACGGTGGGGGCTAGACATCATAGGCCCATTTCCTGCAGCCCGAAACAACTACAAATTTGCCATAGTCACCATCGAGTACTTCTTGTGATGGGTCAAAGCAGAACCGCTGGCCAATGTGACGTCAGCAGCGGTTCAGAGATTCATCAGAAAAAACATCATATGCTGTTTCGGCATACCAAAAGAGTTTGTGACGGATAATGTGAAGCAGTTCAATTCAGCCAGATTCAAGGAGATGTGCGAGGGAATGAACATGCAAATCAATTTCGCCTCATTGGCACACCCACAGTCGAATGGAGCAGTAGAAAGGGCGAATGGAAAAATCCTAGAAGCTCTTTAAAAAAGGCTAGACGAAACGCCGAAGGAAAAGTGGCTGGAGGAGCTCACATCGGTGCTATGGGCACTTCGCACCACACCTACACGGCCGACCAGATTCAATCCATTTATTCTGGTGTATGGCGAAGAGGCGATGACCCCGAGCGAACTGGAGGCGAATTCGCCCAAGGTTATTTTCTCTGGCAAAGAGGAGAATGGCCGAAAAGTCGTGTTGGAGCTGCTGGAGGGGATGTGAGTTGAAGTGCTATAGTCCATGGCGAAGTACTCCGCTTTGACCGCTGCACTATATAACAAGAAAGTGTGGTCGAAGGAGATCTTGCCAGTCAACATGGTGCTAAAAAAGAAGGCCAACCCAGTGGCGGTAAGCAAGCATGAGTCAAAGTGGGAGGGGCCGTACCTCATAACTTGCAAGTCGCGCAAAGGGGCTTACAAGCTGGCAACCATGAAGGGCAAAGAGCTCGACCACACATGGAATGTGGCCTCACTAAAGCGCTACTACATCTAGACTAAAATGCTATGCTGTAAATATGTAAAGTGTAAGCCTTCGTCAAAAAAAAAACCAGAGTAGAGTTATTATTCACAACGGAGGCCTGAACCAGTATAAAAATCCCTTTTCTGTGTGCGCATTTATCGCAAATGACCCGAAAGGACAACGCTTAATCAGTGCTCTATCGAACGGGGGACGCAAGAAGATCGAAGCATCACTCGATCAAATGCCAAAATTGCGTGCAAGCCGTCAAAACGCACAGCGTTTAAAATAACCCGCCAGACAAGCGCCAAGTATTAACTTGGTGCAACCTGTCGAAACTAGGGGTACGGCAAGCGGTCGAAGCATCGTTTGGCTGCCTAAAAATGTTGAAGCAGTAAATTAACCTGCTAGACAAGCGCCATCTATCGAAGGCAGCAGGACGGCAAGCGGTCGAAGCATCGTTCAACCACCTAAAAATGCCGAAGTAGTAAACCAACCCGCCAGACAAGTGCCAAATACTAACTTAGAACCATCTATCGAAGGCAGGAGGACGGCGAGCGGTCGAAGCATCATTCAGCCATTAAAAAAGACCGAAGCAGTAAAGAATAACCCACCAGACAAGCGCCAAATACTAACTTGGTGCCATTTGTCGAAGGTAGGGGACGGCGAGTAGAAAAATACCAAAAAAGAAAATACGATAGCACCGGCACAACAAAGCTTGTAAAAAAACACAACAAGCATAATGCGCACAAAATATAAGGGGACTTTATTCCACAAATAAATTGGAGTACAAACTCAATTTTACAACTCGGACCCCGAAGAGACAGCCTCTTCGGTGTCGGAAGAACTATAGTCTAAAGGACTAATATAACTCCCAGTTGGGCTGGGAGTAGAAAACCTAAACCTAGGACCATTGTCGCTGGATGCCGCCTCTTCGCCATCCACGTCGAAGAACACATTGCGCGTGACAGGCGCCTCGCTCGCTGTCGACCCATCACTGTCAAGGAAGATAACGAGGGTGTCATGAGCGGTGGAATCGACTGGGGCGAAGGCATAGCACTGGTCTTGAATTCCTCGTTGACACGATGATATTTGAAAATTTTGCCAGAACTCCATCTCGTGAAATTGATTATCGCAGGCGGGTGGCTTAACGGGCCTACCTATGATAATCGATCTTTGCATACGGCCTAGTTAAGCCCTTGCCTGCGATAATCGTTTCGCAGGCCCCCCTACGCAAAGGTTGGCAGCTTAACTAGTCCACTTGCACAAACCATTATGACAAGTGGATCAGTTAAGCCACCTACCTGTGGTTTTAATTCCAACCCGTCTTACCTTTGATCTGTCCCGTCTTCCACACACGTTACGCAACCCATCTTCCCTTTGATCTGTCCCAAGACGAAAAAATTTGTCGGGTAGTCATTGATGGTGACGAAGATAATGGCTCTGCAAGTGAAGTACTCCCGTAGATATTCATCCCACACCTTGATCCCCTCATCTCATAGATCCGCCATGTCCTCCAACAAAGGTTTAAAAAACACATCTATTTCTATCCCAGGTTGTTTCAGGCCTTTTATAAGGATGGACAATAAGATATACTTTCACTTCTGACATACCCATGTTGGAAGGTTATACTGGCCAAGTACTATGTGAGCTGCTCAAATCACCAAAAGGGTTCATCCCATCGGTGCTCAGTGCAAATCTGATATTCCTCGGATCTGAGGCAAAATTTGGGTGTATTGCATCAAAGTTTTTCCACTAGCGAGCATCGGCAGGGTGGCAAAGCTTCCTATCATTCCTGCGCTTCTTGTGATGCCATCTCATTAGTTCAGCGTCCCTAGG
This sequence comes from Oryza meyeriana var. granulata, assembly GCA_003991445.1. Taxonomy (NCBI): domain Eukaryota; kingdom Viridiplantae; phylum Streptophyta; class Magnoliopsida; order Poales; family Poaceae; genus Oryza; species Oryza meyeriana. The sequence continues at coordinate 150,782 of RYFJ01001235.1, forward strand.
GTTCGAGAACAAACGCTTCACGCGATCTTTCACTGGCAGGTACCACATCACCAGGGCAGGAATTTTCTTCTTGTTGTGTGGAGATGAATCATCTTCTTATCTATCAAAATCCTGTGATTCGTTACCCAATTTGTACCGACTGGTCTCACATGTTGGGCAGCTCTCCAATTCTGCTTACTCTTTGCGATATTGGACATAGTGATTCTTGCATGCATGAACCTTTTGCACACCTAGTGATCATAGACATATGAGTTTCTTCGATTCATATGTGTTGGCCAATAAGAAGTTAGGCTTTGAAAGGATCTAACTTAGGAGAGACAATAAATCATTGAAACTACTATCCGACCATCCATTGCACGTCTTCAATCTTAGTAGTTCAAGCACTGAACATAAGACTATCATCTCCTTAGAACAACCCTTCGATTCTTCATACAATATATCTTTTGCAACCTTCTGTAAAAACTCAAAATTATCTCACCCTCTTGTAGAACCCGTCAGCACTTTCGGTTCGGCGTGGCGTAGCACCTCCTCCAGATCGAAATCAGCATTCTCATTCATGTCGTTCATCATTTCGTCATCCAACATATCTACTGTGAAATTGTCACCACCCTCTCTTTCTTCTTGATTACCCTCCCCTTGGAGGTCAGCATATTCACCGTGATGGGACCAAACCTTATAATCCGCAACAAATCCACGCTTCACTAAGTGTGACCTGATTACATCTGGAACAATCCACACTTTCTGATTCTTGCAATCGATACACGGACAATGTATTTTCTTTCTACCCACTGTCGAAACATATGCCCTCGCCGCTTTAATAAATTTTGAAATCTCCTTCATGTACGACTACTGAAATCTTGGCGTATTGTACATCCATGCCCTATCCATCTGAAAATTCAAACAAAATTAAATAATATCAAACATGCAAACATAAATATCCAGTAAAAAAATAATCCTTGTTGGCATAGCACAGTTATTGGGCCCCAAATACCGTACAAAACAAGCGATACTAATTATTCAATATCGAGGAAAATATTGATTGCAACAAAAAAAACCTATTCCCTTAGAAAAAAATCCCCACCTTTTTCGCTCTCCAACTAGATCTAGGAGTTCACATACACATTCAAATTTTCTTATTTTGCCTTGAAAAGAACTTAAATTGCATATATATGGATTAAAACATACCATTGCACTAATATTACATAGATGTTTTGGTTCAATTTCATGGTAAAAAACAAATAAAAATTGTTGCATCTAGGTCAAAAAAACACCATTCCCAAGCAAAATTCACACCATCCAAACCATAAATTTGAAGTAAAACTTCATAAATATAGTAGGAAAACATGATTCTAACCATAGGTAGGCAAATCCCCTAGGAAATCTGAGTTCAAAACCTCCCCCCTATATTTTGGCAAGTTTTAGATAGAGAAACGTCGGGTTGGGGAAGAAGGGGTCGGGTTGGGCCAATATATAGGTGGGAGAACATCGCAGGCAGACCACTTAAAGGCCCGCCTGGATAATCGATTCATCGCAGGCGGGCCTCTAAGCGGCCCGCCCGCGATAATAGATTCATTATCGCAAGTGGGCGGTTTAGTAGCCCGCCTGCAATAATGGATCTCCGCAGATGGGCCGTAGCGACCCTGGATCGGGATTATCATAGGCGGGCCTCATCTTGGCCCGCCTGCGACCTCCAGGGGTCTGTCTACGAAAACCGATTCTGTAGTAGTATGAGATTCTGATAGATAAACAAACGAACATTGTATAGCTTCAATTATGTAGGATATATATAACAGAAACTAGATGATACCTCACATGTTGCTGTGAAATTGTAGAGAACTCATTCAGCAAAAGCCAACAATTTATATGTGCAGTTTACAAAATTGTATTCGGTTGTAGATGTAAAGCATGAGCAATGCAAATAGACCATGCAGAAAAGGAATATGAATATATCACTATATTGTACTCTTTGCGGTGACACGCTACAGAATATTTGGACAAAACGAACCACGACCTAGACCATGCCGTTTGCCGAAGAGCAAAATTGTATACCACAGCAAAAGAAAATAAAAAGGCAAACTGAACAGCATAGGCAATCAAGGATAATAATACTCAATATTGCTTACGGACTCCAGATACTTATTTAGTTGCTATGCAAATCGGATGCATTGTGCAACAGTTCTACTCGACACTCATTTGCTTTTAAAATCTAAATTAGGATGTAGTATTTCATGGTGGTCCAGAACATAAGATGAAAGGCATGCTTACTTAAAGAAAAAAAAGTAAAAACAGTTTATACGCTTACAACACAATTTGGTCGATCCATGAATAACTCTTCAATGTGGCCTCCTTGTAAGAAACTAAAGGATCAACATCAAGAAAATTGATACTTTGATTGGCCCCAGCTGAGGTAGCTGCCAGATTCGTCCAAGTATTAATTCACCAGCAAGAAGCGTGTTACCATATGTACCAGTATTTTAATTATTGATTCCTCTTTTCCCTGCATATTCAGGTGGAAGGAAAGCAGTGAATACAATTAGATTCGGAGCAAAAGAACATACCAAGAAGAACCAGGCCAGTAATCTGACTTGTTCTTGGTCCTGAAGACTTAACTGAAATAAATAAAAACTCTGCACGGGAATATAAAGCTAGTAGAAACTATACGAATTATTGCAATAATTTGTTGGCACAAATCGAAATGAAAAAGAATATAATTGCCATCTTTTTTCACATGCGCTGGTGCAAGTCAATGAGCCTAATCATTGCTAACTGAAATCAGTATCAAGCATATGATATGCCGAGGCGAGATCTGAGCAATTTTTTAAAGGAAAATCATATGCTATAAGACGCACTGAGGATCAGTCAAATAGGAATGAACCTTATATGCTGGAGTGCTAGGAAAATATGAGGATTGAAGACACTAAAACTGTTGATTCCAAGGCTATGTGTGTAGACATGCATCACTGGCTACCCATGACACCATTGTCGATCCAACAGCCAGAATGCGGACAGAAGAAAACCTCAACGACGACCGGAATGAAGCTCCAGGTGGCTTCTGTGTTCTTTCGGGGGATGGCCAAATGAGCGTATTCATCCATACGAGATAGCGATAGAAGGCAGAGGACCTCCTTGATGGCTAGTGGGCAGTGAAAAATGGAGATCGACGGGCGGCAAGCATGGGTTCTGGAGTGGATAGAGGAGATTAATAAGAAGAGGAAGGGAGATGAGAAGGTGTCTACTCCTGACGAATTTGGCCAGTGTGGGGCTGCCGGCTTCTACGAAGGAAACCGAAGAGGCGGCGACGGCGGAGGAAACTGTAGATGGGGCATCGCTTGCATGCGGCGACATCGGTTCACATGCTCACGGCGCGGGAGCTGCGCGACCAAGAGGATCGAGTGGGCTGTCGATTGATGGAATGATCCAACGACCAAGAGATAGTGATGACGTGCCTCGCTCAGGGTTGAGCTTTAGGATCATAATTACAATTAGTGGGTACTAATTATATAGAAAGGAAGGATTTATGTAAGTTAATTATGAGCGTTCATGAATTTTCAATAATAGAATTGTTTTTTATTACTTCACTACCATATTTTTTTCCTTGTATGCCAGTTAGGAATCGAATCCTATCCTCTTCCAGCAGATAGTTGTGCTGAAGTAGACGCTTTACCAAACAGTGTAGACATCAGAGCTGATTGCTGCTGACTATGATCGAAACCAGCTGAGCTAGCTGCTGCTGCGAGCTGTGTGTGAAAGACATGCTCATTCGTCGAGATGTGGCCGAACTAATCCACTTGCATGGCTAGCTTTACATGCACAGTCGCCGCCAAGGTGGTCCACAAATACGCATGCAAACCTAGCACGTTAATCATCATCCCAAGCTACCATTACTCATTATCCCAAGTTCCCAACCAAGCAACCATGGCTAAGAAGATAGCAGTTCTTGCCTTCGTCGTGCTCTTGAGCATTAGTTTATCCATTGCTGCACGAGTAGCTAGATACGGTGGCCAAGGGAGGTGGCGGTGGACAAGGTGGTGGTAGAGGTGGTGATGGTTCTACGGCTAAGGTAGTGGAGTTTTTGATGGAGGTTATGGGTAAGGTGGTGGTGGAAGCGGTGGAGGAGGCCAAGGTGGGAGAGCTTCAGGTGGAGGCTATGGGGAAGGAGGTGGCAATGGAGGCAGCCAAGGTGGAAGCGATGGATCTGGTTATGGTTTTTGTTAGAAATAGAGACCGAAAAAATTGAGAGATGAACTCATGTATTCCATCAGTTAGTGTGTGTAGGATGATTACAAGTATTTATAGAGGATGAAGGGGTGAGAATATAGTGTGAATAAGTTCCACTCATGAAGTTGTGTCTGTTCACAAATAAGTACAATTAACATGTGCTAATTGATCATCAACCAATCTTTATTTGTAACACTCCCCTTGATCAATTTGCTTCTAGCAATCATCATTTGATCATCTCTTGGAAAAACTCCTTTAAAACCCTGTGAGAAAATTTAAGGAGAAACCATTGTATAGATATGCCACTAAAACTCCTTTTAAACCCAGTGGAAAAATATAAGAAGAAAATGGTATGGCATATATGTGAATTCTCTCTGAGAAATCTTGAGAAGGGAAAAACTCATATGAGAATTTCAATACTTTGATTATGATCATTGGATCATAATATAGGATAACTTCCCCTAAAGCCATATAGGAAAAATATGAGAAGCTATTATATATCATTGATATCCCTTTAAAAACCCCTGTGGGGAAAATAGAGATATGATATATATCTACGTTAATATATTGCCTCATTAAAACCTTATATGAGAAACCCAATAGGGAAAAACTCATAAGAGGAGAAAATAGTGCAATATTGCTTTGAACATGTATAATCTAGGAGATTGCTCCCCCTGATTCTTGCAAGTCATATAGTCGTCCCATACCAATTTCTTGAACACATTTTGGAAATATGGAAGTTGGTTAGGACATAGTGAATATGTCCATGAGATTGTCATAGAACTTCGCAAGATACTAATTTCTCCACTCTCATGTAATTGATGTGGGTGAAATAGGTTAGGAGTAATATGCTTGATAATATTACTCTTTATGCACCTGTCTGCATTTAATCAACGTAAGGATCATTATCTTTGTAGATTATGGTAGGTGATTCAAATGGAATCAATATTACATGACTATTGCATGTGATTAATCACTTGACGAAGTCATTCATATGAATGCAAAACTTCGGAATGATGGATGGAAGTAACCATTGGAGTCTATATTGATGACTCTTATGAGGAAACTATACCATTATGAAATCAGTACGTGATTTGCCATTCTGGGAATTAGTTGGCCAGTTTATACATATCCCACTATGGTCTTAACTTGATTTATCAAATGATGAATCAAAATATTTTGTGCCACAAAGATATCTATGGATATCCTTTTTGACTCCCACAAAATGATGTTATTGGAGTTGCGCTAGCAAGGTATCTACAAATGCAATTTTAGGCCTCTTGCAATATGCAGGATATATAAGCGCTTTGATGGCACTGGAGTATATCATCCTAGGGTCTAAATGGATATTGATCCATTTTTAGGGATTGAATGATCACAAGTGTTTATGGATATGATTATCCAATATCATCTAGATACTGGTTGACAATATCACTAGGATATTGATGGACTGATTTATATGCTTAAGTTATAGACTCAAGCGTAATTTGGTCTTAACCAAATATTTCATCTCAGAATCCATCTTAAAGGTCAATTTTTCTAGTGAGAAAATTGTTCCTAAGATAATTGCTTGTTTGTTTTGTGTGTCCTGATGATGTTAAGATCATCAATATATGCTGAGATGATGGAAAATCTAAATGGAGATTTCTTTACGAACACACATAAGCAATCATTATGATTGAAGTTACCTTTTATATAAGAAACTCACATAGTCAGTTGTACCACAATCAACTTAACTGTTCAAGTTATAGGGTGACTTGAGTTGTACATGATATATATTGCGATTTTGTATTCTGATTCAAAATGTGAAGTCCATTGGGAGCTTGATTGTCTAAATCTGTTAAGCCTATTTGATCTGCCAATAATTAGATATGGGAACGTGATTTTCACACATACCAATGGTATGCTATAATTAGTCTCTGCGTGAAACCATGTGCAACAAACTCTTACAATCTCACCATCTCGCTTCCGTAAGGAAGACATAAGAAGAATGTGTTACTATGGTAATACTTTCCATTGTTGAGAGAGAGCATTTCTCCTTAATTGCCACGTTTGATTTGACCCAATTTGAGTGTTTTAACACTTTACCTAGGACTTTTGGTCTGGATCAAGTTGAAGGTGTAAGGTAACTTTGAGGACTATATGTTGACGATTTGTAGTGTTTATATGATTAATTCAATGGAATCAATATAGCTTGTGGAAATATCAACCATTTTGAACTCCATGTTATTTCCCAAAACAATAGAGTTAGGGCGTTTCTATGACCCAGCATCTAAAATTTGTACACAATTTTGCTGGGCTTTTGGATCAAAAATATCCATAGGTATTGGATATAAAATATCCATATGATGTTAATCAACTTGATGTTGATTTGCATTTACTGATTGGAGGAATGATATTCCTCTATGTCCGCGGAAGCTTTCAAAAAGCTATATTCCTTGTGACCATACTTCTCCCCCTCTTATTTTGATTCTGGGAGTTGAGTGGTTTTGTTTTGGTACCTCCATTCTTTTTGGTGCGGGATTTTGTGATAACTTTATAATAAGTAAATGCTTTTAGTAGAGTATTTGCAATATGTTGCAAATATAAGATATTATGAACTATTTGGTTCAGATTCTTTGGTACATGGATATGAGGATGGAATGTTAATATTTGATATTCTCTTTTTAATTCCTAACATTCTTTATGTGGTATGTATCTCCCTCTAATACCTAGAATTGTCCTCAATGTGAATAACACATGGGCTGTTTATAAATCCCCTGTGGAAAGACTTGAGGTATTATGATAGACGGATAATGATACCTCATGTTGGTCCCCACTGCCCAATGATGTATGCTATGGTGGTGATATCAGTACATACAAAACGTTGCCAATTCGCAGATGGTAAATCTTTGACTGAGGCCAAATTTCCACGTACAAACTGCAATGGAGGAGGCCGTATGATTGCAGTGTAATGAGTTTGAAATGATGCGGTGTATAAAGTCGCATGTCACCAACTAGAGGTTGGTTAATTGCAATTTCATAATGGTCTTGCAATGAACTTGATTCTCTTGATGAGGGATCCTGCTGATCCATTTTGTGTACAGATAAATGGATCGGAGTACTGAACTTGAATTTCATTAGCTATACAATCATCATTGAAGGCACTTTGAGGAAAATTCAGTAGCATTGTCCATTCAAATTGATTGAATTTGATATTCAGGATATTGTGCTCATAATTTAATAATTTGAGCAACTAATTTGACAAATGCATGGTTTTGTATGAATAAAATCCATACGTGGGACCATCGTGTAGATGTGTCAATTAGAACCATGAAGTATCTGAACAGTCCATATAATGGTTGTATGGAATCACATCTATACCTTGAATGTGTTCAAGGAATTTTGAATAGCTCAGCTCTAATTTTAACGTAAGAGGGTCCTCAAAATTAATTTTCCTGTGGTACAAACAGTGCACATAAAATCCGAAGATTGTGGGAAAATCTGACCATTAGCGTTGCTGATATTTTTTCGTATCATCCCTATGGTGGGATGGTCAAGGCGATTATAGCAAGTTTGGAATGTATAAACATTCTGAAAAATTACCATGTACGCAATATATTGTACGGGTTTGATGTAGTACAATACAAAGGATAAATATATAATCTTTTCTAATACTTGTTTGCCATATCCGTTGTGTTTAAGAGGAGATATTCCTCTCTGTTGTCATCTTGGGTTTTAGTTTTAAAAACCAATCTGACGGATATCTCTATAACTTAGTGGAGTACGAGTAAAATCAGGACACAATAGTGCATCCTCAATTGTCAACTAAGTATCTATCGGGATAGTGGCACGACCAGAGCCAATTATCATTGCATCGCGTTTGACAATGTTGAACATAGTTTCTTATCTCTTTTCAAGAGTCAAGAAATATTTGTCCCGAAGTATAGAGTTTGTGGAAATATTGTTCACAAGGCATAATTGCTCCTTCATTGGATTGACTCTCGTAAATCTATATTTAGAAAGAAGAATTTATAAAAAATTCTTATCAGATATATAGGATACGAACTTTATTCAATATCAAATATGTTTGAAACAATATTGTAGCTTAGTAGCGTACAATATAGATGACAACTTATTTATATTACAACACATAGTAGGACTTGGTCAATATAGTATCTATGTAGTCGAGAGACTAATTGAGGTCTCCAGTCATATCTTGGGAAGTAAATTTCACAAGCATATCTTCAGTGCTCATGAGATCATTTTTCTGTGGAAGAGATGTGTTGTTGTTGAGTTCCTCTAGGAACTGCTGTGAACAACTGGCTTCCTCGGTGTTGTCGGGTTGGAGACTGAAATTTATTTCAGATCTCTTCTCTTGAGCAGGTTTATCATTGCCCATAGATTTGAGCTATAGATCAACCAGATGTCTTGGGGTGCGGCATTTTTTAGTGATGTGGTTGTAGCAACCACATTTGCGACAAACTTTAGTTTTGTCGTTTTTGCTCTTGAGAATGCCTTTACCCTTTCTGAACCCTCTAGTAGAGGTTGAGATCCTATTAGTGGGAAACATAGTAGATAATCTTTTTTCTACTTTTTTCGCATTGATAGGTTCAAATCTTGCTTTGAGTGCAAGCCATAGAGTATGAGGGTCTAGTTCTAAGAAATGCTCAGTTTTGATATTTGGGTGTATATGGCTTCTTATAATGTATAAGACACCATATTTCTCTTGATCTAACAGCAGTGGATTTACCTCTTGAGGAGGTTCAATTTCCACTTGAAATCCATAGGATGAAAGATTGACCTTAATGTCCTTCGATCATGTTGGATAGTTGTGACCGTCCGGTGCAAGAATTTCAAATTCTTTGCCCATGATTTCCTATATGGTTTACCATAAATTTGATTAATTTACAAGTAGTAAATTAATATAGTATGGTAATGTTGTAATATGATGCAAAATATGTGGACACAAGATGTATCATGTATCTCATTGTAGTGTATACCTTAAAATTTTGGAATATAACAATATGAATGAGAGAGCTCGTTGTTAACGGCATAGTCTACGGTAATTTGTAGTAGATGCCTTAGACTCCATAGTTTTGAGTTATATTCATAAATACCGAATAATCACATTGTTTTGGTAAACACCAAATTAGTGGACGAGGTAACTCGTTGCTAATAGAATAATCTATAAAGTTGTAGTAAATGCCTTAGTCTCCACATAATATTTGTGATTTTTCAATAAACATGGAGGTATGTACTATTAAGATTTTGCATGTAAAATTCCAATAAAATTAAGCACATAGGGCTTAATTAAGGGGAATTTTAATTTTGAATTTTGCAAAATCAAAGAAATTGCAAATATTCAAATATGGTCGATAGCAATATTGGTAAAACCTCATATATGGAGTATAACAGTGATGTAAACACCAATTATGGTGTAAATCCTGTGTTGTGGACGAGATAACTCGTTGCTAAGAGATGTCTTAGACTCTACATTATTTTGAGTTATACTCATAAGATATTGAAATTTTTTTCAATATTGTCTGGAGGTAATCACTAATATTTTGCATATTATCCAATTTGAATTAAGTTGTTGAAACTTAATTAATGGAATAATATGTGAATAAGATTGCAAGAAATAAATCAATTGCAATTAGGAAATAAATTCCCAAATATGTATATATTATTGTCAATGCCTATGGACATTCACTTTGAACATTTACATAATTTCCAGTACTCATAAAGTCTGAAATGATAATTTACAGTATGTAAATTAAATAACACTATAATTTGTATTGAATCTGAGGGCCTAAACAAAATTTCACATATGTACAATTTGCATATGCATTTTCTGAAGACCGATAGGTCTAGAATGTATATTTGCATGAGGCAAATAAAATATAGCGTAATTTTTATATAGTCTAAGGACTATATCATAATTGACAGAAGGTATGTCAATATATTTAACCTTTTTATTGAATTGTGAAAAATTCAGGGACTAAAACTGAAATAGTACTAAATAATACTATTTACAATGATTATTTCGCAATTTTAAGGAAATCTAGGGTCTTTTCTGCAAAAAACCATAACTTGGGCTGAGGCCTTGTCGGCCTTTCGGCCCACTAAGGTGGGAACGGGGTGGGGAACGGCCATGGGCCAGCCCAACCAGCCAACTACATGCGTGGGGTGCAATTACTGGGCCGGCCCAGCCGGCCGGCGCTTCATGTGGCTAGGAGGGGGGCGGTTAGGGTTAGGACTCCCAATAGCCCTCACGACTGCCGCTGCCGCCGTCGATTTTTGGAGGCGCAGCCACCGCCAGCCATCGGCCACTGCTGCGTCGCGGGCTGCCGCCTGCCATCGCCGCGGCGGTGCGTTTCGGGCCATGGCCGCCACTGCGTGGTCCCGCCGCCATCCTCGCCGGCCACTACGCCATTGTGCCATCGCCGCACCGGTTCGGCCGGGACGCCGCCGCCCCGCGACGTAGTCGCCGCCGTAGGCCGTTGCCGCCGCGCCGTAGTTCGGCCGTAGTGCCACCATAGGCCGCTACCACGGCTCCGCCGCGCCACCAGCCCTTGCCGCATCGCTGCGCCGGGGCTCCACCGCAGGCTGCCGCCCGCCGTCACCGTCAGTTGCCACACCGCTCTACCGGGTCGCCGCCGTGCCGAGGACAACACGGAGGAGCACGGGGTGGCGATACGTCACCACCATTGTCGAGGGCCGTGGGCGAGCCGCGGCAACGAGTCGCGGACAAGCGCGCCGCTGCTGGGCCAGTGCGCCGTCTCAGACAACGGTGGTTGCTGGCCGCTGCACCGGCGCGCCTTCACAGGCCGCTGCCTCTGGTCGGCTGCCACGCCGGCGTGCCGCCGCCGAGCCGCAGTGATGAAGCAAAGGCAGGGATGTTGGTGTTGGGTTCGTCAGGCGACTAGAATAGCGGAAGCCCTGAGCAAAGGCAGGAAGAACGAGATTGATTCTTACTGATTTTTGGCAGAATTTTGGTCTCGCTTCTTCTCTATACTCCTCTGTTGGCCTTCTCTAAAAAAACTCAATGGAGTTTCTAGCATGCGTGATAAATTGGGTATAATGGTGGTGCTGGAGGAAAACCATAAATATTAATTTGTAATGTGAGAATAATATGAAACCATGCCGTGCATGTGTATTGGTGGGTACGCAGTTTATATTGCCCTATCTTCATCTTGTGTTACATATATACATGTAAACTTCCATATGAAATAAAGGGCACTTCTGTTTCTAGCTGGCTTTGAGTATATTGGTATTCAATTTTTATTCGTGGTATGACGTTAAAATAAAGGACCTCTCTACTCCCTTTCCATGCACCACAACCATGCATAAATGCTGCGGTAGATATAAACATGGCATACATTAGTTTTAGCCTATCAGAATAAAAGGCATTTCCAGTGGGACTTTCTATAGTAATCAATGAAGTAACACGTAGGATGAAATAGGATGTGACAAGCTAATTGAAGAAGTGTGAGAGAAACTATATATGTCTTGTATGTGATACTATCGACGCAACCAACACATAAAGCCCTAAGGATTTTTTTTATAACAATTAATGAGCTATTTCCTATCGTGGTGTCGTTAACACGGAAATGACCAATATGCCCTTGCGCAACATTTTGATTTTGGAATTTCAATGTAACTTATGAAAATTAGAAAATTGAAGTTAGGGGAACATGAAATGGTAAACATCACAATTCAAAATGTTAAATGTTTTGATTCAAAATTTTGAATATTACATTATAAATATTTGAAATTCAGATTCCACAAAATTTTTAATTTGGATATAGAATTTAAAATCCCTAGTTCATATATGAAAATTTTGAAATTTGAAAGAATAAATTGCAAATAGAAAATGCAGTGTTTCAGCTAACTAGTAGCAATTTCATACGTGGGCTATACAACTCAGCCACCGGCTCTACTGCCTTGCCTAAGAAAATCGTTTTCCCAGACAGCTGCCCTTAAGATGTACTACTACAAAATTAGAAATCGCTGGCGGTCAAAATGAGTTTTCGTAGGCGGGCAAATAGACCGCCTGCAACCATAGGCCAGTGAAAATCAACGATGTTCACAGGCGGTTCCACACCTGCCTGTGAAAATCGTTTTCGCAGGCGTACCCCTAAGGAGGACAGCCTGCGAAAATCTACGTTAAGACGACCACCTATGAAAATAATTTTCGGCAAAAAAAATTCTAGCTCCCTAGAAAAATTTTCCCTAAATTCAAATCCAAGAACCCTAGCCACCGTGGAGGATTTTCCCCAAATTCACCTCGCCGCTGTCGCCGAGGGCCGCCGTTGCCAAGGGCCACCATCCCCGAGCCGCCGTCGCCGAGGGCCGCCGTCCCCGAGCCGCCAAATCTGGCGGTCCAGAGTCCCGCCACCACTGCCAGATTTGGCGGTGACCGAGGAGCGGCGCGCGGTGGCGAGGATGGAGCAGGCGGGGGAGACGAGGGAGTCAAGGCCGAGCGGGAGCTGGCGGGGCAGCTTGGACTTGGGAGAGGGCCGAGAGAGGGATGGAGGGAGGCGAAGGGAGGAAGGAGTGAGAGAGGAGGGAGGAGAAGAGTAGCTGGGAACTAGTGAGACTGTACTTTTTAATGAGGTGTTTCTTTTTTACGATGGTGCTCTTAAGCGACCGCCTACCAGAATCGATTTTCGTAGGCGGTCGCTTAAGAGGTCCGCCTGTGGTAATTGATTTTCACAGGTGGATTTATATCATGAGAGCTCTTTGTCATTATTACATGCAAAATTTTAATTACCCATCTGTAAAAATAAAATTCTAGTGCCTATAAAAATCTTTTTTAAGTAGTGATGGCCGACTGTGAAAAGATTTTTTATAGGCAACCGGCTGCTTATGTGTGGAAATGTTTCATTTGACATTTGCACAGGCCTTTAGTTGTAGGCGTCACACGCAGTCGTCTGTAAAATTAGAATGTTGAGCTATGTATTTGGTTGAGTCCGTTTCTTTCCGGTAATACAAGCACATTTGCCCACCGAGCACTTGAGCATGCATAGATCGAGCCCTTTTTCTTCAGATAATGGAATACCTAGCCTTTAGCGCGAGAGCTTCCAGCCAAATAGAGCGGGGTCTTGATGAGTTATTGTCAATGTGGCGAAGGTTTTGGGCAGGGTTTATGCCACTATGGCAAGGTGGTGGTGGTGCACAAAGGTAGTGGAAGTCGATCTGGTTATGGTTCTAGGTGTGAATATGGATGATCAAAGGTGGTGGAGCCTTTTGGAGAGAACTACTCATCGGGCGTCTAATCTTTCGCCAAAAACTGGACACCCGCTTTCGTCCGCGTGCATACACATGCTGCCCGTTGCTTTCTCTTTACACACGCAAGCCATACTCCCGCATACATGCATGCCATGCTGGTGGTTGCTCTCCTCACTTTGCACGCAAGGATCCAGCTAGTCCCGTGTAGATGCATGTAAAATTGCAAAGTTTGAAGCAACTTTTGAATAATTTTTCTCCTAAAATTATCTATGATTTGATTACATCGTTGCATTTGTTATAATCAAATCTTTACGAGAAGATATCACACGATTATATTTTGATAAAAAAATATATATATCCTAAAAAATTGGACGATGTTTGACAACTTATAGAAAATTGTTTCACCATTTAGTCAAATATTTCAACCCATTTTATGAATTGTTTCATAGAGATATAACATTCAAGAAATAATATCTGCAACATCGATAACCACTACTGTCGGAGGATGAAACCTCGACGGCGGGAAGTCGGGAGACCCCCCTTTGAGATTCGGCCAGGGGAGTAGTTCTCAGGCGAAGCCGGCGTCTGGGTGCAGAAGAAGGATACGCGAAGAAGACGATGAACAGCACACTCAGAGGAGACACGAGGATTTATACAGGTTCGGGCCGCTCGGAAGCGTAATACCTTACTCCTGTGTGTATGCTATCTGTGGTGGATGAATGTACTATGGTAGTTACAAGGTAAGGCTAGCTCACGGCCGGAGCCGGAGAAGAGGAACAGTGGCTAGGGAATGAGCTTGGGAGCAGAAGACAGGGAAAGCACTGTCCGGTTTTTTCTCCCCTCGCGGTGGCTTGGGTCCTTCTTTATAAAATCAGGGGAGTCCACAGTGCCAGTGCATGGGATGGCTAGGTATGATTTGTCTTGTCAAAGTCTTGTCGCACGTCCCTGCCTGTTGTCGCCTGCTCTGCCACGCGTGGGCGCCTCGTCATGGCTCCTCGTGGACACCCTACTATGCAGTCAGAAGCCTTTTTGACTACGGAGGCTCTTTTCACTGCGCAACCGCTGTTCACAGTCAGAGCCTTTTGACTTGGAGGTGTACGCCTCGTCATTAATGTAGGTAGTTGGGGAGTGGTGCGCTCAAGTCAACCTCGTGCCCGGCGTGGAGTGCTCCGCGCCGGCACTCGGGACCGAGACAGTCGGCTCCCGGGATCGGGGTCGAAGCCGCCGGCACCCGGGACCGACACCGGGGACCCGGGACCGGGGGACTTGGCGCCCGGGGCCGGATCCGAGGCGGTCGGCACCCGGGAGCCAAGGCGGTCGGCACCCGGGACCGAGAGCGGGGACCCGGGACCGAGACAGTCGGCTCCCGGGATCGGGGCCGAAGCCGCCGGCACCCGGGACCGACACCGGGGACCCGGGACCGGGGGACTTGGCGCCCGGGGCCGGATCCGAGGCGGTCGGCACCCGGGAGCCAAGGCGGTCGGCACCCGGGACCGAGAGCGGGGACCCGGGACCGGGGACGCGGCACTGGGACCGAGAGCGGGGACCCGGGACCGGGCAACTCGGCGCCCGGGACCGGGGCCGATGCTGCCGTGCCCGGGTCTCGGGCGATGTCGCCGGACCACGGGCCAGAGGAAGCGCACCGGGGGGGGGCACTCCCGGACCCGGGGAAGGCACTCCCGGAACCGGGGCCCGGGCAGCTTCCGTGCCCCGGGCACTTAGCAACTGTTGGTCGCCACTTGTGCAGATTGTCAGCCCGAAGGGGCTGACGTGGCCGGAGGTCCACGCGTCCCCGCAGAACGTGGGACCCCCAGTCCCACTTCGCCGACAGTGGCCCCTGGCCCTGTTGCTCGGCCGGGATTAGCCCCGGGCAGGAACAGGGCCACGTCTTGAAGAAAAGAGGGGACGCGGGGTCCGCCTGGTTCGCCATGGACTTGACGTAGCTTGACGATTTGTTGATTTCAGATGCGATACGTTCCCGGGAACCGGGCTGAAAACATGGGACGAGGTGTTGAGGAAGGCCGGCGGCAACGGTCGTGATGGCGAGGCGGCAGCTTGCCGCCCGTACTGTCGCCACCGAGTTCTTCGTGGTGACCGCTGGTCGGAGGCCGCGGCAGCAATGAGGCGCGTCGTCCATTCGGAGGCTGCCACCTTATCCGCCGCCGATGAGTTCTCCCGCGCCTGGCCCGAGATGGAGGCGCGGGGGAAGGAAACACTCTCCCGGGAAGAACGCGTCCGGGCCCAAGAGGCTGGGCTCGCGTCCCGGGGGTGTGCGTTCGGTCGTGCGCGAGGGAGTCGCGGTTGTTCGCGAGAAAGTCGCGGTGGTTCGCGAGGTGTTCGCGGCAGATCGCGAGGACGTCGCGGCGGTTCGCGAGGAAGTCTCGGGAGGCCGTGGTCGAGCCCGCTGCCCCGGAGGCAGGGTTCTTCGACCGCGGCGACCATCTCGTAGAGCTGATGCCTGACGAGGAGGTTGAGGAAGACGCCGGTTTCCTTCTGACGCTATGCGCGGGCGCCTTCGGGGTCCGGGCCCTTCCTTCTTCTGGTTCCGGGGGCCCTCCACGCCCTCGGGCGCCTTCGGTCCGGAGAGGGTAGCGAGGCCACGAGGACACTCTTGGCTCGCCGAGAGCCCCTTGGGAATTGATCCCACCCGGGCCCGGGGTCGCTAGGCAACGGAGGCCCCGGCGCCTCGGTCGGGCACCGCCATCCTCTCCGGGAGCCTAGGCTGATCATACAGGGAAAAATACGAGTTGAGGAATATGTGAAGCTGGATAAGGTAACGTATCTGGATATTTGCGAAGGGCGGCATGGCTTCGCGAGCACCATCCCGGGACTGGGAGTGTTGTTCTCGCTCGGGAGCGCCGAGCATCGGGCCGATCCGCTGTGAATCGCCGTCGCGCCCAGGTCCCCGGGGGCCCGGGGCCTGGCACCCAAGTGCCGCGGGCGCCCGAGCGCGAGACTTGCGGAATTGGTTGAGGCTCGGTCCCTTCCGTCTTCCGGATTCGGGGGTCCTTCGTGCCCCCAGGCCCCGTTGGCCTAGGGAGCACAGCGATGCCGCGACGACAGGCTCTACATGATGAACCGTGAGAGCACTTGGCTCGTTCCCTTATCCATTCCATGTTGCGAGCCGTTGCGTCTACCACCTCTTAGGGGCCTCTTCGCGGTCGCGACCGAGCGGAGGAAAGGATTGCGCATAAGGAATCTACCCCCTAGCAGCGGAAAAAACCGAGCCCGAAGCCAACCAGAGCGGGGCACCGCAAGCCGGGGCTTAGACGATGTCCGGGGTTTAGCAGATGGGATACGGTAGCTCGCTGGTAAGGAACAGATGCTTAGGCGCAACACCCAGCCACCGCATGGGCGCGACCCGATTATGCCCCCGGGGGAAGATCATCACGATCGCGACATAGAGAAATGATAAGGGCACGAGCTCGGAAACGATAAAAAATATTACTCTGGAAGGCGAGTACACATGGGGCCTGCCCAGTGTTGAGGTTTAGAGGCACTTACAGGATGTGTTTTCAGATAATATTTGTGAAGATGCTCCCAGGCTTACCGAGCCTGGTTGGGAAGTTCCGATCACCAGGAGGGCCTTCCACGGGGGAAGATTTCATTCCGACCCGTACGAAGATACGGCGGAGATTCGAACCCCAAACCTGAAGTGATCGGGCCCGAACCTTTGTTCCTCGAGGAAGTCGAGGTTGTTGAGATGCATATCGTCGTGGTTGATGTCTGTCGATGTAGTGCTGTAGCCGGGAGCCGAAGGAGAGTCCTGGTGACAGAACGACTTCGGCCCGGTACACCAGGAAGAAACTAGGTCTCCCCGGGGGTCCAGCTAGGTGTGGTATGAATCGTCCCCAGGACCGCTGGGAAAAAATATACTCTGCACATAGTGAACTGTGAGAGCGTCCGGTTCGTTCCCTTGTCCATCCCATGCTACGAACGCAACACATGGGAAACGACGAAAGGAACGAGGCCGGGAAGGATATAAAAAACATTGCTTATGTAAAATGTATATACATGGGGCCCCGGCCAGTGCTGAGATCTTGGAGAAATCTGACGCTGGCCCGGGCTTACCGCAACTTACAGGATGTTTTATACATGTAGGTTTTGGAGAAACTTGTTGTGCCTAAGGATGGAGCTCGGACTAGCTTCCCTCGCGAGCCCGAGTCCGGTATGTGTTCGGGCCCCGGGGGCCCCGGCTAGCGCTAAGGATATACGTCCGGGACCCGGGGGCCCCGGACTGGGATACGGTTTGATATAAGCCGGGTTCCGGGGGCCCGGGCTTGAATATGGGATGTGAGACGACCTTCCGGACGCATTCTCGCCGGAGCGGTGCTATCCGGGCTATCGCGCCCTATTCCGGGTGTCGCGTTCCTAGGCTCGTACTCGCCTTGGCGATGCCACCCTGGTTCGGCTCCTCGGTGTCGGACCCGGGGCGCGGATTCGGGAATCCGAGCCTCGGCTCAAATATGTGCCCGGGATCCAAGGGGCCCCGGACTGAAATACAACTTGATGTGTATGGTCGACATGAGCCTGGGCACGGAGGCCTGGGCAAGGACATGGACCACGTCGGGACGACTTCCCCGGACACGCCTATGCCGAGGCGATGTTGTCCGGGTACTCGCGCCCTGTGAGGGTCATTCCGGGCGCCATGTGCCTAGGCGCGCATTCGCCTGGGCGAGGGGTGCTCTACGACGAGCGCCGTGCTTGCTGCCTGCAGAATATCATTGGTGCACGCCCAACCATCGACTCGCGCGTCACGGCCTGAGGCCACGGCGCGAGGAGTGGGCACGAGCCCCGCTACCGAGGGTAGCGAGGACGCTCTCGAGTTCTGGCCTGTCAGGGGCAGTGTTTTGGCTCAGCTTCCCTTTCAAGGGTGCGAGCTCTCGACACCGGGAGGAGGTCCTCAACCGGGAGCGGCCTGCCCGGACTCGCGCTCGACAGGGCGGCGTGGTCCGGACTATCACACCGGGACCCGGAGGCCCCGGACTGGGTTGGGACGAACCGCCCGGACTTGCCACCTAATCTGATGGAGTCCGAGCAGCCGTTCCCTATGTACCTGGGCGCCCGGGAGCCAAGGGCTCCAACCGGGGCCCGTTACACGCGCCCGGGAGCCAAGCTCCGACCGGGGCGAGCATGTGCACGGGAGCGAAACTCCCACCGGGCTAAGTACGCAAGTACGCGCCCGGGAGCCGAGCTCTGACCGGGGCGAAGTACGCGCCCGGGAGCCGAGCTCCGACCGGGGCGAGCATGTGCCCGGGAGCTAAGCTCCCACCGGGCTAAGTACGCAAGTACGCGCCCGGGAGCCGAGCTCCGACCGGGGCGAGGTACGCGCCCGGGAGCCGAGCTCCGACCGGGGCGAGCATGTGCCCGGGAGCTAAGCTCCCACCGGGCTAAGTACGCAAGTACGCGCCCGGGAGCCGAGCTCTGACCGGGGCGAAGTACGCGCCCGGGAGCCGAGCTCCGACCGGGGCGAGCATGTGCCCGGAGCTAAGCTCCCACCGGCTAAGTAAGTACGCGCCCGGGAGCCAAGCTCCGACCGGGGCGAGCTACGCGCCCGGGGGCCAAAGGCTCCGACCGGGGCAGACAAGGGTTCCTAACTGAAAAGCTGATTGACAAGTGCCGGGTAAAGATATGTACCGTATTAGGACAAGTTCCCCGGGTCCGCCCTTGCCGAGGCGGTACTGTCCGGGTACTCGTGCCCCATCAAAGTCGTTCCGGCTCGGGAGCAGGACTCGGACCGTCCGCCAAGGGTTCGGATCATCCGAACCGCCTCGGTCGGGCTCGGGCCCGCTACTGCTCCTGCCGGAGCTTCTTGACGCGCTCGGCCAGCTTTTGGACGGCGCGGCATTCCACGAGGTCGTGCGAATCCGTCTCGTGGACGGCGCACCACCTCCGGGCTTCGACCGGCTCGAGGCGCTCGGCCAAGCGCTGGACGGCACGACACTTCGTGATGTCGTGCCGGTCCGTGTCGTGGAAAGCGCACCACCCACGGGCTGCGGCCGGCTTGAGACGCTCGGCCATCCCCTGGACGGCGCGGCACTCCGTGATGTCGTGCCGGTCCGTGTCGTGGTAGGCGCACCACCCCCGAACTATGGCCGGCTCGGTACGCTCGGGTGAGCGCTGGATGGCGTGGCACTCCGTGATGTCGTGCCAGTCCGTCTGGTGGAGAGGGCACCACTTCTGGGCTGTTGCCGGCGGTGGCGGCGCGCGTGCGGCCTTTCGCCGCTCGCTGCGACCACCGCCTCCGCGGGCATCATAGCTCCGGGAGCTGCCCGTAGTCGCCATGGCGTAGCTCTCGGTTGCCGCCTTGGCCTTCTGGCGCTTCCTCCTGTTCCGCCGCAGCGCGGAACGTGAAAGCTTGCCATCTTCTTCAGGACCCTGGTCGGGGGCCCCAGGACTTGCGGCAGCGTTCGCGCGCCGCTCGCGCTGCCGCTCGATCGTGACCCGGGCGTCCTCCTGAACCTGCGTCCGGTCCAACCAATCGTGGAGGTCGCCGTGGCCATTGTTGGAGTCCCGCGGACGATGGCCTTCCTCCATGGAGTGCGTTGGTGTTGGAGGCGCCGGCGTACCACCTGAAAAGGAAACTCCCCCTACCTGGCGCGCCAGCTGTCGGAGGATGAAACCTCGACGGCGGGAAGTCGGGAGACCCCCCTTTGAGATTCGGCCAGGGGAGTAGTTCTCAGGCGAAGCCGGCGTCTGGGTGCAGAAGAAGGATACGCGAAGAAGACGATGAACAGCACACTCAGAGGAGACACGAGGATTTATACAGGTTCGGGCCGCTCGGAAGCGTAATACCTTACTCCTGTGTGTATGCTATCTGTGGTGGATGAATGTACTATGGTAGTTACAAGGTAAGGCTAGCTCACGGCCGGAGCCGGAGAAGAGGAACAGTGGCTAGGGAATGAGCTTGGGAGCAGAAGACAGGGAAAGCACTGTCCGGTTTTTTCTCCCCTCGCGGTGGCTTGGGTCCTTCTTTATAAAATCAGGGGAGTCCACAGTGCCAGTGCATGGGATGGCTAGGTATGATTTGTCTTGTCAAAGTCTTGTCGCACGTCCCTGCCTGTTGTCGCCTGCTCTGCCACGCGTGGGCGCCTCGTCATGGCTCCTCGTGGACACCCTACTATGCAGTCAGAAGCCTTTTTGACTACGGAGGCTCTTTTCACTGCGCAACCGCTGTTCACAGTCAGAGCCTTTTGACTTGGAGGTGTACGCCTCGTCATTAATGTAGGTAGTTGGGGAGTGGTGCGCTCAAGTCAACCTCGTGCCCGGCGTGGAGTGCTCCGCGCCGGCACTCGGGACCGAGACAGTCGGCTCCCGGGATCGGGGTCGAAGCCGCCGGCACCCGGGACCGACACCGGGGACCCGGGACCGGGGGACTTGGCGCCCGGGGCCGGATCCGAGGCGGTCGGCACCCGGGAGCCAAGGCGGTCGGCACCCGGGACCGAGAGCGGGGACCCGGGACCGAGACAGTCGGCTCCCGGGATCGGGGCCGAAGCCGCCGGCACCCGGGACCGACACCGGGGACCCGGGACCGGGGGACTTGGCGCCCGGGGCCGGATCCGAGGCGGTCGGCACCCGGGAGCCAAGGCGGTCGGCACCCGGGACCGAGAGCGGGGACCCGGGACCGGGGACGCGGCACTGGGACCGAGAGCGGGGACCCGGGACCGGGCAACTCGGCGCCCGGGACCGGGGCCGATGCTGCCGTGCCCGGGTCTCGGGCGATGTCGCCGGACCACGGGCCAGAGGAAGCGCACCGGGGGGGGCAGTCCCGGACCCGGGGAAGGCACTCCCGGAACCGGGGCCCGGGCAGCTTCCGTGCCCCGGGCACTTAGCAACTGTTGGTCGCCACTTGTGCAGATTGTCAGCCCGAAGGGGCTGACGTGGCCGGAGGTCCACGCGTCCCCGCAGAACGTGGGACCCCCAGTCCCACTTCGCCGACAACTACATAAAACATTAAGTCCCAACAAATAAATCATCGAAAGAAAATCATATAAAACATACAATATATTTTGCAAACCCACGAGTTGATTTTGTTCAAACATTTTTATATCATGTGTGAAATATTGAGTTGTAATTGTTGAAACATCATAAAGAACGTGGTGAAACATCTAAAGAACCCCACAGACAATATTTATAAATGAATGAAATATCAGGAAATATTTATTGAAGAAAATATCCATTGCAACATAAAAGTAAAAAAAGATCTATTGAAATATAATCTTGTGAGATATTATTGTAAAGATTTAATTATAGTGAATATAATGGTATAATTGAATCATAGATCGGATAAGTAATTTAGAAGAAAATTCGTGTTAAATTTTGCTAACAACATGCATGTATGCATTATGCATAGAGATTCGCAGCAGCAGCCGCCGTGTGACGATGTGAGAGAGAGAGGAGCGGTGTCCAAGCTAGCACAGTAGCACGCGCAAGGGGAGAGAGTGTGGGGGTGGGCGTCCAATAATTTGGTTAGCGCTGGGCGCTCGGGGCACGTCATTCTCCGATTTTTGTGGATGATATAATCAAGAACCGACGGTAGGAGTGCTAGAGAGGAGAAGATGGTGGTAATGTATCTCGCTATGTATCTGGTTATGTACAATGTGGTAGTAACGGATTTTATTATGGATAAGAAGGTGATGCTTACGGTCGTGATTACAGATAAGGTGGAGGAGGTTGTGGAGGCTGTGGTTCACCAAAAAAACATCCATTCTGATATGATACCATTTTCATTCCTGTTACCGTAAGTCATAATAAACTGATAAAACCATGCACATACATGTCACCTGTGTGCACCACGACTCCCATATAATTTCACCTAAAATTGTTTGGCCCAAAAATAAAGAATATTGTTTTTCTAAGGGCCTGCATGAAGAACCCAATATCCCGGCAGTCTCCATTCATGGAGAAAGAAATCCAACCAAAATCTCAGCCCATCCACGGAGATAGATAGGCCGACAAAACTGGGCCTCCCAAACGAGTCCTCACGTTGGACTGGGGAATTTTTACTGTTACTAATTTAATTTTTTTTTAATTTACAAAACTAATTTTCGATGTGGATCATTTGCAGAAGTATCCTCTTGTCGCCGTGGCCCAGGGTGGCGAATGGCTTCCCCGTCAGGCGCGGCTAGCGGCGCCGGCCGCCGTTAGTCCGGGGACGTCACGTGGATTCGCCGTCCCCCAGGACGGCGAATGCATAGGACCGTCCGCACAGCGATCGGACGGTCCGAATCCACGGCAAATTGTTGTAACGCGCGCTAACTACCTTAAAACAGTCATAACTTTCGCATACGGTCTCGGAATCGGGCAAATAAGTACTCTACGGACATCTACAGAAAATTTTACATCCGCTTCCCCCCAACTGTATCGGGTTTGTCCAAAAAAATTTTACGAAATTCGGCCGGGAAGATTGAGTTTTTGAGGTCCGAAGTTTCAGCACGGTTTTTAAAGCACACTCATAATTTTCTACAGGCCACATCTTACATCGGTTTAAGCTGCACCTTCACGAGATTTTGCTATTCTCGTGTTGCTAGTTGAGAAAAAAATATCAAAAAAAGAAAGAAAAAAAAATTTTGCAGGCGGCCCCCTGGATTCGGACAGTCCGATCCTTGTGCGGACCGTCCGTTCATTATGCTAAAAACCGCCGTGGGGGACGGCGGCGAATCCACGTGGCCTCCCCGCGGCTAACGGCCGTCGACGCCGTTAGCCCCGGGTGACGAGATGCCATTCGCCGCCCTGAGCCACGGCGGTTTTTAAATACCGCCGTGGCCCAGGGCGGCAAGAGGTTAGTTTTGCAAATGATCCAAATCGAAAATTAGTTTTGTAAATTAAAAAAAAAATTAAATTTGTAACAGTAAAAATTCTTGGACTGGGACTTTGGGAGATGGAGGCGTGCCACCTATGTGACACGCGACCGCCAGATAGCGAAGCAGCGAAGGGTATCTATCTAAATTCGACGTCGTGTCCGCCGCCGTCCCTCCGCGCCGCCGCCTATGTTGTCCGCCGCGCGATCCGGAGCCCTGGGCCGATGGCGACCCCTGGCGAACCTCCTCCCTCGCCTCCTCTCCTCCTCCGCCGGCTCCCCGCCGTTGCGGCAGGCGCAGCTGCTGGAGCTCTCGGAGGTGGAGAAGGTGCTGCGCGACGTGCAGGCGGGGGACGTGCGCGTGTTTCCCGTCGGGGAGGGCGGGCTGCACGGCGGCTCCTGCGCCGACTACATGGTCGTCGCCACCGGCCGCTCCGACTGGCATGTCCGCAACATCGCCCAGGCTCTACTCTACAAGGTATGCCCCCCCGAATCTTCTCTCCCCCTACGTAGAAGGGGACTATTAGTTTCGTTTGGGAATCGCTGTGATTCTTGGTGATTTATTATTCCTCGAATTGCAGGATTTGGTAGGTTCTTGATTAATCTTTGAGCACGCAAATTTACCATTTTTTGCGTTAATTTTATTGTAGAGAAATTGATTGCATTTCATCTATGAATAACTCGAAGTGCTTTGCAATTTGCGTTCAGATTTCTCTAGGACAATTAGGGTCTAAGCTTTGTTTTCCTTGATTTAGTAACTTTCACGATTGGTGGTCTGGTAAAGTCTTCGTCGAATGATTATAGAGTATTGTATTATTTCTGGGCCAAATGTTCGCTACAAGTGCATTTCTACAATCTACAATTGAAGGCCTATCTTGACTTCCATTTCATAACACAGATGTAAATTTGTGGATGTAGTGTAGATGCTGCGCGATACTATTACCCCATTCACATTTTTTATTGCGAATGCTATTGTTGATTGAAGACAACTTGATAGAACTGCAATGACTAATATGGACTACATATTTTTGGGGGTACAAAAACTGTCTAATACAATATTTGTGACATATATAATTTGCTATAAGTCAATGAAAGACGAAAGTAGATTGTTGTCTTTTTTTTATGTCAAGCTGTGTACTGTGATTCAGAAAGAGTCTATAAATTAGATAGTTTTAGCACTGGTTGCTTCTAGTTTTGACGTTTTTATCCCACTATGTCCAAAATGTAGGAAACCATGATAATATTTCCATTTGATATGTGATATGCTACGTTGTATATTGTGTACAAAATGATTAATTACAATGCATCCAATTATCATATGAACGGGACATTGCATCCAGCAATCTGAATTCTAGCCTTTTGAAATTAACATATGAATCATTTTGTACAAACCAGGCATCATGTTTGAAATAATATCCATATAGAAGTTTAACTAAAATTATTGTTCATGAGAAAATGAGAAGTTCATGTGCTGGACTGCAGCTCTAGTGTTTGTTCTTTGTATGAGATCTTTGATTTATATTTTTGTTCCTTTTGTTCTGATGAAATTAGGAAGAAATATTTTTGAATGAGGCTGAGCGTGCTGGTCTAATCAGCATTGGATATGACAGGAATCAAGTCACCATTTAATTTTGTTGAAGCCACTAGTAAAGTAAAGTTACATAATACATAATACAACTAGTTTACACGGATGAGATTGTTATGTTCGATTATTTGATTCTTGCCCCGAATTTTTCAAGCTTTTTCTTTATAGATTAGTTACGAAAAGTCAGTTGTCATTTCTTCTTTCTTGCCATTGATTAATTTTGACCCAGGAAACATAGAAGGGTAGAAGGGTAGGTTGACTTATTAGTGAAGCCAAAACCCTTTTTGAATAGAAAATGACAAAAACAGATCTATATGTGTTCCTGGGGTTCTAGGGGCATAGATCACAAGAACCCATACTCTTGTGGAAGTTTGATTTTCTTCCATGCTTATTAGTTCTATTATCTTAGAATATTTTTATGGTATATTGATGTATATTCTAAGTAGTTCCAAGCCTCCGTTTAATGGCATGCATTGTGTTTTCCTCTGCTTAATGCACATGGGCTGCACTAATGTGGCCTTGAAATTTCCCTTTTTTGGCTTATTAGATAAAACAGAAGCAGAAGGGTTCTGATAGAATATTAATGCCAAGTGTTGAAGGCCAGCAAGCTGGAAAGTGGATCGTCATTGATTCTGGTAACATTTACATTATATATGCACCCTTCCCTTTTCTTTGTAAATTTCAAAATCGAGCAACTAACAGACTAACCTTAGAAGTTCATGGTAGTTTAAATAATGTATTTATATATTAACACCTAATTGGTGTCAAATGTCATGAATCCTAAACTTCCCTGAATCCTATGTTTTTTTTCACAGTTTCATGAGTTTGTTGTTTATTATATTGTAGAACTGGGCTGTAAACATTTCAACTAACTGGTTTAATTGTTCAGACCAAAGAGGACATGTTGTCCACCTATCTTGGAAAAGTGTTCAAACATACCTAATTTTGTTCTTTCGTTCTGATTAATAGTTAACCTGACCATCTGTAATAATTCTAGCTAATTGTGTTTTATTCAGTTAGCCTTCTATGCACATATCAGTTCACAGTCCACTGCCTAAGTAACTCAAGTTTCTAATCAAACAGTAGATTTTAACGATTTTTGTAGAACTTTCTATCAAACAACTATATAGACAGGCTTGCAAACAATTGTTTTACTTATTTTTTTAACATGATTAAATTTGAAATATTATTTATCCATATGTACTAGTTGCATGAAAACATAATCTTCATTAGCATCAACACATCAATAAAGAACGCAAGACGGTTTCATCACTTGTCTGCTACAATCTGATATGGTAATCAAGAAGATATAACTACTTAACTATAAACATTTCAAGCATCAAGTGTCCCAAAATATATTCTTGAGTTATATCTCCATAATGATGGTATCACTATGTCAGTAAGTGGCTGAAGTAACTTATGTCTTAACGATTTCTGCAATATTTGGAGGATTCTGAACAATCGATCAATGGTGGAGCTATGATGTTCTCTTCATATAATGTATCTTTTGTTGTTTCAGGAAGTATCATCATCCATGCACTTGAAGAAAGAGCAAGAGAATATTATGATTTGGAAAGCATTTGGACAAAAGAAGTGTCTCCAAACATTTCCGTTCAGGTCAGCCAAACATATTACACTCTCTTTATCATGGTTTCACCACAGCAGATGGTCTTCGATTCATGTAGTTATTCATAATGCAATGGGGATTGATATCCATGACTTAAATATATACCATATTGGTAAATCGGCACCCAACCAGGGCAATTCAGTATTTCATAATATATATATTTCTGTGGCATCTTTTTTTTAGAATCATAATTGTAGATTAAATTTCATTGGAATCGTCTAAGAATTGTTAAGTAGAAGGGTTTATTAAGTTTATTAGAACTTAATAGTTTTAACAACACTGAATTTAATCTCAGTAAAAGAGTCTACATGATGGTATCTTGGAAGCTGTCCTTCCAACTGTCACCACAGGCCAAGCCAACCACATGTGTGTTGCTCCATGCTTGCTAGATCTGCAGTTTCTGGCTATGTGCAGAAGTCCTCAAGTTGGTGGCCGGACTGTAGAGAGGATTAAGCTAATGCTGGAGCTAGTATTGCACTAAGACTTGTTACAACTTCTATAGGGCTGTCTACTGCACAATAACATTGCAATTGACTACCAAAACATCCAGAAGCATTCCAATTCGTAATGATCCCACACCCTTCCTCTGTAGCTGGCTTTTACGGTCTGGGGATATTTAGGTGTATGATGTACTGCTGCTTTTACTTGCGTTGTGGCTTCTCTGACCCTTCCGTTTCAACTTGGGTTGGTGCGTTAGTGATTGCTATGGCTGTGACCTGTGCTTGCTAGCAGTGTGCAGTAAGGTTGTTTTGCATGGAACTGCAGGCATGCAGTGAGGGGGGGCACCCTTTGAGGGTAGATGCTGTCGGCATGGACTCTGAGGTTAGCCTGGCTCTCGCTTTTAGCAAAGATAAGAGTTAGGACAGAGGATGGCAGAAGAACAACGAGAATTTTTTTATACCTGAGTCATCCAAGTGGGACCATATAGGTCCTATGCTGGCGATCACCTCTATTGTTAATGTAACAATGTAAGCATTATTTTTCTGAAATGTAATCAGAAATTGAAGTTACCCAGAACAAATGTGTGGAATTACGTTTTCATTTCTTACATGTGTTCACCTGGAGCATTGGCTCTCAGTTCGTCATAGATAAATGCTATTTGAATTGCATGATAAATGATGCAAACCTTAAAAAAATATCCATATATGCCTAGTTGGAATTTCAGCACATGGTAAAATGGGTTAGGGCCATTTTGATAGGCCAAGCAGTTACAAATGGTCTTCTTTTGTCTTACTCGTTATCACTGCTGTTGTCACAATTGCCAACAAAATCCTTTGCAGGAGTTGGAAACTTCACTTGTAAAGACACGCCGCAGGGACCATTCACAGAAACCCATGAAGAGCATTTGAGTACAATGTGCTAGTTCCATGATCCATGATCGGTGAGTGTGAAATCACTTAGATTTATGTTCCCTCTACTCCGATCTATATGTTGCATGGAATGAACCACACCACTTGCCACCCTTAAGGCCTTAACATAAGATGCATTTACAATTTATCTATGGTTTATTCCAGCTCTACACAAATGGAAGAGTGGTGTCAAGCATGTATTGCATCTGCTAATAAATTTTGAGGATGGGTACTTTGCTTGTGAAAGAGATCACCAGGATTCAGGAGACCCTGATTTCTGTGGGCCTCGTCTTATCCCTGTTCTGTAGTTCTCTTTCTTTTGTTGGCAGTATGTTCTGTAGTTTTCTTGAGTGTTTTCAAGCTCAAGCGAAGATAGTAAAGGGATTTTTAGAGGATCATGTTCATGCTCCCGGTACGGTGGTTAAGAGTTGCACTTGTTGTAACGCAGAAAACTCGACCTGGCAAAAGTTATGCCATCCGAATTCTGTTTAATTACGATCAGACATTTATATGAACAGAATGCATAAGTAACCGTAAAAATGTGAAAAATGAAGAGAAGTGGACATGATGGAACGAGTGGCGTTTGATCGACAATGCCACTCACGTCATTTGGTCTTGGATGCAAGTGTTGACTGATGGAAATGAACTCAAGATGACGAACTGTAAGGTCCGTAGTTCTTCCGGGGGTCCTTCCTCTTCCCTCCAAAATCATGTTTCTTACATCAGGTCGAATCCAAGGAGAGGGATAACTGGAACTTGTGCCTATCTAGCATGCTGTATATCTAAAAAAAGGTAATAGTTAGCTAGCTATAGTTCTAATTCTATGTGCGCTCGCTAGCTGCTCGGTGATGGTGATGATGTTGCACTGTGAGAGAGATGCAATTACAGAGGTAGCTGGTCTAATCCACCCATTCGAGAACCGATTATATAAGAGAGAGTCTACTCTATACCATTGAGTTTGCATCTATTTAATAATGTGTCATGGACTTTATCTTTCTATAATATGCTACTAAGCTTATCAATTGTTTCTATAATATGCCATTGGGTCGGATACTTTTTCAAAATGCCCAAAATCCCTTATAAACATACAAGGTTGACAATTGATTAACCCCACTAGAAACTTCAAAATGCCCAAAATCCCTTATAAACATATAAGAGTTTTTAATGTTTTTGTTGTTTTGAAAGGTTTTTTTTTTTGGCATATGAGAGGAATCAGAAAAGATATAACACAAAAAAATTTTGGTTAGGATATGAGGGATGATTTACATTAAAAAATATTAACACAAAAGTATTATGTGTAGCATATAACAAATAAATTATATTTTATAAAAAATAGTACTCCCTCTGTTTTTTATTATAGGGCGTACAAGCTTTTGCATCTTGTTTATCTATATAAGGCGCACACATACACCAAGGCATTATCTTCCTTGTTTACCCCTATTCAACGCCGCTTGCTTGTTTCGATTTTCTGTTTCCATCCTTGTTCCCTGCCAGATGCTAAACGTTTATTGGTGCAATATTTTTTGGTGGGTCTCCAAAGCAAACTTGGGACTCCGTCTCACGCACGGCGTTACGTCTCCGTTGCCTTCTCTTCGTTACTACTAATGAACACATCTCTCTCTTCTTGTGAGCATCATACGAGCAACACTAAAAAAAGAAAATTTTGCCCACTTCTACCCCCATTAGGCATCAGCTATGGTCCTAAGCTAATCTAGCTTCACGGTTTCACCGCTGGTGGCGGATTCAACAACTTGCTACCGAGCACAAGCGACAGACAAGCAGATCAGCAACCTCGCCGTCGACCTCGAGCACCACACGGTGCATTAGGTGGCACAACATCAAGCTGGAGTGTAGGGCACCCAATCAAGCTCCTTGCTTTTAAGTTCCAGCTCTGTTTCACCGATGGACCTTGTGGAAAATCATTGATCTAGCTGCATCAAGCTCAAGATCTTGGAGCTAGTAGGTACTTGTTGTATTATTGCTGATATGCTCGGCTACCACACCAACCAGTGGATCCACTTCGCTTGCTATGATTCATTTGTTATTTTATGGTTTTACTTTAGATCTGTTCTTTCGATACAGCCTCATGATAGATATTTTGTGGCTTAACAACGTTCCAAAATATTTTGTAGCCTGAAGATAATATTTACAAACTCAGATCCCTAGAATGTATAGTTCAATAACATGCAAATATAAATTGGTTTCTGCACTGAATAGAGCATCCAGATCAACCGAACATGTAGTGGAAACCAGTGTCAAATTGCTTATTCGGCCTCCCTTGATGCAGTTCTTGATTTTGTGGAGCAATTAACATAGGAGTATGAAATGAAACGTGTATCAATGCATCTAGAGCAGCGTTGTACTCTGATGCGTGTAAAAGAGTTTGGTTATTGGGAACCTCTAGATGATCCGAATAAAAGAAAAATTAATGGAAATAGGTCAGCAACAATAATCAAAAGTAAGCATTTTTTTAAAAATCAATCATGTGATGAATATACCATTACCGTAGTATATGGTTGCGGTTACGGTTGCATCTCTACAAGTTGAGGCTGTAGTGATTGGGATGGACCATCGTTGCTCTTCTTTTTTTTTTGTTCCTCCGTGATAAAGCTTTCTCTAAGCCACCAATAGGTCTTGCTGATCCACGAATTTCTTTTTTCTTGAGCTTAATGCCTATTGGCTTATTAGGTTTATGATTTTCTTTAGCAACTAAAAAAATGAATTAGGACATGCATAAGTCAAATCTTGATAGGATCACAGGACTAATAATTACTATTATATAGAAGTATAGGATTGTGAGACAAACCTTCTGGAGAAGAGGAGTTCTCTAAATCTGGATCGCATCTGATTTTCAAGCATTTCTCTATATCTTCTGCCAATTTTTCAGCACAATTAGTAGATATGGAATATGTTTCTTTAGACTCTATAGCTCGGGCAGCAATTCTAACATTCTACACAACGAGAAGTACTGATCTGATAACTTTATTCTATGATCTTCGTGCATATTGTTACTACCACTTATATGTAGTACTTTTGCATCAATTGTCCATCTTTTTAGTATATACAATTGAGGAACTGATTTGATGTTATTGATGTCAAGTATCTTCAGGGCATGAGAGCATAGGATACCAACAAATTCAAACTTCTTGCAGCTGCATTTGACGCTAGATTCCAATGGTGAGAGTTTAACAATATGTTCATGATGCTTACCATGAGACTTTATTTTATATACCTTTTGTGCATCAACATCAGCACAGTAGAATATATTACAATTTAAAGTCTGCATTACTTCTTTCTCAAATATCTTATATACTGCTGAAGTATAAACTTCTGCTACATCCCGCAGTATTCTCAACTCTGCCTTTAGCTTTGGTATATTTTGTGTTGCTCTAAAGTCACATTTTACCTCTTCATATCTTTTATCTCCTACCAACCTGTTGAAGTGCTCAAAAAAAGCAAGCATGTCATATTTTACACTAATGTAACCCTTTAATTCATTGTTGAAGCTTTCATTTCTTTGGGTGGTACTCATATCAACAGAGAATGTGTTTTGGCCATATACTAGTGCCCATTGATGCCTTTTCTCGAAAATCCGCTGCGAACCATTTTATTCTGTGTAGCTCATATTTGTCAAGCAATTGGTGCTATGCTTTTATGAATTCATCTTTCTCCTCTTGATCATATATGCAATTCTGAAAGTCACTATTAAATTTTTTATAGTCCTTAACACACCCAGCAAGGTGTTTGCAGGCATATTGATTCATATCCATACACAATATCCTGATGATGAGTTTTCTGGAAGGAGAACTATTTTGAATTGCTTTAGCCATGGCCAAAGCGTATTTCATCCGTGCAAATTGTTTTTGGCTTCTTTCTGTTCAATATTGCAACATTTTAGAAAAGTGTTAAATAGCCAAAACAAAACTATCAGTTGTCTCATCATTTCATAAAAGTGCTGATGCACCAAAAACAGTAGCCTTTTATGGTTATTTACTCCTAGAAGCAAACCAAAAGGACAGCCGTCATCCAATTTTCTGTATGTTGTGTCAAAGCAAACAACATCCCCAAAGTCTTCATAATCAGCAATCATTTTAGAGTCAGCCCAGAAAATGTTTGTTATTAAATCATCCTCATCGACCCTAATTGAATAGAGAAACTTGACATCTTCTGATGCTTTCTTCTCCATATATTCTAACACTTCGCTCAGATTGTCAGCATCTAGATTGTTTTGTCTGCATGCAATCTTTTGAGGTTATTAATTATTCTTCTTATGTCGAGTGAATCCAAATTTCAATCCTGTTGTTTTGGCTCAGGTCAACAGCCGCTTTTAGTGGAATGCTACGTTTTGCAACTCATTACTACTTTGCAACTAAGACTTTAGTTCCTTGTGATTTTCTGGTGCCTTTGATTTTAGTGGCAGATATATGGTATACGTTAGGCACACAGCTGTAGTACTGCTTCTACTCTCATGTATAGCTTCTTATTTTCACATTGCTTGCTGATCGAGTTTCTTGGTTTGCTAAATTACTTTATTACATACCCAGCCTGCAGCTCTAGCCTCTTTGTCATGTTTCTAGTTTGTTAATCACGAACTATATTTTAGTAATTAAATATATATGAAATTTATATTTGTTAATGTCCCAGTAAAAAGATATGAAGAAAATCCTTCCAATGAGAATAACAAACCCAAACCTCGTCATGTTCTTCTTGGCAATTTTTAGTACTTTCCACTCTATATGAGGCCATGTCTAGTCTGCTCTCTCCACTTCTTCCTTCAACACTGTTGAAAACCCTTCTCACAGTCAGCTATGCATACATTTCGCGTACTCAAAGTAATAAAAAGCTTCTTGTCCAGAGTTAAATTTCATTCTGACCTTGGCGTCATTTCTTCCAGAGCTTTTTATGGCCTAAAAGAAATCTTCATTTGCTCCATGTCTATCCTGATTTTATTTGTATGTATAGTATTGCACAAAAAATGCAAAAAGGAATGATCAATAGAGCGCTGCCCATTTAGTTTGATTGTATGCACTAAATTGGGTATATTGTGACAAAATTTAACTCAGATTCAACAATTTAACAATTTGTAACAGAAAATGTATTGATTCTTACTGTTTCTCTATTTCTCCGTTTCATTTCTATCTCCCGTGTTTCAGGCTTAGGCAGCAGACGAATCCTTAGGCTTGCGACGAGATTGTATGCAGCAGATGATAATTGTCCAAGAACATGGCTAGTTTCGCATTATGCATTTGGTATCTCTTGATGGAGCTGATGGCAGGTAATCATGATGTTGTTTGGCATACCAACAAAATTGGTGATGATGACGATGTTCGCTATGAGAGAGATTAGTTTTCAAAGATTAAGACTAATGTAATGTAACCGATGAGCTGTTGGTCGCTGGAGATTGATGGATGAGAACGGAGATAATGACGCCATCCTCCAATCCATTTTTTCCGCTCAACAATTCTATCTGTTTGGTAGCCTAAAAACCTATCATTAGGTTAATATCATTTTTTTCAATTGTAAAAGGAACGGAGACATAACGCCGCGTAGGTAACGACAGAGCCACAAGACTAAGTGTGGAGGCCCACTAAAAAATATTGAACCAATAAATATTTTGACATTGATGGAACAGAAAATCAAAAACAGAAAGTCGTATCCCTATTCACCTGCTTAAATACCTACTGTATGTTATCTATTATGTGACTGCATGTGTGCAGACTGCAAGAAGCAGAGTGCCAAGCGTTGTCATGCGTCTGTCTTTGCTCCACCGAATCTGCTTGCATGCGTTAAATGATCATTTAAGAGTGGGTGTTTGAAGGGCAGCTTAGTTTAATCTACTCATTGGTCACCTCATCGTGGTACGTGGGCCTAGATATAAAAAAAACGGAGAGAGTAATAAAAAATATGATGAAACTTACGTCTAAGCATAAATTGCTTCTATTGTCATATAATGAGACCAAACAAAAAAATTCTATAATTTTTGAAATTCTCTATAGGATAAATCATTCTAACCTTGTATGGTCTATAAAGGTATTTTAAGTATTTTTAGAGAAATAACCAGCCTAATGGTATATTCTAGATATATTCTCATTGATAAACTCATTGTCTATATTATGAAAGATGCAAAGTAGATGCCTGTGTATCGTTGAGCAATATGAAAACTCAATGGTCAAAGAGTAGATTATCTTATTTTATACATAACAGCGGACTTACAAACCGATGAAAACCGGTCAACAACTGAAACCACTCGGTTTGCCGATCAAGGTCAAAATAAATTCAAACCGGAGGAATTTGTTAAATTTTACATAATTTGGTCGATTTCAATATACCGTAGTCAATGGTTTTTGCGAAAACTAAAAAAACTGCTCTGTCCATTTTTTTTTGAGTGGTTTGGCTTGTGAACCCTGGATTAACAGTGTAGAGCCACAATTTAGATACATGTTTAAAAATGGAAAAAATCGCCTAATATATTAATACAGAAAGAAGATAACAAGCATATCAATAATATTCACTATTAATTGAACAATTGAAGGATTGAAACCGAAATATATTGGCAAACTCATAAGTTAGCTGTTGATAGGCCTAACAAAATCTCTTTGCTTGTAAACATTCCAAGCATACATACTAACTTAGTACTCAAAAATCTATTTTGTTACCACAGGCTACTCTACTAATATAATCATTTGTTGCGATAAAAAATAATCATAAAGTTTTTTTTTTAGTGTAAATCTAATAATGGCAGTTTTGTTACACAAAAATTACATCCTACTTCCTACTTACCAAAATATAAGACCTGTAGACTTTGGCACGGCTATTAAGAAGATGAGTAAAATAAAATGAGAGATGATTATGATTTAGTTGAGACGAAAAAATAGGTGAAGAATTAAATCGACTGATGATTGTGATTGTTGAGATAAGTAGAGCAAGTGAAAATAATAGATATTTTAGGACGGATATAGTAATATTTTTATGGAGGGAGTATTTAAGTAGTAAAATATTAGAAATTCAAAATTGAAACGAAGTGGTCAATCATACATCCCATGGGCAAGTGATTTTAATAGTTTGTCGAGGCTTGGACCCTAGATGCACAGGCACCGAGGCACGCACAAGCAGGGAGAGACCCAAGAGACACGAAAGTGTGGGAGTTTGATGGCGTTGGTGTTGAAGGAAACAAGCGAAACATCGGACATGGATTTTAATCTTGAAGGGGATGTTCCATCCTACACAATTTTCTATTAAATTTAATATAAATGATTATGAAAAATTATAAGAAATAAAGTACATCGATACCTACCACTCTACCAAAAAATATATTCAGCCTTCAATTCTCCACACATTGAGAAAAAAAGAGACAAATTCATATGTAGCAATAATATTGGTAGTCATAAAGCTAATTTTTTATTGTCTACGTGTAGTTGAGTTTATCTGTCATGCGCCTAATTGCATATGATGTGACCATGCTTCTAAGATTCTATTTGTTCAGGGTGGCGCGACGTGACTCTAATTCGATCCGGGTATATTTCAATCCCATCTATTTTATTGCTTAATGCTGACCAATTGATCGTAAACATAGTAAGGCGTTGCTCTTCGCGAATCCTTGCCATACTATCAGCTACCCCTACTTGGTTAAAGCCCTTTACTGAAGTTCTACTTTCGCAGACGCACGAGTCGATCTATTCAGGCTAGTCAAAAAATTCAAATGCTAAATTTAAGCAGAGATTGCCCTAGCGCACAACCACTCTAATCCACTTAAGGATTCACTCGAAAACAAGCAACCAATAGAGCACACTAATATGAAAGCAGGGCCGCCATTCTCTTTCTTTCTTCAATCGTTCCGAACATTTCTATCATTTTATTTGGTGGGGCTTGTAGTCTTCGTACCTAGAGGCTCTCATTCTTTCATTAATAATTTATCTGTTGTTGCTAGTAACGGTGTATTACTTGATTTTTCCATAAATGTATATATGTCTATTATATGATTGTTATCAATTTTTTAAAGATTTTTTTCACAATTATTTGAATAGCGTTTGAATAAATAAGGAGACATCCTCTAAGATAGTGTTCAGATAGACGGTAGTCGGTCGGTAACCCACTGACTAGCGAGTAGGGGGACGCCTAGTCGGTGGCTCCAACACGTGAACAATAAAATTTTGCACACAAGTACCTACCAATTAGTGAGTACTGAATATTGATTATTGAAATAACCCGAGGCAAAGAAGGCCCAGGCTAGAACACCAAGGCCCAGGTGGGGAATCAACCACCAGGCCTGGAAACCGCTCACGTGAGCCGGACGGGGCGACGTGGCCTCTGCCGGTTCGGCTGAAGAGAGAGAGAGCGCACGGGAGCTCTCACCGTTAGGTCCTGGATGTCAGCGGGAATCTATCCCACTGACACATGGGCCCGCCCAGGACGGTGCGCTCGTGACTGTTCGCGGTTGGCCTCGTATACGAATCTACAATGAATATTTTAATAAAAATAGTAGAAAACAGTATAATATGGATCTAATATATGGATATTAGGTCTGATATATATAAGGATATTAGATTTTATACTTAAATATTAATGTGCTGTTCGTTCCAGCTTAAATAAACGGCTTAAATTCTCGTTTTTTATGAGCACGCTTTCCAAACTGTTAAACGATGTGTTTTTTATAAAAATTTTCTATATGAAAGTATCTCTTAAAAATCAAATAGATCTATTTTTCAAGTTTTTAATAGTTAATACTTAATTAATCACGTGTTAATAATGTTTTTCGTTTTACGTGCGGCTTATAAGCCAGGACAAATAAACTCCTTAAAACACCACCACGTAAGTCTATATATAGTTTTTGTGTGTCTCTCATTTTTTAAAGGTATAATCAACGGCTACCAAAAAAGCACCGTACCAAATCTCCCAACCAATCGTTGCGACCAGTTAGCAACTAGCTATTCGTTTTAAATACCCAACATTTCACACACTGACACTGTGACACAACACAGTAGATGGTCATGACGACCAATTGCTCCACAACAACCAGCAACGCGCCGAAGGAGGAAGAAGAGGATGCAGTGCGCAAGCCGCCTCGTCGCGGTGGAGTCGACGGCTGCAGCGGCAGACGAGCAACGGCAGCTCGTCTCCGGAGAGATGGAAGGAGGCGGCCGGGAGAAGGAAGCATCCTCGTCGCCGGCCGGCTTGAGTGACAGTGGGAGCCTCTCCTTCTCCCTTGCCGAGAAGCGTGCCGACGAGCTGCAGCGGAAGTGGGCGACCATCGAAAGGCTGCCCACCGCCGACCGGCTGCATATGTCGCTCTTCTCCGCTCGCAGCGTCGTACCCGACGGCGGAGATGGTGGTGGCGGCGACAGCAACGGCGATGTGAACGAGGGAGCCGGAGCAGCCTCGGCGTTCGAGGTGGTGAACGTGCGGACACTGGGAGCGGCGGAGCGGCGCGCGGTGGTGCAACGCCTCGTCGCCGACGTCAAACACGACCATATCCGGATGCTCAGGAAGCAGCGGGAGAGGATGGACAGGTAACTGCTGAACGCCACTCTCTCTCTTAGGAGTGCTTGCTACCAGTAGCGGAGCCCGTGCGCCGTCGAGCTCCGACGACTAAGAGCGTTTCACGGTGATCCATTTTTTTTTTTACGGGCGTCGACGGCAGTTCGTAGTGAAGACGGCATTAGCGGAACCCGGGCGACCGCTTGACCTGCCCGGGACCTAGTTCCGCTGCTGCATGCTACGCAACGGTAGGGGTATATGGATTCAAGCATGACCTGGGCATGCTCCAATTTCTTCTCAATTAATTGACACCAAGTTCGTCCAGGTTCCAGCGATAAACGCACTTTGTTTTTCATCAAAACACATCAAAATTTTTGGTGTCCACCGATGAACAACTGTTTCTCTTTAAAAAAAGAAGATGCCATATTGTTTTTAAAAAATGTCAAAATTTTTAGCATGTATTGTACACGGTAAATTTAATATCTTATACTATAAATTATACTACCTCCTTTTTTAATAAAAGACCCCGTTGACTTTTGCAGTGATTAACCATTTGTCTTATTAAAAAATTAGTAAAAATATGCTAAAATATGAGTCATACTTAATGTTTTTTAATGATAAACCAAGTCAAACATCGTGTCAAAAGTTAACGGTGTTATCTATTAAAAAACAAAAAGAGTATATATTTTGCATTGTAAATTTCAAATCATACACTATAATTTTTACTTATGCTATGGGAGGTTCTCCTATAAGCTCCACATTAATCTTAGAAGGTAAAAAGCTAGAAATTCCCATATTCATCGAAAATTCTATAAATTTCTATATCAACGGTGAAAAAGAAAAGACCTTAATTGTCCAATATATGTAAGAGATGTAACCAATGAATTAGATTGTTTTAAAGATACAATTTATACTATGATTCATGGAGATTACTTTTTATTCTACTCGCAGTTGAAAGCATACAGTCCTGTTCATAATACTAGCAAATTACTCATGCCATACAAACAACAAGAAAATTTCTTATTGTCCTGAGCTTTCGCTCCATACCTTCTATGTATCTGAATTTTGTCTCATCCTTAGTATGACTTTGAGTTTTTATTTTAATCCCTTCTATACCTATTCCGTTAGTTGATCGTTAATTTTTTTCCAAAATGATTATACCATCCTTCTCTTGTATTATCCTACATACATTTTTACAACAAATTATTTTTCACGTTGAGAACTGTGCTTTTTTTCTCGATATAAACTAACACATAAGTACGAGAAGGGTGATATAGTCATTTTAGAAAAATATGACGGTCAACTTATCGAATGGTATAGAGAGAATTATAATAAAAACTCTGGACTCTAAGAAAAAATTCTAGAACACAAAGGATTTAGCCAAAAACTCGTTAGCATATAAAGAATTTTCTCAAAAACAATAGTTAAGGCATCTTATTAGAAGGCACCGTTATGGTGTTTTTTCCTGGTTGGCCGGTTTTCTGGAGGTACCGTTCGGTTTTTTCTGGGCCAGTTAAGTGGGTGGGGCGCAGGAGCTCGGTTTTCTCCACCGATTTTTTGGGAGACGCGTGGGAGGGGACAAGTGGAGCGGATAGTAGAGAAACGGCTTGGATTACGTGATATTACGTGATCTAATCAGTTTTTTCTAAGCACCAGGACGGAAGAGGAAACTGGCACCTGTACGACTTATGAAACGTGCCAAAAAATTGTGCTGAAACAAATATCGATGGATTACATGCCTACACGTCATGGCTACGTGTATATAAGCAGACTAGGCACCGTTTGCTTGGGTTGGGGTGAAAACCCCCTCCTTTCCGTAAGCACGTTTCTCGAAGGTTAAACTATGTGTTTTTTTAAAATTTGTATCTAAAAGTTGCTTTAAAAATCATATTAATTAATTTTCTAAGTTTACAATAGCTAATACTCAATTAATCATACGTTAATGATTCATCTCGTTTTATGTGATCTTCTTATTTTTCTTTTTCCCTCCTCTTCGAAACAATCCTCATTGGCTGAGAGCGTGAGACATGCCTTTCATTGAAAATATGTACAATATAAGATAAACGAAGTGGATATGAGAAAATTAAACACCTGCTTGGCTAATTCAACTTCTATGATTATTAATATAAATTTTTAGTATTGTTACAACGTAAGAAATTATATGTTGTGTATGTTAATTTAATTTGCTGACAGATAGTGCAATGGACCCGATAGCCGATCCTCAGTGGGGAATTCACCAATTAGAGTCTAATTTTAACAGTATGTATATAATAAAGGTTGTTTTCATGGATATAAGAATAAAATGGTATGTTATTAGAATACTCACCTGTGCAGAGCACGGACTGATGGCTAGTTTTTCTAATAATCAATATATAGGACAATTAGGACAAAAAATAAATGATTGTGTACTTGATTTCTAGAAAAAAATACTGGTCCAAAGTTACCAACGTTTATGCTAGTACTTTTTTTGTTCGGCATTGTACAAGCAGCAAATTTCTCAGGTAACGAGGACAGGAGGCAAAAAATTCAGCCAAGCAAAAGCAACGCCACTGACTAAAGATTTGAAGCACGTATGCACAATTTTAATGGGTCTTCATTGATCATCTATTGGACCGCTAAATCCAATAGCATGAATCTCCAATGATCCTACGGCCTACAAATCAAATGAAATAAAAGAAAAAATGTGGCTGACACAAATGTAGCAAAACCAAAAAAAGAAAAGAAAACTTAACAGCTTTCGCTATTCTCTTGCATATCTCCCAAAACTCATCAGGAGAATTTTTTTTTAATCCGGTTCAGGCAAAACCAAAAGAAATAAAACAGTACAACACTCATAATAGAACAACTGTTTTATAATAAAATTGTAAAATAAACTATGACATAATTGTTCTTTTAAAAAATAATTTTGGTACAAGACAGTAGAGTCATCATGTTGAAAGTTGAAACACCATTACTTGTCCACTGCACTTACAACACGCGACGCGGGGCAGGACAGCATGTTGACAACGTCCAAGCATGAAGAGCTAATTTTGACGGACCGTGTGTGTGCATCTCCAGACTGGTCTGTGCCTGGCCTAGCGAGACAAGATGAGTGAGTGTGTTTTTCTAGTTCTCTCTATCACACGTTGTTTAAGTAGTTAGAAGAGCACTTACTCTTTTAAGATGATCTCTCTCCTAAAATAAATAAGGCGATACTAAAGTTTACATATATGTCTCTTATAAGGTAGATTTTTGAGATTTTTTTTAG
This sequence comes from Oryza meyeriana var. granulata, assembly GCA_003991445.1. NCBI lineage: Eukaryota > Viridiplantae > Streptophyta > Magnoliopsida > Poales > Poaceae > Oryza > Oryza meyeriana. The sequence continues at coordinate 191,294 of RYFJ01001235.1, forward strand.
AATTATTCTTCTCATAGGTGCTAGGCCTACTAATAATTCCAATTGTTTTAAGTCCCAACCATTTATAGTTGTTGCAACTTGTTACATGCATGGGCGATCATATACACAACTAATCTTTGCATTTAGTTTATGCTTTTCAAAGTAGGGCAAAAGCAATAAAAGTGACGTGAGAAATTTCACACTAGACCATAAAGTTCAATGTCTTAAATGAAAAGTTTCAATTGTAGTGCAGAAAGTTTCATATTTAATTGAAAAGTTCCGATTGTTTAGTGTAGAAAGTTTTAAATTTTGAGTAGAAAGCCTCATATTCTTGTGAAGATAATCACACAATTTAAGTAGAGACTTTACAACTTTGAAGTAAATATTCTATTTTTAGTTGAACTTTGCAAACATTTCATTCTTGATACGAAAATGAAGCTATAGTCCAACATATGCATGCCACGGAAAATTGATGTGCCACGAGCAAGAAAATGACAAAAGCATATTTCAGGCGTGTTTGGTAGGGATTCTCAAGGGTGATTCTTAATCGGATTAATTGGAGCTAAACCAAACGGGTAAAAAATCCCCCCGATTATTAGCCAAATCGATCCACTGTGATTCTCAATTTTACACACGAATGGAGAATCAGGCAAAATGCGACTTCTCGCAAGAATCCAACGAATGAAAATTAAAAATCCCCACAAGATCATTATCTGATTCAGGAAGAATCAGAATCGCAAGATTAGAATCATAGAATCTGAAGCTCTACTAAATAGGCCTTTCATTGAAAAATGTTTTCGTAACATAGGCTGTCTATATGGCATGCGAAAGTTCTATTTTGAAAAGTGTCCGCTTCTCTTGTGTTGCTAGCAAATGTTCGCTAATTAGAACCCTTAGACCCTAGAAATGCTTTTTCTTTCTACTGGTTATATTATGTTCTGCACATCCAAAATAAGTCATATATCCTTGAAAAGTATAATAAACAATACTAATATTTGTTATATGAAATAGATATTTAAGTAGATTTGTTATGAAGATGTTGTTGTGTTTCAATATTTTTATAAATATACGATTGAAAAATGAATGGTTGAATATATGTGATCAAGATTGTGCGTACATGATAAATTATAATTAAAAATAACTAAGAATTTTAACAGAAATTTATATGCTACTGCATCCATTCCATATTATAAATCATTTTAGGTTTATCGCAAGTCAAACTTCTTTGTATTTGACCAAGTTTATAGAAAAATACAGTGGCATTTCTAACCCAAACAAATTTAATTATAAAAAATATATTTACTTCCTCTGTCCTCTTTATAAATGATTTTAAGGTTTTAACTTTTCTCCTAATATAAAGGATTTTATAGTGTTAGTTATCCTATCAATCACTTTTTATTTAAAATTCTTTCTATTTTACCCTTTATTTATCATCCCACTCAAACCATCATTTATTTAATGAGAGACATATTAGTCTTTTTTTTCAACCTTAATCTTTCTTTAAAAAAAGATCTCTCATAGAAGAGAATGGAGGGAGTAGTTTAATGTTGTAGATATTGCTACGTTTTATTTATAAACTAGTTTAAATGCTGCTGTAATGCACGCAGGGTGGGCGTGCGGTCGCCGACGGTGGAGGTGCGGTGGCGCGATGTGTGCGTGGAGGCGGAATGCCAGGTGGTCACCGGCAAGCCACTCCCGACGCTCTGGAACTCGGCGCTCTCCAAATTCTCGGTAACTAACAAGTAGCCACTCGCCCACGATTCCGCCCCTGCATCTCTCTGTTTATGATGCTGAGACACTCACCACCTGTTCGTTCAAATGCCTCAGCTGCTCGCGACCAATGTGGGCTTCAGCCGTCACCAAGCAAAGATCCAAATCCTAAAAAATATCAGCGGAATCATCAAGCCTTCCAGGTAAATTGGAAGGTAACATGATTACTCTTCAGCCTTCAGGCCATATGTACGATGCTCAACAACTGAACTATGTGCTGCAGGATTACTCTCCTCCTTGGGCCCCCAGGGTGCGGCAAAACTACACTCTTGAAAGCACTTGCTGGAAAGCTCAACAAAAGCCTCAAGGTATGGTTGCTATCAATCACAATTCAACCTACATAATTGCACACCAATGTTACACTGTACATTTATTAAGTTTCTCATATGATCAGTTCAGGGTCTTCAGGCCACATGTAAAATTCTCAACGATTACCACTTCCATCCTGCTTCCTTTCCGTTGCTGTATGTTGGTGTAGAAACTGTAAACATGGTGGATGCAATAACTAACTAGCAACCATGCTTACTCTTTGTAATTTAGAATATATGCATGCCTGTATTGCAGGAAACAGGAGTAATAGAGTACAATGGTGTGAAGCTAGATGAATTTGTTCCAGCAAAAACATCAGCTTATGTAAGTCAGTATGACCTTCACATCCCTGATATGACTGTGAGGGAGACGCTTGACTTCTCGGCAAGATTTCAAGGCGTTGGCAGCAGAGCAGGTGACTAAGTTAACAAAACAAATGCCCATAGTAATAAGGACCTGAATTTCACAAAAAAATAGTTACTCTTAACTAAATGAGATAACTGTGTTGTATAAACTAGAAATCATGAAGGAAGTGATTAAAAGGGAGGAGGCTGGAATTACCGCTGATCCTGACATAGATGCATATATGAAGGTAAAAGTATTAACCTTCTTCGTCACCATAAAAAAAGGAAAAAAAGAAAATTAAATTGACTTCCTTGTTATGCGCTGTACATTATACACTGTATAGTACCAATGTAATTCTGATCATATCAAAACAAGAATGTAAATGCATAGCACCCTTTCTACTAGAATAATTATTTGTAGGCCTACCCCTGTTGATTATTTTATTAAAATTGTACCATATGTGTAGACTGCTGCACATTTTTCATTGCAACTGTTAGCATGTCACAATTGAGCTAACCTTTCATAGGAAATATCTATAGAAGGTTTACAAAGGAGCATGCAAACAGACTATATTATGAAGGTAGCTTCTGATCCAAACAATAATGTTATGGATCCAGTGCAATATTTTCTCTAGTGCATAATTTCTTTTAAACCTTGTAGATCATGGGACTTGACAAATGCGCTGATACAAGAGTGGGAAATGTTATGAGAAGAGGTATTTCAGGTGGTGAGATGAAGAGACTTACCGCAGGTGATTTCACTATATATAAATAATATATCACTGTTGTTATATGACCTAAACTACAATACAATGTCCTCTTCTATAATATTATGGCCATTACATTAAAAAGGGAAAATCATTGCAGAACATAATTCTATACTTTATGTTTAAATTCATGTTTTCATTGCTATTTAAATTGTTTTCTCATGCAGGAAACACCTATTATGACTAGTAGCACGTAACACTAGGTTTCACAACATAATGTTTCACAAAACACCCATCTTAAGGAAATCCTGGCTGAATTGGCATAATGGTACACTCAAAGCACCACCTTGGCACCTTGTGCTCTTTGGTCCTCTACAATGGCCTGCAGGATTTGGCACTACAGTTGGACCCAACTTCTCAACTCAGCTGGATTTTGTCCTTGGTTGGTAACACATTAGAAAAAAAATGCGGGTTGTGTGCCCCAAGACAAGATCACTCGGATTCTACGCAACTATAGTTATAGAACATGTGGTTTTCCATAATTCTCTCTGTTCTTTATTGGCATGTACTATTATAGTGTTATAATTATCCAAACAACAGAGATGTAAATGTCGTAAAAATACCATTAGGATGAAAACATGAAATCCACCCTGCTTTGCTATTAAATTTATTTAGTGATGGATTTTTATTTTCTTTTTCCTTGAAATCTTGCCTTACAATCAGGGGAGATGATAGTAGGACCATGTAAGGTGCTCCTAATGGATGAAATATCAACTGGGTTGGATAGCTCCACAACCTTCCAAATTGTTTCTTGCCTCCAACAGTTGGCACATATCTCATAGTATACCATACTGGTCTCACTCCTTCAACCAGCACCAGAGACATATGATCTTTTTGATGATATTATCTTAATGGCAGAAGGAAAGGTTGTATATCATGGAACAAAGAATTTCGTTATGACCTTCTTTGAGTCATGTGGGTTCAAATGCCCAGAAAGAAAAGGAGCCGCTGGCTTTCTTCAAGAGGTATTTAGTAGACCTCATATTTACAAAATCTAACTAATGATTGTGTGATGCAAAAGCAAGAGCCAAAAGCTTCTAGCAGTTCCTATACTCTGGGACTATGATTTGTACTTATTTCAGTACATTCAGGGTAACATATAATATATGTGGGGCTTCATTTAACTATAAATTTTTCTAAGTAGGCCTTGTAAGAAATTCAACTGAACCTTTGTAATTTGTAAGATCAAATATAATCTTTCGATTGACGAAAGCAGGCAGAATGTCGATTAGCATCTACTTTAGATTTAACTTGGTATATCATTTGGAGCAATATCCATCTACCTAAAAAACTATATTACATGTTTCTGAAATGATCCAATTAGCATTTCTTTTGTGGAGAAATGTTCCAAGTGCATTGTACAAGGGCATCATTTTCGTATACATATTCAATAAAGAACTACAAAAGGTGTTAATATGCAAGATTGTATATAGATTACGTAATCTGAATTTGGCTGATTAGTATTGTTCAGGCATACCATCAGATACTAGTAGTTCATCATTCTTCTAAAATTTTGAATAGGTCTTGTCAAAAAATGATCAACAGCAATATTGGAGTCATAGTGAACAAAGTTACAATTTCATTACTGTCGACCAGTTCTGTGATAAATTCAAAACATCTCAAGTTGGTCAGAGTCTAGCTGAGGACCTTTCAAAGCTATACGATAAATCAAAAGGACACAAGAATGCCTTGTCCTGCAGTATCAACTCATTGTCCAAGTGGCATCTCCTTAAGGCATGTTTTGATAGAGAGCTTCTTCTCATGAAAAGGAATGCTTTCGTCCACATAACAAAAGCTGTACAGGTAAGTAAGTTCTATGCTCTGCAGAGACAATGATCTGAAACTTCATTCTTTTGATTACAAGTGGATGCATTCTGTATTACAAGAAATATGCTAACTACTGGATGACTGGATGCATTTGTATTACAAGAACATACCAACTAGTCGATGCATTCCGTATTACAAGAAACATGAAAGCACCTAATATATTGGAGCTAGGTGTTGATGAGTCACATTCACTTCTAATTTATATATGCAGAATCTGCAAACTATCCGTTCTAGCTGCATATAGAAATGTACCAAAACTTAAAGGCAACATTTTAGTTTTTTCTCTCTCCGAAGGAAACGCTAGACATAGCTTAATTTGGAGAATGTGAGGATGTGTTCGCAGTAAAGAGTCACTGTATGGTGAGCTTGTCCTTTGCTACATTCAAATCTGCATCTGAATCGCATGATATTTGAAGTGTCCTTTGGCACTGATGGTGGTTCAGTTAAGGGATATGCAGATGTAGTATAGTTTTAGGTAAGCCCACATGTGAAATATTGCAGGGAGTGGCCACTGTATGGTCATAACACTCAGTGCAGCGGTTTGATAATCAATACTCTGTTTTACATTTTATGCGCGAAGCGCCTATTATAAAAAATATTATCACACTCATAACTTGATCTGCATCTTACTCTGTATTCAGTCCCTAGGTCCTATTCAATGTGCCGCTTAAGAACTTGAATAATAAATGCTCATGTGCTTTTATTTCTTAATTCAGGACTACAGCTATAACCTCTAAAAGAATCTGCAAGTATAGTGTTTTTGGTAAACTAGTATGCGTGACAGATTCAATAATAATAATAATAATAATAATAATAATAATAATAATAATAATAATAATAAATCGCAGTTTGGGCCATAACAACAACAACTTAGGTGTTATTTTGCACCTCGGAACATTCTGTTCAGAAATTAACACAGTACATATTTTTATTTCAGCTTGGACTACTTGCAATTATTGCCGGGACAGTATTTTTCCATACACACATGGCTTTTGACATAGTTAATGCCAACTAGTACATGGGTTCACTCTTCTATGCACAAATCCTGCTGATGGTCAATGAAATCCCTGAGCTGGTCTTGGCAATTAACAGACTGCCAGTCTTTTACAACCAGAGAGATCACTACTTATATCCTGGATGGGCTTATGCAATACCAGCTTTTATCCTAAAGATTCCGGCCTCTCTAGTTGTGTCAATAGCTTGGACATCAATAACTTATTATCTCATTGGATATACTGCAGAAGCCCCCGGTATAATACAATTCCGATGCAAACCTAAGTACTCCCTCTATCTTAAAATATAAAAACCTAGTACTAGATGTAACACCACCTAGAAATACACGAGCGTGCTTTAAAAACCTATAACTACCAATTTTATTTTTGTGGCTTTTTCTAGACTCTAGGTATAGTAAACAAAGATTGAAACAGGACGGAAAAGACGATACCTAACGGGCAATCTTCGCTCTGATACCACTTAATGGCAACGGGGTGCCCGATCTTCCGTTAGGTAAGGATAACTCTCGATTTGGTGGAGAATTGACACTCATGATTTGGCTTCTGATCACCAAGACCCGAATCCTGCAATCGCAGCACCACGTCTCCTCTCGTTATCAACCGTGCGCTGCCCGGTTGACTTCGCCACGAAGACTAATCTTTACATGCGAATCGAAGAACACAAGCAAGAACAAGAAAGATTGCAACTCAATTGCAGATGAATGATTATACTCTCGAGTTAGGGTCTCACAAACCGATAAACGGCGAAACTGTTTAAGGACAAAATAATCTAAGCAAAACCCACCTCTAAACGGCGGCGGCTACTGAATATATATAAGTTAGGACGTCCTAGGGTTAGGATTTTCCCTGTGAGGGACGCACTCCTCATGGGTTTAGCCCACGACACAAATATAAGGCCTAAGGTCCAAAACAGACTCAGACTAGAAGATGTATGTGTCTTGTTTCGATGATTTCGGACAGCTCAGGAGGAATTTTGATGTGGGACCAAAACCATGTGAAAGTAGACTCCATAAGCTTTCCAACGAGTACTCATGGGCCCTGAAAGTCGTTCTAGATCAGCGGCTAGGTCCGTTTGAAGTTGATGCTGTCAGAAGGGCTGAATCCGAATCTAAAATGTGCAGAACTTCATCTCTTGTCTTCTATGGACCAAAAGTGATGTGGTGATATAGTAGTAGACTTGGGGAAGGTCTTGGTTTGGTCTCCAATCAATTTCTTTGATCATCCATGCATTCCTTGCGCTCAGTCTCTTTCCCTTCACCCAAGCAAGTATATCTGTAAACAAGAACACACAAAACTCATGATGCAGTAATGGCTGTTCAAATATATAACGCGTAAATCTTACGTAGAAAGCATGCACCTTTGGTTGATGAATACATAAAGTAGCTAGGGTCATATCCGAGCTAGTGATGTTCTCATCATCCTCCCCTTCTTGATTGAAAACTGTCAGCGGTTTCACCTTGTCATTAATCCTGATGAACATATATTTATCTTTTACAACATAGGGTGAGGTAGTGTTGTGCATATGGTTGGATTCTGAAATTTTTAAATACAGAGAACACTTTGTAGTGTCGTGCAGCTCACAATACTCCCTTTCTTGCAAACCAACCTACAACTCATTTAAACAACTAGAGGGACTAGATAAAGAATTATTTATACTCATGCGGTCCCCTAGACAAGACATGCCATTATGAAAAGGAGGTATATTAAAATTCGAACAAATGTATACTCTATGCACATTATATTCTCCTTTATTATCATAATTACCAATAACATGAAAAATTACATGAGAAGGACATGGCAAATCAGATCTAGCAAATAATTTTTTCTATAAACAATTGAATGGACAAAGATCATCAAACTGAATATAGCCCCAAGTATTTAAAGAAGATAGCAATCTAAACTCTTTATTCTCGCTAGCAATGTGAACAACATGTCTAAAATCAGCACATGGTGGTTCAACAACATTACTAACATGTTCATTCACTAGCTGTGGCATGGATATAAGTGAAGCATTACACAACTCTTCTTTATCACAAGAAATAGGAGGCAAATCATCATGTGACAAAGGTAATATAAAACACGATTCCACTGGTGATTGCTCTAAACTAGCATGATTAGTGGACATAGATAGTACATCAGAATTGTCCATACCTTGAGAGAATGTAGCACTATTTTTGTTACCTTTGTTCTCATTTTTAAAAACTATAGGTGCACTCTTAATTAAACCATCTTGAAACATGCATGGAACCACAAGTAAATCTTCTTTCTCTATGTCTTTCTCCCTTTTCTCATTATCTTGGCTCTTCTCAGATACCTGCAAAATGTTAGTGCCCAAAGCAATACATTCGTTTTGCAATAACTCAGGTTTAGGTGAATGCATCAAAACATTAGTATTATTACATTTATTTCTCAAAGCTTCATGGTTTTTAATCTTTTCCCTTTCAAGATCATCTTTCAAAATTTCAGCAGGGGACATAGGTAGCAACTTAAATTTCTTGCCATTATGTGTAAAAGTGTACCTGTTAGTTCTACCATGATGTACAACATCTCTATCATATACCCAATGTCTACCCAAAAATAGAGAACATGCTTGCATTGGAACAATATCGAATATGACACTATCATGATAATTGCCTACGGAAAACTCCATTTTCACAATTTTACTTATCTTCAACTTACCATAGAAATTGAACCACTGGATGTAATAAGGCTTAGGATGCGGTTGCGTCGACAATCCAAGTTTCTCGACCATATCTGAACTTGCTAAGTTGCTACAGCTCTCACTATCAATGATAATACGGCATGCTCTATTGTGAACCACGAACCTTGATTGGAACAAATTGTGGCGTTAATTTTGCTCCGCTTTCTTCAATTGAGAACTTAGCACTCGTTGTACCAAAGTACTCTCAAGCGTGTGGTTTATGTTCTGCTTGGCAAGAGCAGCGTTGACCCCCTTTAGAATGGTTTCATTCAGCCCCTTTATCATCTGGTCAATGTAGCCTTGCATCTCGCCGCAAAGAACGCACTCCGCCATTTCATCGGACCCTAGTATTGTTAGCAAGAAGACAGAGAAAACACAAAAGTATTATCCCTATCAACTACTACTATACAAGGATAGTGGACACTCGCAAATGGTATCACCTTACCAAGCTCTTACAAGGTTCTGAGATTAGCGAGCAAAGGATGGTACAACCGGTGGCTGGTTCGTGATACCTTGAGAGCGTGATCCAGCGATTGCAAGGGTCGAGACCGTGCTGACCAGAAGTATATATGTGAAGCTTGGAAGGCCAAAAAAGTTAATGGCACACAATTCAATAACAGATAGTAATGCTGAATAAATGTCCAAAGCACTTGTCCTAGTTGCTGGCCTAAATACGTTCTAACCCAGATGTGATAAAACAAGGGAGACAAACAAGTATGAAAGGATAGCAGCAAGGAAAAAGGGACAAGGCAAAAAACACAGCACAAAACAGCACATAGCTGGCTCCCTGGTGTGTCCTATGTGCTCCTCTCCTTTTCTTTTTTTCTCTTCTTTCACACCTTTTTTTTATTTTTCTGATATTTTTCTCAACTAGGAGCACAGGAACAACAACCTCAGGAAGGTGGCAACTCAGTCTGATATAAGGTGTGGCCTATAGAAATACACGAACGTGCTTTAAAAATCGCGCTAGAACTTTGGAGTACGGATACCCAATTTTCTGGCCTGAATTTTGCAAAACTGATTTCGGCAAACCCGATGAAGTGGGGGAGTAGCGGATGGGAAATTTTTCGTAGATGTCCGTAGACTACTTATTTGCCTGATTTCGAGTTTGTATGTGAAAGTTATGACAGTTTCAGGGAAGGTCCTCCGTATAAGTGTTTTGGTGAAGGCTGATTCGGGATCAGGTGGTGGTGTCTAGGGGGTGCGGCGGATGGATCACGAACTGAACTTAAACACAATCTAAGCCAGCAACCAAACTCGACCTAGGACACATACTCAACACTACGGACTCTGAAACAAAATTATGCAAAAAGCTAAACACGGTTGTAGGATAGGGAAAAACCTATGACTACCAATTTTGTTTTTGTGGCTTTTTCTGGACTCTAGGTATAGTAAACAAAGATTGAAACAGGACGGAAAAGATGATACCTAATGAGCAACCTTCGCTCTGATACCACTTGATGGCAACGGAGTGCCCGATCTTCCGTTAGGTAAGGATAACTCTCGATTTGGTGGAGAATTGACACTCACGATCTGGCTTCTGATCACCAAGACCCAAACCCTGCAATCGCAGCACCATGTCTCCTCTCGTTATCAACCGTGTGCTGCCTGGTTGACCTCGTCACGTAGGCTAATCCCTGTATGCGAATCGAAGAACACAAGCAAGAACAAGAAAAATTGCAACTCAATTGCAGATGAATGATTATACTCTCGAGTTGGGGTCTCACAAACCGATAAACGGCGAAACTGTTCAAGGACAGAATAATCTAAGTAAAACCCACCTCTAAACGGCGGCGGTTACTGCATATATATGAGTTAGGACGTTCTAGGGTTAGGATTTTCCCTGTGAGGGGCGCACTCCTCATAGGTTTAGCCCACGACACAAATATAAGGCCCAAGGTCCAAAACAGACTTGGACTAGAAGATGTACGTGTCTTGTTTCGATGATTCTGGACAGCTTAGGAGGAATTTTGATGTGGGACCAAAACCATCTGAAAGTAGACTCCATAAGCTTTCCAACAAGCACTCATGGGCCCTGAAAGTCATTCTAGATCAGCGGCTAGGTTCGTTTGAAGTTGATGTTGTCAGGAGGCCCAAATCCGAATCCAAAACGTGCCGAACTTTATCTCTTGCCTTCTATGGACCAAAAGTGATGTGGTGATGTAGGAGTAGACTTGGGTAAGGTCTTGGTTTGATCCCCAATCAACTTCTTTGATTATCCATGCATTTCTTGTGCTCGGTTTCTTTCCCTTCACCTAAGTAAGTATCTCTGCAAACAAGAACACACAAAACTCATGGTGCAGTAACGGCTTTCAAATATATAATGTGTAAATCTTACGTAGAAAGTATGCACATTTGGTTGATGAATACATAAGGTAGCTAGAATCATATCCGAGCTAGTGATGTCCTCATCAAATATATTACAATAAAAACATCCATTCAAGATTACCTGACTAGACACAATGTTTTTTCCATCAATTTGCAAAGCGATATAACACTATCCAAGTATTCTTGTTCTGCAACAACATATGAAGAACACAGTTTTTATATTCGGCAAACTAGCCCATTCTTTTCGGATTATTGGCCATGGATTATTTACGGTTTATTCATGCCACACTTCTAAAAGTATGATTTCTCCAAAAACTTTCTAGATCAGCATTGCTCAGACCACTTATTCTAAGATATTTATTAGGTTTATAATATATAATATTTAATTCATCCCTATAAACAAATCCATCGTCCAACATCCTTCATCCACTCTGAGCATTATAGATGTCCTTACTGAGTTTTAGTTATTTCACACAGCAATTCATATCATAGTGAAGGTACAATATATTTATATTTGACATGTAATACTTTATAGTTAATGCTGATGAAAAGGGGTGGAGAGTTAATTTATGCTGGGCCACTTGGACAACATTCGTGCAAGGTCATCCAATATTTTCAGGTAACTAATAACCACACCCTTGTAAAAATCCAGTGAAAGCATTAACAAAGTGGCAGAGGATAGTGTCAACCAAGCTGGGCTTTGTCCCCACCCACAATCCCCAAGTATTTTTACATTTCCATGCAAGAGTTTGTGTCATTTTCTATGCTATTCTAAAAGAAGACAATGGTGGTGACAGTGAATTTGCCACCCACCAACTCTATTATATATTATTTTTACCAACTACAACTTTATATACTTTAATATTATAAAATATTTCAACATATTAGTCCTATCTTATTTTATCTCTATACTATTCTAAAAGAAGACATTGGTGGTGGCAGTGAATCTGCCACCCACCAACTCTATTATATATTGGTTTTACCAACTACTCCTTTATGTACTTTAATATTATAAAATATTTCTACATATTGGTCCTATCTTATTTCATCTCTAAAATACAAGTTGTTTCCAAACAATAGTAGCATACATATAATCCATATTTCTCTGTAACAAAGTATGGGTATTTAGCTAGTCTCAAAAAAATGCAAAAGCTTGTGTTTTTTGCCTAGCTCGTGCTGCACAAGGATATTGCATGTGCATGTCTTTTATCTAAAGCATCATCTAAAAAAATATTTTTGTTAAATGGGAAAATATGTATACCAATCCATTTTGGTTAGGAGCCCCAAAGAAGGTTCCAGTATAGTACATAGTTTCTTTTCTATTCCTACGATTGCTGCAGATATTTTGTGATTCATTCTTATTTTTCCTATAGTTCTTTCTTGTGGTTTGGCCTTCTTAAGATAAGTAGGCACGTAAATTTATTATCCTACAACAAAAAAATAGTGTTCATTGACTTAAACTTTTGCAATTCCCTTAATGTTGGATCATCCTTGTACTGCATAATAGTTAAAATCTCCATTTGTATGTGCTGTTTCCCTTCTTTTCTGATTTTGAAAGTGAAAAAAGTAACTTTTCTCAATTGCTGTGTGCTATGCAAATTAATATACGTGTTTTTTTTTCAGTCAATACCAGGAGTACCCAAGATCAAGGACAACTACAATCCATCAACATGGATGCTAGAAGTTACTTCCACATCCATGGAAGCTCAACTTGGACTAGATTTTGCACAAATTTACATGGAATCATCAATGCGCAAGTTAGTTTTCTAGCTCTCACTGTTATTAGCTCAACGCTAAGTTCATTTTAGCAATATTTCTTCACGAGTAAATATTAATTATTATCATGCCATCGCATGCTAGCTGAAGAACAAAAACATGCACATGTCACTGAAGGCAGTTTTGCTTAGTATGAGATTTTAGCATTGCCGATTATATTTTACAGAAATCTAGCTATTGTTTAGAAGGCAATAATAAACCTGACAGAATAATAATAAGTACCGTGAATTATGACTGAAGGGACAAGGATGAACTGATCAAGGGCTTCAGCGTGCCACCTCCAGGTACAAGCGATCTCCATTTCCCAACACGGTTTCCGCAGAAGTTTTTGGAGCAGTTCAAAGCTTGCCTCTGGAAGCAGTTCCTGTCGCATTGGAGAACCCCTTCATATAACCTGGTTCGAATTGTGGTCATGACATTCTCTAGCATTATCTTCGCCGTGCTATATTGGGAGCAAGGCAACATCAAGCACATGTATGTCAACCATCACTTGATTCAATGTTTTAAGCACATCATATGACATCACTAAATTACATGGCCATTACTAATGTGTTGCAGTGGGCAGGTGAAACATGATTAAAGGTTAAAGAGATAACAATGCATTTTATTAGCTCATTCAATAGTGGCTCTAGATCCTATCCTAGGAAAATTCATGATTGCACTAATTCATGATATGTTCTTTTCCTAGAAATGACCAACAAGGAATGTTCACTATCTTGGGATGCATGTATGGCACCACCATCTTTACTGGCATTTACATCAGCCAATCAGTTATGCTATTCTTGACCATTGAGCGCTCTGTCATGTACAGGAAAAGGTTTGCTGGAATGTAGTCTACTTGGGCCTACTCTTTTGCACAGGTCAACCAGACCGATTACTACCAACTGCATATATTCATATACTTTATTTAGTGGTTCCAGAGCTCACTGCATCACAAAGTTAATGTTACTGCTCGCAGACTTTTTATTCTTTCTATGTGACTATGTGATTTGGCAACAGGTCTCTATGGAGATCCCCTGTGTGTTGGTGCAGCTAGTGTTGTATATGTTGATGACATAAACTTGATGAATTACAAAGAAACGCGAAATAATTTATCTTGGTTTAGACCCTAGAGGTGAGGTAATACCCTACTTTCAGCTGTTGTGTATTGTTTTTGAGGTTTCTCTTGTGAGATTCTGTTCTCTGTCCCAGGGGCTTCTTGCCTCTTCTTATATACTGAGGAGGCAAGGTAGGAATCACAGTCGGATTTAACCAAGTGATTTCCTTCTAAGAATACAACGTACCCGACTAGAACTATATCTCTTTCCTTATCATACAAGGTAATATTTACCGAGTTTTGTTGCATCCCTAGTTACAGGATTGAGCCTATCCTTTGTCCGAGTGGCCAAAAAACTTCTCATAAGGTACACGAGGCCCATGGCCTCTACAGTGCTATGCTAGGTGGTGGTTGCTCGATACGTTGAAACAAGGCTGCACCATTTGAATATGAGATTAGGCTTGTTTATTGTCGCACATATTACATTGAGGGCCATTGGCACATGATTAGCGTGGTTTATCTTGTGAGTAACCCAACATGGGTGGTTATGTGTGATTATTATTTTAAAACATAAACCAGAATTAATCTACATGTAGTATCCAAGTTGCCTAGTCAAATCTGTGGCACATATTTATCGGGAAAAAACTGTGGTCCAAATAAATTTTCGAAAACTGTGGTTCTTAGCAGCTGTTACTAAAGAAAAGAATAGAAATTTAGCTTTAAAAAGGGGCTCACGATTTGAATCGAACACATCATCTGCCTAGTGAACAAAGCAAGTAGCGAACAGCCAACCATGGCATCACAGACAATTTCACGACTTTAGTACCGACGGAAATATTTGTCAATGCTATGATCTCCACCGATCTCCACCACTGCTCTGATGTTCATGAGTCACGAGCATACTGGTTTGCTTATTCAATAGCATCATCAGATACTTAACCATAGTCAGATACTTTTACTCAGAAGCAAATGAAATTTCCATTAATCAAAATAAAATATTCAGGTACTTGTATAAACATGAAATCAGTCATTACAGTAAATATAGCGAAGCTTTCACAAAATAACAGTATATGGTCCAAGAGAAAAGCAATTTGTACTGATGGCTATAAGTCACAGAAAGCACACATCCATGCTTTACTCTGTTTCATCTGATGGCTGTTCCACACCCATATCAAAAAGATCCCTTGGTTTAAATCTTGTTACCACATGCCACCCTTCATGTTTTGGATCTTCAGCATAAAAAAACTGCTCCACTTAGGATGAAAAGACAAATGGATCATGATCTAGTTTCTCTCCACTGTGTATTTTCCGAGAGAAGTTCGCAAGGGTGAACCCAAACTCTTCTGTCTTCAAACCAGCTTTATGATAGACATCATACCAGTCACATTTGAATAGCACTACCTTATAATTTCTATATGACAATTGTACAACATCCAATAATCGGCCATAACAATTAACACCATCATCAGCAATGTTCACTACACCACTATTTTGAGTGGAGCGACCAGCCTCCTGACTCATAGTGTGGAACCTAAAACCATTAATAATATATCCACTGTAGCACACAACAAATTTGTTTGGTTTTGTAGCCATGCTCTTATCTTTTCATATATGTTTGCTCCACCATTTTGTAAAACCTGCATAGAGTACTGTTACTCTCTGTAGTGTAAGTAATTTCGTATACAGAAATGTAAACACTTGCAAACTTGTACCTTCTGCTCCAACCAATCAGCAAAGCTTCTATTGATCAACCTGTTGATGTCAGAATCTTTCAAGTTAGTTGATTGAGGTAGTTTTTTTCTCTCTTCATTGACAAATTCTCTGCAACAATTGAATACATTAAATAATTTGTATTTATATAGCCGTAAAAATAAATAATTAGAATACGATGTGCTTTGCGAAAATCTTCAAGTTCATCACAGTGTCGCAGGACATATGGATGTGCCTAAACAAGAAGCTGGCTGTCAAATCTCCCGGTGATGGCCTTGCCAATTGGTTCACCAGCACTCCCAAACATATACATGTCCTTTATACTGTCTGAAGGGTCAGGATTTCTAGGCGGTCTTGTAAAGCGTGTAGTTCCATCTAAAAATCTTGAACAAAGTGTTAGGCATTCTTCAGCAAGATAACCTTCGGCAATTGAACCTTCTGGGTAAGCTTTATTTCGCACCAGTGCTTTTATTCGAACAACTGATCTATATATAATTACAAAAATATGTTATTTCCAAGGGTTATTAAATATAAGGGAGCAAAAAAGCATTGCATTTTTGTAAAAAAAAAAGAAGCATCACATACCTTTCTAGAGGATACATCCAACGGTAGTGCACTGGACCACCGAGTATAACTTCTTCAACCAAGTGTACCAACAAATGCACCATGACAGTAAAAAACGATGGAAGAAAACATCTTTCCATATTACACAGTGTCATCACAATGCTCTCTTGAAGTTCGTCAAGCTCAGATACATCTATAACCTTAGAGCACAACTTCTTGAAGAACCTAGCCAATTCGGTAACTATTTTCATGACTTCTTTGCTGGGGTAACAGGATCGGAGTGCTATGGGAAGAATATCTTCTAGTAAAACATGACAATCATGGCTTTTCATACCACTAATTGTACATTCTTTCATGTTGACACACCTAGAAATATTTGATGCATAACCATCAGGGGTCCTAATTTTCTGAATTACTGAGCAAAGAATCTTCTTTTTCTCTCTTGACATAGTAAAGGGTGCAGATGGTAATATATGCTTTCCTTTATCATCTATTGTAGGATGAAGTTCTGGTCGAATGCCAATTTCCACCAAGTCAAGTCGTGCATTAAGATCATCCTTTGTTTTTGATACAATATCCAACAATGTTCCGATTAAATTATCACAAACATTTTTTTCTATTTGCATTACATCTAGATTGTGCCTTAATCTATTGTGCTCCCAATACGGTAGCATAAAGAATATTGACCTTTTTTTCAACCAATCCTCAGGCTTCTTTTCAGACTTTCTTGGGTTATCACTTGTTTTCTCCTTGCGTGTCTCCCTTTTACGCTTGAGTTCCTGATTGCTCGCTTTGTCCTTGCTATTTCTTTTGGCTTGTTTTTTACTTTTACCTTCTTTGCTAGGCTTACCCTTTTACCTAATACAAATACTTTTCCTTGTAACATTCTCAAAACAGAAGTTCCATCCGATGTAGTAGGTGCAAATTTCTTCTCTTCAGTGCCATCAAACTGATCCTTCCACCTTCGGTATATGTGGTTAGGTGGCAACCATCAACGATGACCCATATAGCAAAATTTACCTCCCTTATTGAGACGAAACGATCTGGTAAATATAGCACAAGATGGGCATGCATATTTCCCTCCCGTGCTCCAACCATATAAGTAAGCTAATGCTGGAAAATCGTTTAACGTCCATAACAGCGCAGCTCGGAGAGAATTTATTCCGTGAAGAAGCATCATATGTTTCCACACCCTCCCATAATTGCATGAGCTCATCCACAAGTGGCTCCAAATATATATCTATATCATTACCAGGTGAATCTGGTCCAGGAATGATCATTGATAAAATCAGAGACGTTTGCTTCATGCAAATCCATGGTGGTATATTGTAAGGAATGAGCATTACTGGCCAAGTACTATGCTTTGAACTCATATTCCTGAAAGGGTTAAATCCATCACTTGCAAGACCAAGGCGTACACTTCGGGCATCAGCACAAAATTCAAGATAGCGAGCATCAAAATCTTTCCAAGCCTCACCATCTACAGGATGCCGTAGCATTCCATATTTTGTACAGCCCTCCTCATGCCAAAGCATATCACCTGAAGTTTGTTTAGTGGAAAACAATCTCTGTATTCTTGGTATCAACGGGAAATAGCGCAACACTTTAGCTGGTTTCTTCTTTCCTTTTGATTCAACCAGAGATCCATTTTTGTTAGTTTTCCAACGGGAAGTACCACATATATGACAAGACCCTTGGCTAGCTCTGTCATCTCGAAATAGCATGCAATCTTTTGGACAAGCATGTATTTTCTTATAGTCAAGTCCTAAACCATGGATAATTTTTTTTGTTTCATAACAATTCTTAGGTAAATTGGCCTCTTGAGGAAGTGCATCAGATAGCATACCAAGTAGTGCTGTAAAAGATTCTTGTGTCCATCCATGTATGCATTTCTGGTGATACAAACTGACTAAGAATGACACCCTCGAAAATGTTTCACATCCATGATATAGTTTTGTATTTGCATCCTTCAAGAAGCTTGCGAATATGCTAGCTTCCAAAAACATCTGTAATAACAACTTCCGGTGTAAAAAAATTACTCCCTTATATATCCTGAATATTGAATATTGATTATCTCGTAACACACTATGTAAAAAGTTACTAACGCAAAATACATCTTTTTGTTGGAAAATTACTGACACAAAATACATTCCGTCACTTTAATTTTTTACGAACATCTAGATTGGGACGCCTACAGCCTATCGCCACTCCAACCGTAACCCTCTGCCACCAGGAATCGCAAGGTCTGTACAAGATCTGCGAGCTTAGGATGCGCCATGTCTAGGCAGAAGCCGATCGGAGTTAGAGATGGGCCCGCCCAAAGGTGGAGGCAGCCAGAGGTAGTTGGATGCAAACTGTGGATGGACGTCCCAAGTCCCCCCAGGTGAGGGACGTGGCAGATCAGAGGCTAGCAGATCTGGTGGTCCTCGTCCTCGCCACCGCTCGGAGCACGACGCCCACCACCGCGAGCGAATCGCGGTCATACCTAACAACGTCGGAGGAGGACAGGGGCCGCCAAGACGGAAGCCCTCCCTGCCCCGCGCACGAGAGGCCGGTGCACCTCTTCGCCGCCGGAAGCCCCGCCTCCTCCTGTCCGCCGCTAGACACCCACCGCCCGTCCACGCCTATGTTGTCGCCACCTTCTCTCCACGGTGTCATCGTTGTCATTGCCCTAGAGCACCGCTGCCCGCCATCTTCTGATGCTAGATCCAAAAACATCTGTAGTAGTAGTAGTAGTAATAATAATAATAATAATAATAATAATAATAATAATAATAATAATAATAATAATAATCATCATCATCATCATCATCTGAGGCGTGGAAGACCTATCTACACTACACAACAAAGGCTCAATAAAGGATACCAGGCAAATTGGTGGGAATTGCACCCAATACAATATGATGCATGGGCATAACATAGCTCATGTGCAGGAATATGACGACGACTAGAGTTGTGCTACAGAAGACAAGACAAAGGCTTTCAATACAGGTCAAGCCTCGTGAATGAGAGCTTGATTGATCAAAAAACCAAGCACCACTCAATACAAGTCAAGCCTCATGAATGAAGCTTGATTGCTCAAAATACTAAGCACCGCTTCAGAAGAAGAGGCCAGATAGCTTCATCCGTATGCGGATGCATACTTATCTACTTTAAATAAAGAAGACAAGGTCTCCTCACTCGGCTATAATAAGAGACTCCTGCAGACTCGGCAATATGATTATAGGGCTACTCGGCAAGGAGAAACTCGGTGGATTGCAAAGAAACAAGGAGAGATTTTATACTGGTTCAGACTTTCGATGTGAGGTAATACCCTATGTCCAATTGTGGTGTTATTCCTTTGAGGATGTATGGTGGTGATTCTGGTGAACCAATCCAACCTGCCCTCAGGGGGCGCCCTGCCTCCCCTTATATACTGGGGGACAGGGTCACAAGGTAGGAGTCCCAACCGGATTACGGCCAAGTGATTTCCTTCTAGAGATACAACATGCCTGACTAGGACTGTATATTCCTTATTGTACAAGGCAAAGTCTACCGGGTCCTATCATATCTCTAATTACAATGCTAGGCTCATCCTCTATCCGAGTAGCCCATATACTCGTCATGAGGTACCTGGGGCCCATGGCCTCCACAGAAGGAGGACACAGCTCCAGCATTCTAGTAGGCGTACCCCGGCGAGAGCGCTTCGACTCCCTCGTAGTAGGCCACTATAAAAAGTCTTGTAACATAGTAGTAAATAGTTTGAGCGTCTGTACATACCTTCTATAAGGTAATTTCCTGTTTATATAGTTAGTTTTGGGGTTTTCCAAAGGAAAAATCATATGTAAGCTTGTTTGTTAATATGAAGTAATTTTATGTGAGAATCCCTGCTTGTTCTTTCTGGTTGAGTGCTTATGCTAAGGACTCTATAGGAGAAAACTCTTTGGTAGTTCTCGTTCATAGCCTGCATTTTGAACAGGCGTCAGGAAAACCTTTAGTCGCTGAGAAGTGTTCCCTTCGGGTGGGACTACCTGGGGAGACGATAAGCTTTCATCTAGATTGAATATGGCTAGGGATATTCAGAGAAGTTGCCCATATATACGAACAAGTGAGAAATATGGTGAGTACCGAGTAGGACTTTTAATCTCTAAAGCAATCTCCGGGTGACTCGTTTTGGTTTCGCCAACCTCGTGATCCTGAAACAACAACAAATTAGTACATGAATATAAATTAATTAGTCCACATCTATCTATATAACCGCATAAAATATAAGTAATCATCTATGTATACATATAATAATAATAAAATTTGTGTGGGTGCATGTGTCTGTGCATTTGGTATTAGAGCCAATTCAAGATTGTAAGGTCAACATATTTGAACTTAGAAGTAAATACAGGAAAGCTAATTAAAACCAAAGATAATATCAATATAAGGTGTAGGTTAAATTCCTCAGAAAAACATAGTTGGCATACCTCACATAGCCAGCTAAATATGCTAGTTGATCTATTATATAATTTACAAGATGATCTACAGTTAAAATTTGAAAGGTTAAATAAAGGATATCAAGGTCTCTTAGAACAATATTCTTTAACAATAAAATTAATTTAATTTTGCAATTATTAGAAGAAACTAAAGCAACATATAATAAAAGATGCAAAAACAATGATTGTATCAAAGAAGAAACTGCTCTAGTACGAAGAAAAAAAGACTCTGTTCTCAGTAAAATATCTGTTGGAAGCTTAAAAAACTTCAAAGTATCAGAACCAGATATAAGTGTAATTAAAAGATTGAAGAAGTTAAAATTCTGGTTCGTTCTTAAAATATATATCAGAATATATTCAGGCTCTCAAAGAATCAGAAAAATATTTACACCAACCTGTTGGTTTTTCAGACTACGACTCTCCAAAAGAAGATTCTAAAGTAATAACTAGGCAAAACAATATAATTCTTCACATGTTAGTTAAAATATTAGACAAGCTTAATAGCGAAGAAAGCAAAAAGGAAATAATATTAGCTTCATCAGGAATTGTTTCATCTATGAAGGCCATAAATTCAAAAAAAAATTGATATACTTAAAAACCCAATAAGATCAGACAACAACATCCAACTAATAAGACAAGATTCAAGACCTTTGTCCATAATAAGCAAGATAAGATGCAAGCAAGATGATATTGATAATATAGATGAATTAATAGACATAGATAAAGATTTAGAAAGATATCAGAAAGATACTTTGAGAAGAATAAAGCCACACCAAATATATCAGATGGGTTTCTTTGAAAATAGACATGGGTTATACCGAATATCTAGAGAAGTAGAATTAAGTGTTTTAACACAACCTGTAGAACTAAGAATTGTAAGTAAACAGATTGAAAATGGACTCAAATACTCAGGCTATAAGTATATACACCAAGGTATGTATATTATAGGAATTAAAATAATGACAAGAAAGAAATTAGGAACAAATGTGTTAATAACATTATTAGATAAAAGAAGGGATACGGTAGAAAAAGCAGCATCAGGATTTCTTGAAGGAGATATGAATGAAAATAGATTAATAACCTATATTGCTAATGATGCCTGTAAGAGAATTTATAGCAAAAATTAGTTTTGGTTTTCAGACCAAAGGTTATGAAGATTTTAAAGGAACAAATCTTTTGGTAAGTATAGAATTTATACGAAGCCTAACTATTAATAGTGGCTCAAAATATAGAGTACGTTAATAATGTAATTGAAAGCATGCAGTCAAAAGGTATTAAATTTATGAGTCCTCGAAAAATAAGTTCTGAATAAAGAGCAGGGGTAGAATGGAATACAAGTAGCCTAGTAGAAAGAAAAGATATAGCACAACCAAATGATTACATAAGTTATCAAAACCATGAAGGTAGCACTAGCATCAGATTTACAAATTATAAATCAAAAGGAGTAGATGATCTAGAATCAATAGATTCAGTTATCTCATAACCAGACATTAAACTTAAAAGGTGTCATAGTGTATCCGAATTGATGGAAGGACCTGATTTAGATAAAGAAATAGTTTATTATGAAGAAAAATTAAGAGGCATAAATTTGGAATACAACAATAATATGATGGATAAATGGGCCATAATAAGAGAATAGGAACTCTTCTTCATCAGAGAATTATCTACACTAAAAAGGATTAAAAAAATAAAATGCTAGATTTAAGCTTGCACAAAAAGAAGGAAATAGAAGTTGAAAATAAAAAGGAAACAACAATAAATGAGAAGCAAAATATTCCAAGTAATATAAGCGAGGAACAACAATGGGATATTAACAATAATTTTTTATCAGAAAGTTATGAAGAAGAAGAAAAATTAGTTAATGAAAGTTACAATGATATACCCAATATAGATGCTTTTGAGCATTATAAGGACTTTATAGAATCATTAGAGGATGAAAGTTTACATAATTTAGCAAATGCAATGGAAGCTATGGATATAGACTCAGGAAAAGCTAAATGAAAAAGATATGGCAAAAGTTCAGTAAAACAAGAAGAAGAGGGAGAGAGACAAGTAGGGTGGCAATTTCCCCGTAGGGGCCGGGTACTCGGCCCCTACCGGGGCGGGGGCGGGTGTCATTTTGGACCCGTGGGTAGTCGGGGTCGGGGCCCCGGTTATAAGCGGGTGCGGGGTTGGGGGAGGATCTGAACCCGTGGGTCATCCGCGGGGCTCCGAAGTAACAGTATCTTCAAAAAATAGCCCACTAAAAAGGCGCAGTAAGCCCATTAGCCCAGAATATATAAACTCACTCCTCAATCTTCTCAACCCTAATCCCCAACCCAATCGCCATCGCCTCCTTCCTCTACCTAACCTGGGTACTATTAGCGACACGGGGCAGGCGGCAGCGGCAGGCGGCGGGCGGCAGCGGCAGGGCAGCGGGCGGCAGGTGGCGGGCGGCAGCGGCAGGTGGTGGGCGGCAGCGGCAGGGCAGCCAGGCAGCAGTGGCTTCTCTGGTTCTCCCCGACGACCATCCGGCGTCCGCCCCTCCGAGTCCGAGGTATGGCTCCTATGTGTGGCCATCTGATTGACTGCATGAGTGCAGGACTGCAATATGTCATATGTATATGTTCCTATGAATGATGTTTAAGTCATGCAGAGTTGCGGAGTTGAATATTAATATTTGATCTTGCCATTCCTATATGTTCAGATTTGAATATCATGCATGAGTAAACTAGTTTGGGGCCCCGAAGGGGCCGGGGCCGGGTCCACATTTCGCCCCACCCATGGCATCGGGGCCAGGGCTGGGTGGAGAAATCGGGGGGCGGGGGCGGGGGCGGGGGCGTTCCTGTTCAACCCGCCCCTGACCCGACCTGTTGCCACCCCTAGAGACAAGCATCTGGACAACATAGGGCATCTGAAAAATGACGACCAGGGAAGGATGATAATCCATATAGTTATATCGCAAGACAGTACAAATATATGGTTTCTAAAAGGCAAAATTTTTGAAAAGCAGTAAAATTCCAAACCTACAAAGGTGATGGTGCAATATTGAATTTAACCGCACATGACCCTATTGACTAGCCAAATATTATACACATATGGAAAGGTTTGATAGTACAAAAATATATACAAAATCAGCATAATATTGGAAATAAAGTAGAAGATATGATAACCTACTTGGAAATATTTCATGGAGAATCAGTAAAAATTCTATGGGAACAATGGGTAGAAACCTACCCTAATTATTATGAAGAGATAAAAAGGGCCGGTAAAAATCCAAATAACATGCAAACATTATATCAAATATTATTATTGCATAAGACCTAGAGTTAGGTAGTACAACCTTGCAAAATGAAAGGTTAAGAGAAATAGAAAAATTAATATTAACCAATTGGAAAAGCATAAAAGAATTTTTCTCAACATTATTTATATAATGCTACTATATCTAAGCAAGGTTATAATACAAGTGTAGTAGAAAGAGATTTTAATAAATTGCCCAATCCTTTAGGAACAATGATATTTGAAGAATATAAAAAAGAAATTGAAGGAGCAACTGTTAATATTTCTCAGGCCATAAACTTTGTCTTCAAACAATTGAAAAAGATATGTACCAATATACAAGCCCAAAGATCTATGAAACAATCAGATTATAACTTTTGTAACAACACTATCAAAATTCCCTTATTATAATCCAAAAAATTGTGATAAAACTTGCACATGTTTTATATGTAATTCATCCGATCATTTAAGTAAAACTTGTCCAAATAAATATCAAAAGAGATATTCTAGTAAATTTGAAGAACAAGAAAGGGTTTTAATTGTAGATAGTGTAAATGAAAATATATTAGTATGTGATGAAGAAATAAAGGACGATGAATCAATATATTCAATCATAGAGACAGAAGAAGTAGAAAATAATCAAGAAGATTATGAGTCAAGTGGTGATGATGCTGATCTAATAGGTAAATTAGCAGAACTAAAAATTGAAATGATGGATTGTCGATGTTTTACACCGGCAATAGAACTATAGGGCTACTCGGCAAGGGAAAACTCGGTGGATTGCAGAGGAACACAAAGAGATTTTATACTGGTTCAGGCCCTCGATGTGAGGTAATACCCTATGTCCAGTTGTGGTGTTATTCCTCCGAGAGGTTATGTCGATCAATGATCTTCCGTGCCCTCATGGGGCGCCTTGCCTCCCTTTATATACTAGGGGACAGGGGTACATGATAAGGATCCCAGCCGGATACGGCCAAGGGATTTCCTTCTTAGAGATAGAAACTTATCCGACTAAGACTGCCATTCCTTATCGTACAAGGTAAAGCCTGCCGCGTGCGATCTTATCTCTAATTACATGATTTGGCCCATCCTCTATCCGAGTGGCCCATATGTAGGTGATGAGGTACCTAGGGCCCATGGTCTCCACAGTAGACCTTAATAGTTGAGTCACAGCTGATGCGAGTGCTCATCCTCCACGGTGAAGATTGCCCGAGTGCAATGCTCCCGAGTACTCTTTGTTCGAGTGAGTCTTCTTCCCGAGTCCTGCTTCATGTCAGCTGGCAGCGAGGCTATGAAGGGCTTTATGAAGATATATGAATAGTGTGCGCCGAATAGATGCACCTATTAGGTGTAGCCCCCGACTTTGTGCTTAATTGTAAAGACAATTAAACATAAAGTCAAAGATCTTTAACCTGGAAGTCTTTCTCGAGTAGTATACTACTGGTATATGAGACTCTTCGGTATCATGTCAACCGAAATATGATTTATAGTCTTGCCGAGTAGGGAACTACTCGTATATAGGACTCTTCGACCTCATGTCAGTCGGAATGTGTGTTTATAGTCTTGCTGAGTAGGATGCTACTCGTATATGGGACTCTTCAGCGTCGTGTCAGCTGGAAAGGAGGGTTTATAGTCTTTCCTGAGTGGCGTCCCACCCAGAAGCTTGACTCCTCCGCATCATGTCAATGGGAATGAGAAATTTATAGTCTCTCCCGAGTAGTGCACTACTCGAAAGTTAGACTCTTCAGCGTCATATTGGCTGGAATGATGTTGCTCATGGCAACTGATGGCCACGCATGTAGGCCGAGTACCACTCTATGAAAATAAATCCACAGGGTGGTTAGGTGTACTCGAGAAAGATACCTGCATCCCCAATTTTGATGAAGACCAGCTTGTGATCCTTGTTAGGATATATCCTTGAGACCTGGTGGATAAAACAGATATCCAAACATATATGTTTAGCAATAAGGCTCTCATGAAGCATATCTGTTTACCTCATCGGCTCCTGTTAGTAGCACCAGCGCTATAATTTCAACTCAGCCTGCGGGCGGCCCACATGGAGCATGCTTCTGTAGGAACTCATATCTTGGTGGCCCAGCACTGACTGTGTAGGCCCAAGCCCGTTTAGTCGGTACAAGCTCTATAAATAACGGGGAGAGAGAAAAGATTCCTTCACCTTCCCCAAATTAGCCAATCGTTTCGTCTTCCGTCTCTGCGCCCAAATCTCGTCTTTTGCTTGGCTAGCGTTAGCTGCTGCTGCTGTTCCCTGCTCGAACTCGGGCGATTCTAGTCCGCTTCGCCTGTTCCAAGCCCCCAATTTGCTTTTCCCCCAAATCTTTCCGCTCCCAACCATGCCAAAAGCTTTGGATCTTGGGGGTGCGCCGGAGAATGCTTGGCCGACTTCGGATTGCGGCTCGGTGAAACTGAGGCTGCTGGAGAGTGAATTGAAGTTGCCCAGTCAGGAGGTGATCCATTGGTGGCCGGCTAAGGGTGAGTCAAGTCCCAAATCCCCAATCTGGCGAAACAGTCGTTTTTGCCTCTTTTTTCGATTGGGGTTTGTGCCTTCCCTCTTCTGATTTCTTCTGCCGCATCCTTGACTTCTATGGGTTGGAGTTGGTGAATTTGAATCCCAACTCGATTCTTCAAATCTCCATATTTGTTACTCTCTGCGAGTGTTTTTTGGGTGTGGAACCCCACTTTAATTTCTTTAGGCATCTGTTCCACATCAAACCCCAGCCCTCTAAGAATAATGTCAATGTGATTGGGGGGCTGGTCTCCAGTTAAGGAGTGATAGGAAGAAAACATATCTTAGTCTCCCCTTGAAATCTTCCCTGAAAAGCTGGCACAAGGAGTGGTTCTATTGAGCAGATCTAGCTCCCTCCTTGCGTCCATTCACCGGCTTGCCACCGGTAGTTTTACCAAATTGGTCAGTAGATCCAACCTTTGAGAAGATGGGCCAAGTGCATCAATTACTGGAGAAATTGGACAAGCTTAAAGAAGCTGGCCTGACCGGGCCTTGGGTGGCTCGACGTTTCCTGACTCGGCGCATCCAACTGCTGAAGCTGAGGAGCGCGTTCGGCTAGGATTTCGAAGGCAAACTTGATCCTGACCGAGTAAGCCACAAGTCGGCCGATAAGTTCAAGGTAACCGAGACCCTATTTGGTTACTTCTCCGAGGGGGTGATCGAGACCGAGGACGATAAACGCCGGATTGCTGCTTATAGCTTCCTTAGGCGCCGCCCCAAGGTAATCTTTGTCCCTCATCTGCGACGAATGCCGATGGGTCTATATGTGTGATTGCCCAGCATTATGTGATAGATGTTGTTGAATCTTCTGTAGGAATGCGTGGAGTTCGATGAGGACTCCCGCCCGTTGTCGGCCGTCAAATCAAAGAAGAGGCCAAGGAGCCCCCTTGCTGCCCAGCCTGACTCCAAGAGAGCCGGGAAAAAACCTATTCTATATCGGGGCGAGGGGGCCATGACCCCGCGTGTCGTGGTTAGAGGCTTGAAGATAAAGGACACCGCCGCCGCGGCGCCTAGGCGATCGAGTCCCAGGTTGGGATCAATACAGCCGAGCTCGACGCTGCCAAGCCCGGCGAAAGCTCCGCTGAGTACGCGGTCCGAGCAGGTGCTGCCAAGCACACGAGTGCCTGAGTTGGCCACGCCACCAACGGGGTCACCTCCAGTTGCCACGCCACCGCCGACTGCTTCGCCGACCAGGCCAACAACCGGGCGCAGCGCTCCACAGGGACCCGGATCGCCCGGCGGGAGACTGAAGTTCTCCAAGAAGTATGCTGCTCCGGATCTTCTGAGATTCTTGTCTGTTGCAATAGTATTTTGATGTCTGTCTTGTGATGCAGGAAGCGTGCCGATATCGATCTCAATGAGACCGCTCCGACCGCTCCCCTTGAAGAGTTCGCCCCAGCCGAGCCGGCGTCCACGAGCACGCCCGCTGAGCCGGAGGCCAGCCCAGTCACGGAGTCTGAGGTGGTCCCGACTGCGGGGCCGCAATTGCCGCCCAACCAAGAGGCAGTTACTAAGGCTGCTGCCGCAGCCCCTAAGTCGCCACCCGCAGCAGAGGTCGTTGCTGGAGCCCCCGAGTTGATCCCCGAGGCCGTAGGGGACGCTGGCGTGGGGGCCGGGACCCCGTCGCCGTCGTGGTCGTCGTCGTTGTCGTCGTCATTGCCGCCGGTGGAGATCCCGAACCTTCCCCGGATTGAAGCTCCTCCGCGTATGTTTCCCTGGACGTTCACCTGGATGGTGCCTGATGGAACCGCGAAGAGGTTCAAGCTTGATGAGGCTGCGGCGAGAAGGGAACGCGAGAGCCTGCTTCGCACCGCCATCATCGGGTCCCAAGGAGTTCGGGTATAATTCTTGCAGTGGAGTCTTGGGGGGGTCTTCCTGTTCTGATATTTGACTCCACTCTTGACTTGTTCTCTCCCTGAGCAGAAGCTGGTTGATCGTAACAAGGAGATGACTGAGATCCTGACCGAAATGGCCCCCCACCTCGCGGAATTAGAGCAGCTCCGGGCGTTGAAGGTCGCGATGGAGGAGCGCCACGCGGGGAGGGAAGCCTGGCTGAAGGATGCCATCACCCAGCTCAGGGATGAAACTTGGGCCCAGGCTAGGAAGATTAGAGGTAAATTCCCCGAATGCATCTTCCTGACTGAACCCTTGATGTATTTCTCCAGTTGCGTTGTTCCTGACTGCCCAGTTGTGTCTTGGCCGCAAGGTTGAGTCCTTGACTAATCTATCGTGCAGCCCTCGAAGCAGAGTTGAAGACCTGAACAAAGAGGGAAGCCTAGCTGAAGGAGGCCGAAGAAGCCAAGGCCGAGCTTGAGAAAGTTAAGGCCGACCTGACAAAGGCCAACGCCGAGCTCGAACAGGAGAAGGCCGAGTTAAAAGAGGCCACCATCAAGCTCGGCGAAGAAAAAGCCAAACTGGAGAAAATCGTAGCCAAGTGGGAGGCCGACTACGAAAGTAAGTCCCCAACCTGACCATGATCTTAACCAATCCATTAGTCATTCCATCTGCAACTGAACCTGACAAGTTTACTTGCCGGTGGACTCAGACAGACATGAGAGCCAATGTCCAGACCCAATATCGGTTTTACACAGAGGAGATAAGAGTCATCAGGGAGTCACGGGAAGCCCTCGTCGGGTCCGTGAAAGGGTTCCTTGACCTCATAGATCCCAGCCCTGTGGGTTACTCGAATGTGTAGTCTGCGCCGAGTTAGTCTATCGGAATTTAATAAAATCGTTCACTGTAAGAAAGTGCACTCGGGCAAACGTAACAGTCGTAGTAAGGCTTCATAACTGGAGTAAGACAGGCTCGTATATTATTGACAAGACACATATAATACATGCAGCCCCCGACTCACTACTCGGTTGATACAAGTGGCGTAGTGAGTCAGAGAAAACTGTACACATGATAAAGTATAAAGCTCAGGTATAGAAAGGACGTAGCTGTTCTATATTCCATGAGTTGCTGATGAGGACACCGTCTTCGGTCTTCAGTTGGTAGGCGCCTGGCCGCGTAACCTTGGCTATAATGAACGGCCCTTCCCAAAGTGGGGATAATTTGTGCTTGTCTTTGGTGGTCTGTATTTTTCTCAA
This sequence comes from Oryza meyeriana var. granulata, assembly GCA_003991445.1. NCBI lineage: Eukaryota > Viridiplantae > Streptophyta > Magnoliopsida > Poales > Poaceae > Oryza > Oryza meyeriana. The sequence continues at coordinate 220,749 of RYFJ01001235.1, forward strand.
AACGAGATCCCCGACCAAAAAGGCATGGCCACGGACATTGCGATTGTGGTAGCGACGTAGGCCTTGAAGGTACCTTGCCGACTGGATTGTTGCGATGTCCCTTGCTTCTTCCAACTGATCTAGCTCGACCAGTCGGGTATTGTTTGAGACGTCTTCTAAGTAAGCCCGGACTCGCGGAGAGCCGAACTGTAACTCTGTCGGTAGCATAGCCTCAGCACCGTAGACTAGGAAGAAAGGGGATTGCCCTGTTGCCCGACTAACCGTGGTTCTGAGAGACCAGAGAACAGATGGGAGTTCTTGTACCCACCGGCCCGCGTATGGTTGTAGTCGGTCGAAAATCCTGGCCTTGATGCCTTGTAAGACCATACCGTTGGCTTGTTCAACCTGCCTGTTGCTCCGCGCGTGTGCCACGGATGCATAGCAGATCTTGATGCCTAAATCTTCGTAGAAGTCTTGGAATACGCCGCCCATGAACTGAGTACTGTTGTCGGTGATGATGCGGTTAGGAACCCCGAATCTGTATAGTATATTCATGATGAAGTCCTTTGCTCGTGCCACTGTTATAGTTGCAATGGGTTTTGCCTCAATCCACTTAGGGAATTTATCCACCATGACGAATAGATGTGTGAACCCTCCTGGCGCTTTCTTGAAAGGCCTGACCATGTCGAGCCCCCATACTGCGAATGGCCAAGAAATAGGGATAGTTTGGAGTTGTTGGGTTGGGAGATTTGTTTGTCTTGCGTAGAACTGGCAACCCTCGCACTTGCGAACAATTTCTTTTGCGTCTGTTACTGCCGTGGGCCAAAAAAATCCCTGCCGGTAAGCCTTTCCGACTAACGTCCTGGATGCGGCATGGTTGCCACATATACCCGAGTGGATCGACTGCAGGATCTGCTTGCCTTCCTCGGTGGTGACACAGCGCATGAGGACACTAGATGCGCTCCTTCGGTACAAGTCTTCGCCGACTAGTAAAAAGCTTTTGCTTCGATGCTTGATTTGTTCGGCTTGACTGCGATCGTCTGGGAGTTCGTTGTCCAGGAGAAATTTGACAACAGGGGCTCGCTAGTCTTGACATATGTGCAGCACCTTGTCTATAGCCGGGGTAGGTTCGCCTCCCGACTGCTCCGGCGCCGGTTTCTTCTTGACTGATGGCTCCATGAGTTGCTCGACAAAGATTCCAGTCGGAACCGCTTCTCACTTGGATCCCATATTTGCTAGCTCGTCTGCCGCGTCATTGTGTTGGCACAGGATGTGTGTTATTTCCAGCCCATCGAACTTGTTTTCCAGCTTGTGGACCTCCTGACAGTATGCCGCCATGATATCATCGAGATAGGTCTAGTCTTTCATGACTTGGTTCACCACGAGTTGAGAATCCCCGCGCACAACCAGTCGACGTATGCCGAGTGATATAGCAATCTGGAGCCCGTGGATAAGTGCCTCGTACTCGGCGACGTTGTGGGAAGCCGGGAAGTGGATTTGTAGAACGCACCTGAGTTTTTCACCGGTGGGGGATGTTAATATGACTCCAGCCCCGGCGCCGCCGATCCGTAGAGAACCATCAAAGTACATTGTCCAGTACTCTAGCTTCGCTGTTGATGTAGGCAGTTGAACTTCTGTCCACTCGGCTACGAAGTTGGCTAGAGCTTGTGATTTAATTGCTGTCCGTGGCTGAAAGGTGATATCGAACGCCATCAGCTCGAGTGCCTATTTAGCGATTTGGTCGGTGGCCTCGCGATTATGAAGGACATCCTTGAGTGGAAACAATGTAACCACCGTAACTTGATGTGCTTGGAAGTAGTGCACCAGCTTCCGGACTGTGATGAGTAGGCCATATAACAGCTTCTGGACTTGCGGATATCTCGTCTTTGAGTCAGCAAGTACCTCACTGACAAAGTAAATTGGCCGTTGTATTTTCTGGATGTGACCCTGTTCGGATCGCTCGACCACCAGCACCGTGCTGACTACCTGTGTGGTTGCCGCCAGATATAGCATTAGTGGTTCTTGGGGCATAGGTGACACCAACACGGGAGGTGATGTGAGAAATTGTTTGAAGTCTTCGAAGGCTTGTTGGGTGTCCGGAGTCCATTGGAAATTGTCCGTCTTTTTGAGTAGCTTGAAGAAGGGCATACCCCGTTCGCCCAGTCGGGAAATAAATCGGCTGAGTGCCGCCATGCAGCCTGTCAGCTTCTGGACGTCCTTCCAGTTAGCCAGGGGAGCCATGTTTATTATGGCGTTGACTATCTCCGGGTTTGCCTCGATGCCACGATGCGAAACGATGAAGCCGAGAAACTTGCCGGATGGCACTCCGAAGGCGCATTTTTCTGGGTTCAACTTCATCTTGAATCTTCGAAGATTGTGGAAGGTTTCTTCCAGGTCAGCGATGAGGTCTTCTTTGGACTTGGTCTTGATCACCACGTCGTTGACGTAGGCTTCCACGTTGCGCCCGATCTGAGTGTGCAGACACCGTTGAATTGCCCGTTGATAGGTTGCTCCAGCATTTTTTAGACTAAACGGCATTGTGATGTAGCAGTACGCTCTAAACGGCGTGATGAAAGATGTCTTTAAACAGTCTTCCTCCCTCAGGCTGATTTGATGGTATCCCGAGTAGCAGTCGAGAAAGCTAAGTAGGTCGCCCCCGACCGTGGAATCGACCACCTGATCTATCCTAGGAAGACCAAATGGGTCCTTTGGGCATGCCTTGTTGAGATCGGTGTAGTCGATGCACATGCGCCATTTACCGTTTTTCTTCCGGACCAGAACTGGGTTTTCCAGCCAGTCCGGGTGATAGACCTCCTTGATGAACCCGGCTGTGAGGAGCTTGGTGATCTCCACCCGAATAGCATCCTTGCGGTCTTGAGCGAAGCGCCGCAGCCGTTGCTTGACTGGCTTGGTGTCTATCTTCACATTGAGGGTGTGCTCGATCACCTTCCTTGGTACGCCTGGCATGTCGGACGGTTTCCACGCAAATATGTCCTTGTTAGCTTGGAGGAAGATGACGAGCGCGTCTTCCTATTTGGCGTCGAGTCCGGTCCCGACTAGGGCAGTCTTGGAGGGGTCGGAAGGGTCCAGGGGGATCTTCTTCGTGTCAGAGTCCGTTGAAATTCCCGAGTTCGCCGCCTTGTTTGCCAGAACTTGATCTTGCTCGACTTCTGCTGTGACGGCCTGCCAAATGCTATTGCACCCGACTGCCGCCTCTTGTGATTGAGCCAATTCACAGCTCTCCTTGTCGCAGGTGAAGGCTTGCTTGACATCACTGCGTAGGGAGAGGACTCCTGCTGGCCCTGGCATCTTGAGCACCATATATGTGTAGTGCGGTATCGCCATGAATTTGGCGAGTGCCGGTCGTCCGAGTATCGCGTGGTACACGGTCTCGAAGTCGGCGACCTCAAAACAAACGTTTTCCGTGCGGAAGTTATCCCGCATGCCGAAGGTTACTGGCAATGTGATCTGCCCGAGTGGGGTTGATGACAGGCCGGGAATTATCCCATGGAAGGGCGCCGTGCTCGGCTGTAATTCTGAATGAGGAATCTTCATCTCGTCCAAAGTCTTGGCGAATAAGATGTTGAGCGCGCTGCCTCCGTTGATGAGGGTTTTCTTCAGCCTGATATTTCTAACGACCGGGTCCAGGACGAGTGGATAGCGTCCCGGGTGCGAAACCCGATCTGGGTGATCTGCGCGGTTGAAGGTAATGGCCATCTCTGACCAGCGCAGGTACTGGGGGGTGTCCGTCGTAGAAACCATGTTGATGTCGCGCGCTGATAGCTTCTGTTTGCGCTTGGACTCGTAGGCAGACGGCCCTTCGAAGATATGGTTGAGCTCGGCTTGAGGATCTTGGAAATCGTCGGCCGAACCCTGATCTGGTTTGTCTTTGTCCTTGTCGGTGCCAGATGATGAAGCCTGCTCGGAGGCAAACTTCTTAAGCATGTAGCAGTCTTTGGCCGCGTGCTTCCCCTTGGGGTGGAAGGGGCATGGCCTGCTCATAAATTTTTGGTAGTCGTTATTTCGCTGGGGCCGCGACCGAGTGCGCTCCATGTTGGCCACCTCGTTGTCTGACTTCCTCTTGCGGCTGCCAGACTTGTTTTGAGACGGCTCGTTGTCGGCTTTTGCCTTCTGATCTTTCTGTCGGGACTCCTTCTTCTTGTTGAGGGCCTCGGCGACTGCTTCGGCCGAGTCGGCGTATTTGTTAGCCATGTCGAAGAGGGCCCGGACTATGGATGGTGGCTTCCGAGTGAACTTCACGATGAACGGGGCATCCTTTACTCCCTTGCGGAAGGCGGCGATGACAGCCTCGTCCTTGATGGTTGGAATTTGGTTGCGCTTCTTGGAAAACCTCTTAATGAATTCGCGCAGAGACTCATTCTTCTTTTGGTGCAGCTGATAAAGATCGTGCTCTGAAGATGGCCTCTCGTAGGTCCCCTGGAAGTTAGCGATGAACCGCTCCCTGAGTTGTCCCCCAGAACCGATCGACCGTCTTGGGAGGCCTGACAGCCATGTCCTCACCGAGTCGGCCAGAGCGACTAGGAGGTAGTTAGCCATGGCTTTACTATCACCTCCGGCAGCGTGAACCGCCAGGGTGTATACGGTGAGCTAGGACTCAGGGTTGGTTTTGCCGTCGTATTTTTCGATCCCCGTAGGCTTGAAGCCCGACGGCCAGTCAACCTCCTGGAGCTCCCGTGTGAAAGCGGGAATGCCTTCGTCTTCGTCAGGGCTCCGGCTCTGTCTGGGGCAGCGTAACCGCTCATGGTGGAGACCGAAGCGTTCGTTTTCGTCCTCCATTCGGCGACGCTCATCTTCTTCGCGTTCTTCGCGTCGGGCGTTTATGGTATGGCGAAGGTCGCATTGTAGTTGGACTCGGAGGTCTTAATTGGGTCGGCGGTCGAACTGGTGGTGCTGCCGATTGTTGTTGGTGCCGCCGAGTGAGGTTGTCGAGACTCCTCGCGTGGCCGACTAGAGCCGGCTGCCCGGCGTAGAGTTGACGCAGATGATCCTGCCGTCGGAGAACCCGACCGATTGGTCGGTATAACTGTGTCACCCGACTGCTGTTGCTGCTGACAGGTGGCAGCTATGATCATCGCCTTGATCTAGGTGATAGTCGGGGTGTCCTAGTGGTCAGGCCCGAGCTAGAGTGTGTCCAGCAGGGTTGCAGCGGCCACGACGTTCTGTTGTGGCGTGATGAAGATGTCGTGGTCGCCGACTTTGGTTTGGAGGATCTGCTGCTGGGTGACTCGCCCAGCCTGTCGCAGCCCATCATTGCGAGCCTCGCGGTTGGCTTTCTCCTGTGGTCTTAGTCGGCGATCCTTCTCTTGTTGTTCCTCTTGCGCTCGGCGTACCTCGGATGGTGGTGTTGAAGCCATGAAGATCTCGCGGGACAGAAGAAGACTTGCCAGACTAGAGTCCGAGCTAGTGCTCGAACCATTATCCGACTTAGAGTTGGACTCCGAGTAGTTTATCGGAGTGAGAACGACTCCAACCTCTCTAGATCTAATCTGAAATGGCGCTTGGCCGTGTCCAAACTGAATCGCAGGAGATCGGGTCTGCTGTGTGGGATGTAGATCTGTAGCGTCGCCGAATCCGTGCAGGAGATTGACGATCTCTCCCCTTCTTGGCCCAACCCGAGCTAGCTCAAGGACTAGCGCAAGTCGGACGCTGAAGGAAAGAGTTGTCCCGATGTTTGGCGAAGTAAAGGACTGCCGCAGGAGATCGTTGAAGGAGATCGCGGCGTCCTGTGGGCTGACTGGCGTAACGTCGGCTGGTTCCTCGGCCGGCTGGATTGAATTTGCTTCGGCCAAGGTGAGGTTGCCGATCTGGTCGGCAACGAAGTCAAGGCTTCCGAAGGAAATTGTGTCTCCAGGAGAGAACTTGTCGCCGTCGACTCCGCTTGTTGGATCCATCGAGCTTGTAGATGTGAAACTCGCCGGAGCCCCTACCTGGCGCGCCAACTGTCGATGTTTTACACTGGCAATAGAACTATAGGGCTACTCGGCAAGGGGAAACTCGGTGGATTGCAGAGAAACCCAAAGAGATTTTATACTGGTTCAGGCCCTCGATGTGAGGTAATACCCTACGTCCAGTTGTGGTGTTATTCCTCCGAGAGGTTATGTCGATCAATGATCTTCCGTGCCCTCATGGGGCGCCCTGCCTCCCTTTATATACTAGGGGACAGGGGTACATGATAAGGATCCCAGCCGGATACGGCCAAGGGATTTCCTTCTTAGAGATAGAAACTTATCTGACTAAGACTGTCATTCCTTGTCGTACAAGGTAAAGCCTGCCGCGTGCGATCTTATCTCTAATTACATGATTCGACCCATCCTCTATCCGAGTGGCCCATATGTAGGTGATGAGGTACCCAGGGCCCATGGCCTCCACATGGATAAACTTGATTGTTAACATGATTGGATTAGAGGGAAGGGAGACTATAATCTAAAATGTGCATTTTGCATATATTATCCTAGTCAAGACAATAGAGCTATGTGTAGCTTATGCTTTAAACAGGCATGCGCTGAATGTTTAAAAGCAAAAAAAACCAAAGTTGGAGAAAAGAAATAGAGTTAGAGCCAGAAGAAAAAAATCTTATTGAGTAGAGTCAGAACCCTTGAAAATAGAACAAATAATTTAGAAGTAGAGATAGAAGAACTAAAATACAAGATAGAGCATAATACTAGCAACGCTGCACAAGAAGAAAAAGTCATAGGTAATATTGAATGCAAATAACAAAAAACAATAGTAAAAAATCAAAAAGGTGATCATCTAATTCAATTAGAAGATGCTATAACAAGCTTTGGAAGTAAATATATAGTGAAATTACCATTCAATGAAATACTAGGCATAAGAATTCCAATAAAACTAAAGCTGAAACCAAATGTCACTTATAAAATCTTAGCACTAGTAGACATCGGTTGCACAAAAATTATTATCTGTGAAGGCTATGGGCCCCGGGTACCTCAAGTAAGGCAAATACACCCACTCGGATAGAGGGTGGGCCGGCCCATACAATTAGGGATAGAGTAGGACTTGGCTTCATGTTATCTTGCACGATAAGGAAAGGGATATAATCCTAGCCGGACTCTCTATGTACCGATAAGGAATACCCTGGGTTGTATCTGACTAGGTTTCCTACCTTGTAGTCCTCATCTCTTTGGTATATAAGGAGAGGTAGGGAGCCCATGAGGCATCGACACCTAGCATACATAATCTCACCAGAGAAATACCCAACATACAGCGAAAGCAATACAGCACAACTGGAGTATGGTTTTACTTCACATTGAGGGCCTGAACCAGTATAATTCCTTGTGCTCTTTTAAATCCATTGAGTTTAGGTCTGACGCATAGCCCCACATTCAATACATCCGATATAAAACATTGACAGTTGGCGTGCCAGGTAGGGAAAGCACTGAGATCATCTTCAACAACCTGTTCGCACCAAAAACCACCGGGTGTGCCAAGAAGCTTGTTGATGATCTGGTTTGATGCGATTGAACATACGAAGGCCTGAGAGATCTGCTTAGCTCCAGTGCAGGTCCTAAAATCTTGAGGTTCGCAGGCGTGCCAGTCAATTTGACCCAGCAATTGACAAGGAGATGAAGAAATTTGATTACTGGTCCAATCGGCCAGTAAGTCGATACGGATTCCTTCCAGCCGATCGCCGCTATGCTCGTGCCCGGGCCCTCGCCTGTACTCACGCCCGGGTCTTGTGCTCGGGTTCTCGCTCCCGGGTCCTCGCTCGTGCTCGTGCCCGGGTCAGCAGCAACTACACATCGGCTATCGGCCGATACGGACTGATGTAGGCTCCTCGTAGCCGATGGCCGATGGCACCTGTGTATCGGCTAGGAAACCGATAGCGCTATAAACAAATAGATAAGCTGTTAGTACAACGTGTGCATCGGCTAGAAGCCGATGATAAAATAGATATGCAGGATAGTAAGCTAGCTGACTGCTGAGAAAGCACATATGCATCGGCTAGAAAAACCGATGATAATATAGATGACCAGAACAGTAAAGATAATACAGCCAGCTTTATAAAAAGATAACCTATCGGCTAAGCACTCCGATAGAACGTCGCATATACGCCGATCGGCTCGGCAAGGATAAATCTATTATTATCGATCTAGTAGTTCAAACCTAACTGATGCAGCACAGATCGATAATAGTAAAGGAACCTCATCGCGCCGATAAACTTAATGCAACTGTGATGAAAATAACTTACCGGCTATACATTCCGATAAGACGCTTGCACAAAGGATATCAGCCTAACAGGAATAATTTATCGCTAGCAGTTTAGTAGGTCGGACCCAACCGATGCAGCACAAACTGATGATAAACTACCCCCGATGAACTGATAAAAACTATGCACGCGTGATGTGATATACCTGACCAGCCTAAGAGGTCGGACCGAACCGATGCAGCCGTAGACAGATCCGATACACCGTGGTAAGCCGACTACCATAGACCGACTAGAATATCGGACCTAACCGAGAAAGTCCTAGCCGATTGGTAGTCGGGGTAACGAGACTTACCCTCTTGCAGGAGTTCGGACCTAACCGATGCAGCCCCGCTCGAGAAGCAAGAACCCGTTGGTAAAGGGTGGCGATGCGCCGAATTTGATTGATCGAGAGAGAGATTACAAGGTCCCCGGGCATACGTATATATACCCCGAGTTACAAGAGTCCTTATAGGACACGAAACAGGACTTTCCTAACTAGAAAAGGAAAACTAATAGACCTGATCGGACAAGAGATCAGGTTTCCTAAAAGGTAAAACTATCTAATGGATAAGATAAATAACTGCCATAATGTGGTCTTCACGATTCCTTCCCAAGCTCGGACTCTTCTGGATTAGTTTCCAATGGCTGATATCGCTTCTTTCCTTAACCGAACATGGTAACGACCCGTACCAAATTTTGGCGTTAACACAACCTTAATGGATCCAACCATCGAAGTCGCCGGCATCGCCTTCTCTCCTGGACAAGCCGTCTGCTTTGGGAGTCTCAACTTCATCGCCGACAACTTTAGCAACCTCACTCTTTCCGAGTTAATTTCAACCCGATCAGAGGGAGATCCAGCCAACCTCGTGTTGGTTGGCCTCATCAATGCTACAGCAGTCTTCAACAACCTGCTTCGGCGAAATCCAAGACCTAGAGCCTTGGGGCATCTCTCTTTCCTAGTGTTTGACTCGGACACGGCCCTATGCCAGTCCAAATCGGATCTAGGGGAGGCAACATCGTCAATCCCCCACTCAGACTCGCAAACGCCACAACTATCTGCAACTCCAACATGACACGACATCTCTAATCCCCTGGAATTCAACTCGGATACAGCCCAGAACCAGTTGGGTGTGGATATAGAGAGGTTGGAGTCATCATCACCCTGCTTCAGTACTCGGACTTTGACTCTCAGTCAAAGGGCAGTTCGGGCAGCTTCTCTCCACCATGCAAAATCTTCATGGCATCCAAAAGGAGTACCCCAAGTCAAGATGCATGCCGATTACGTGAAGAACAAGAGAAAGAGGCTTGCCGATTGCATGAGCAAAAGGAGGAAGAAGACCGATGCCTACAAGCTGAACAGGACGAGCGCAACCGTCAACTGCATCGCACTAGACGGCAAGCACAACAATACATCCTCCAAACGAGGGTGGGCGACCATGACGTCTATCACGCCCAGAATTTCCATCCAAAATTCTGGAGTTTTATTGTGTGTAAACCCTCGTCCAGGAATCAACCGAGGCACACATGACAAAATTGATAATCAAAGTAATTGTTTACATAGCGTAAGCATTTATTACAGAGGTGAATGGTACCTCTCAAATAATAAAGTTCTAACAGCGGATAAATAAACAACAGCGTGACGATTCCCACTCCACGCACTTGACTGGGCTCCCTCTTAGTCCTCCAGGTAGTCCTCTTCACTGTAGTCCTCCTCTAAATGATTGTTGATTGCAAGGTGAGCATATGACATACTCCGCAAGCCACACAACAAGTATGCAAGTGCACGGGATAACAAAGGATGGCGTAGTATGGCTCAAGTTTGCATAAAAGCAAGTAATAAAATATTTGAGAGAGTAATAAAACAGTAATTAAATAACAGTATTAATCAACGCTATACCGCTCACTAAAACGGTATAGGCCCAACCACTCCAATCTGGAGCTACACATGTTCCACTGTTCAACCATTAGATTTAAATAGTGTGGGACTAATCACAGAAACATTGCTAGGCCGCCCTTAACCGTGGGAACGGCTATCCGAATAGTTTTACTCTGGCCAGAGATGTACCAATTTACCCACAAGACACAACTCCACAGCACATCACTGTGCCCCTTGATACCACCACGGTATCTCGGTAAGGAATTGTGATAAGATCCTCTATGTAACCCGCACAACAAGGAAGCCACCCGCTGGACCACCAGTTTTCGGCCAGAACTGATCGGGTTCTGAGTCTGGGAAACGATCCAACGTCCAAGACATGGACTTATTGACGCAGCCATGGTGGTCTTATTGACACAGCCACAACACACCATGGTGGACCCCGGTTGAACGTACTACACATTGGATCCTACCATTACCCATGCTGGCTTGTGGTTAGCACGAGTGTTGCTTCGTAACAAGTAGTCTGCGAACCGGACCTTAACTGTCACGAGCACCGCTAGCAACAAAACCAACCCTGGTGCTCGCAACCCACCTTTTAGTCAAGTTTTAGTGGACCATTAAATTGTTCTCATACGACCACGTCGTATAGGAATCATCATTTTATGTGACTGAATATTAGTATAGAAATTACTGTAACAACCCATAAGTTATTCTATTAATTGCTAGGCATGGCTAAGCAGGGTCCTATAGTTATTCTAGCTAACCAGTAAATAAAGGTAGCTAGTCAAAATTATCCCATAGGTACAATGTCATGTGATCAAATCAAAGGGGCCATAAACAAAGGTTAGGGTTTCCCTGTCCCGATGACATTCCAAAATAAATGCAGCGTTGAAAGAAAACATAGCTTTAATGATAGGAACAATATGTTCAATGAGAAAGAGGAATCTGTGTGACTTGCCTTGCAGCTCCACACAGTCTTCGACACCTGCTTCGACAAACTGCGTCACTTCCTGAACGTCGGTAGCTATAGGCAAATAACAAAACAAGCAAAAACAGTACATCAACACATATGAACAGTACAATATTATACTTTTAATGGATAGTTCATGATTTTTAGAGAAATTAGAGACTTGAACGACCTCAATCCGAGTTCGTATGAATTAATTATGATTTTTAGAAGTTTTAAGCCTATTTAAAAGAATTAACTGATTTATTGCATCATCATTGAATTAATTTTATTCAGGAAAAGGTATTTATGACGTCACAGGAGAGAGGGGGCTCTCGGCTGACCAGTGGGGCCCACTGTCAGTGAGAGGGAGGCATCGGCTCCATGGTGAACCGAGTCCACCGTGGTCCAGGAGGGAAAAACGACGGCTGGGATTCTAGGGTTTTGATCGGACGACTACGATCTCGCCACGCGTCAAGGTCAAACATCACTACGATCGGACGGAAGGAAACCAATCGAGAAGATCCGACGGCTACGGCGCTGAGGTGGCGGCGAGCTGGCGCACACACGGCGACCACGGCGGCTACAGCGACGGCGACGGCACTGGATCCGATGGTCAACGGCGATCGGCGGCGCGGCGACGCACAGGGAGAGCGGGAAAGGGTAAAGGAGTCGAGGCGATCGTTACCGAGGGTGAAACCGCGAAGAACGGCGACGGAGACGGCCGGCGGCGAGCTTGAGGCAGCGAAGGGCTTCGGGTCTTCGTCAACGGCGGTGTTCCGGCGGCTTCTGAGGGCTACGAGGCGGCGGCCTGGCTTTAGCGGGACCCTGCGAACCTAACCGAGGCGGCGGCGAACTCCGATGGCGGCTAAGGCGACGGCGGCGCGCAACCGAAGCCTAGCAGCGGCGGCGGAGCAAGCGCAAGGCGCGGGGAGGCGGCTAGGGCTAGCTAGAGCTCGATCTAAAGGGCGAAAACGACCCTAGGGGTTCCAGGCTCGCTATTTAAGGCAAAGAGGGGCGGACTCCGGCTCGGACTCGACGGGTTTTGCGGCGGCGACGAGAGAGAGAGAGGAGACCGACTCGGGAGGCTTCGGGGCTCCGTTCCACGCACGATTCAGCTCCGGATTCTTGGGGATTAGGTAGAGGAGGATAAGGACTCGGTTTTCCCTCAACCGATTTGGAGAGAACGGTTCCGAGGCGAACGGATTTGGCGAGATTCGCGGCGGCGGCGCTCGGGTGCTACAGTGCCGCCAGGCTGGAGGTAGGCGACGACCTGACGGGCGGGCGCGGGCACGGGCACGGGCGAGGCACGGTAATGGGCCGAGAATTGGCCCAGAGACTGTGAGGGGATTTTTAAAAACCTTTTTCTTTTTTTATTTTACTGCTGTGAGCTTATTTATTTTGCCAAAAATGTTTCCCCAAATCAATTAATTCCCAGAAAATTCCAGAAATTAAATAATTAAGCAAAGAATTTTATAAAATTATTTTCAAGCCCATTTTTCTTTAGATTTTTCCCTGATTTTATTCTTTTCACTCATTGAGACTTTTAATTCCATTTCTAAAAATTCTTTTTGCACAATATTTTATATAGGGATAATTTCAGGGTGTTACAATGTCTTTGTCACCCCTCAACAGAACGTCATGGCCACAGCGACATTACTCGACACCCTGCAGTTGGCACCAAACCATGAAGAGACACCAACGGTCGCTAAGATCAAGGCCATGATAACTGCTGTAGCGGTACAACAGCACCAGAAATCCACCGACACTCTAGTCCTCTTGGGCGGATCGATATCTGACGCTGCAACTTCATCAACTGTTGGCAGACATCGGGCGTTAGCATGCAACTGAAGGCACCTGGAGTCTCTCCGTGGATCTCAAGACCACGACAAAGATCGCTGGCGACACCACGACGACTATGGACACCGTGACAACCGCGATGCCAGAGACCGATTACACCATGATCTTCGTCATGATATTCTTGCTCGCTGCTGTGACCGCGAGTAAGACTAACACAAACTTTTCAGCCTCCACCATGAGTTATTTAGCCACCGCAGTCCCTGCCTTCACGCACGAGCTATGCCAAGTCGACTAGTCGTCGGGCTTCAAACTGACTGGCATTGGCAAATACGACGGCAAGATAGATCCCGAATCCTGGTTGACAGTCTACACCCTAGAAATCTAAGCTGCTAGAGGTGATAGTTGGAGACAGGCTGCAACCCCTTCGGACGACACAAGACCGAAGCCTAGAGACGAAGTGCCTGGTACAAACGAAGGCCCTGCCGCACCTGGCGAAGCCACTAGGCACAACGGCGAAGAGCACTGCGCACAAGGCAAAGCCGCTAGGAGCCGGCGATGCACCCAGGAATGGGCGAAGACCCTAGCGAGAAGGCGAAGGGCCTGAAGCATCGGGCAAAAAGTGGAACGGGCGAAGGACATAGCAAGTAGGCAGAGCCCAACAGAGGGCCGAAGAGCCTACCAGCGCCATCTCTACCTAGGGGGATGAAAGGCCTATTAAGAAGGCGGCCCATCCAAGGGCCCAGCAGCCCATTAAGGCCCCATAATTGAGAAAGACATATGTACCCTGTAGCTGTCTCTATCAGAGGGCTATAATATAATACCACATGTAAATGAAACCCTATAGCCTGTAAGAAAACCCCTAGGCCTATAAATAGGCACCCAGGGTACTGTAATAGCGGGTGTTTTGAGATTCAATATAAAGATTTACTTTCTTTGTCCATACTCGAAGAGCATTGTTGTGTTCTTTGACAATAGTGACCACAAGGTAATGGCCAACTATCTCCCAGTCACCCTAACCGAGTCAGCGCGGACCAAGTTAACAGGGCTCCCGATTGCATCATTGTCACAAGAAGAAGAATGAGTCACTTCGGGACTTCATCAAATGCTTTTATGAGAAGAGGAAAACCATTCCCAACATGAAAGACAAGACGATCATCGTAGCCTTCCGCAAGGGTGCCAAAGACACACTATTCCTAGCCAAGTTCACTTAGATGCCGCCTAACTCAGTCAAAACTCTCTTCGAGATGGCCAACAAGTACACTGCCTTAGTGGATGCTGTCGCTAAGGCATAGGAAGACAAGCCCTAACAAAGAGATTGATGCGAGTCGGACGACGCAGGACCATCCAAGACGAGGGATCGCAAGTGCAAATCGGAGGACCTCGTCGCAACAGTCGACCGCAACCGTCCACGAGCTCCCAAGACGGATGACTACCAGAAGGTCATGAACGGCCCGTGTCCTTTCCATCCTAAAGGGAAGCACTCGGCCAAGAACTTCTTCATGCTCAAGAAGTTCATCACGGAGCAAACATCTACATCCGGCGAAGCCAAGGACAAGGACAAGCCAGACTTGGGCCCAGCAGGAGATTTCCAAGACCCCCATGCTAAGCTCAACCACATCTAATTGCACGGGAGGTCAATACCATCTCCACTGACACCCCCTAGTACTTGCGGTGGTCCGAGGTCGCCACCATGTTTGACCACACGGATCATCCCGACCGAGTGGCTCATCTAGGACGCTATCCACTAGTCCTAGACCCAGTTATCAAGAACATCAAGTTGAAGAAGGTTCAGGTCGATGGCGGGAGCACTCTCAACATTCTGTTCGCCAAGATGCTCGATGAGATGAAGATCCCTCATTCCAAGCTATAGCCGAGTACAACGCCTTTCCACGGGGTAATCCCCGACCTATCTTTAACACCACTCGGCCAAATCACCTTGCCGGTTACCTTTGGCACGTGGGATAATTTTCACATAGAGAGCATCTATTTTGAGGTCGCTGATTTTGAGACAGCCTATCATGCCATACTTGGGCAGCTGGCACTTGCCAAGTTCATGGTGATTCCCCACTATACATACATGATGCTCAAGATGCCAAGACCTGCAGGAGTACTCTCCCTACGCAGGGACGTCAAGCAAGCCTTCACTTGCGACAAGGAGAGTTGCGAGCTGGTGCAATCTCAAGAAGCCGCAGTCGGATGAAGCAATATCTGACTGGCGGTGTCTACTTTCTAGGAGCATGACGAGGTTCTGGCAAAAAAGTGTTAGTGATATGCCCTAGAGGCAATATGGAGATGTTATATATATCACATGCTATGTTTATAATGTATTGATTGGTTCCTTGAAATAGACATTATCGTTATTGATCAATGAGTACGTGACTTATTCATGAGACTCTTAATGTCAAATGTTGCTATTTCTAAATGATCCCTGATTATATATCATATAAGGAAAAAATATGATTCTAATATCAGCATATGTATTGATTGATGATCAAGTCTCATGGATCATGGTATGAAGATACCAAATCGATAATATGGACATATGTTAGTGAACATATGTTGGATAGACCCGCCATGAGATACTGCAGAGATTTCATGTGTCATCAGTTAGTCTCAAGTAGTGTTTATGTAGAGTCCTTAGACTTGAGATCATCATGGTTCCCAACATACGTAGTAGCTTATTTTGGGACTACTAAACACTACTCCGTAACTGGGTAGTTATAAAAGTAGTCTTCGGGTTTGCTATGAAACATGTAGTGGGATGTGAATGATCAAGATAGAATTTGCCCCTCTTGACGGGAGAGATATCTCTGGGCCCCTCGATGTAATGGATTATGGAAGTGCATGGCCATGCTAGGGTGATTGAGGTGTCAATCACAAGTTTGTAATCCATCACAGGATCGAGAGAGTGATTGAGCTATTAAGAGGATGACACAAGTCTCGCCTTGAGCTCAATCGATATCGTGAGGCAAAGGGATTTGTACATGAGGACATTACAGGTTCAGCCGATATGATCTTTACGTATATTTTGGGGTTAATATGCCTTGCTAGAGGCCGCTATTAACAGGGTGACCAGAAATGTGTTTTCGGGTCGTGACAAAATATACGTGAACCTACAGGGTTGCACGCTTAATGGGCTGGAAAACTTATTCGAATGTGATTCGAATATGGGCTTGATTCGGATAGAGATCCGAGTAGACTCTTACTGGGCCTCTATCCATGAGGTCCGAGTAAGGAGGTCTATATATAGCGAGGCGAGGGGCCGAGGAGATGGACGTGTGTGTTTTTCTGTTGGCCTCGAGCTAAACCCTAGCCGCCGCCTCCCGAGCCAAACCCTAGCCGCTCACGAGTGCTAGTACACTCGCGATCGGCGTTCTAGCCCCGGACGTGTGGATACCGGTAGAGGCGTTGCTCGTTGTGGCGTTGATCGGCCAGAGATCGACTATTTCCACTACTACCTTGACGCGCGCGTGGTTGGACCGGCTTCTCCAACCCTTCTTCCGCTGCACTGCGCATCTAGTGGTAACAATCCACGATCCCTCTCTCGCATGATGTCCTGGTGTGCGCGGTAGAAATTTTTGTTTTCTGCTATCGTAGCCTACGCGTACTCCTTCAAAAAGGCGGCCAAGTCAGGAATTTCAGTGAACAAGGATAAAAAAAATCCCCCTGGACCCTTCTGATCCCACCAAGATGGCACTTATTGGGATCGGACTCGACCCCAAATAGAAAGACGAGCTCATCACCTTCCTCCAGGAAAATAGGGCCATTTCTGCCTGGAAACCTTCTGACATGCCTGGTGTACTCAGGGAGGTGATCAAGCATTCCCTAAATATCATGGTGGACGCCAAGCCTATCAAGCAACGATTACGCTGCTTCGCTCAAGACCGCAAAGATGCTATCCGCGAGAAGATTACCAAGCTCCTGGCAGCCAGATTCATTAAGGAGGTCTCCACTCGGGTTGGCTGGCAAACCTAGTTCTGGTATGGAAGAAGAACGGTTAATGGCACATGTACGTCAACTACACCGACTTAAACAAGGCGTGTCCCAAGGATCCATTTGGTCTTCCTAGGATAGATCAAGTGGTTGGTTCTACTATGGGATGCGAGCTACTCAGATTTCTCGACTGCTACTCGAGTTATTATTAGATCAGCATGGAGGAGGAGGATTGTCTAAAGACTTCTTTTAACACGCCGTTTGGTGCATACGGCTATATCACTATGCTGTTCGGGTTGAAGAACGCTAGTGCAACGCATCAGTGTGCTATTCAGCGGTGTCTTCATACTCAACTCGGGCGCAGCGTGGAGGCATATGTCGATGATGTGGTGATCAAGACCAAGTTCAAGGGTGACCTCATTGCTGACTTAGAAGAAACTTTTCAAAGTTTTCAAAGATCCAAGCTAAAGATGAACCCAGAGAAGTGCATCTTCGGAGTACCCTCGGGAAAACTACTCGGATTCATCGCTTCACATCGTGGCATAGAGGCAAACCCAGAGAAGATCAATTCAATCATGAACATGCCGCTCCCGACTTGCCAGAAGGATGTCCAGAAGCTGACCGGCTGCATGGCGGCACACAGCCGATTCATTTCCCAACTGGGAGAGCGGGGTATTCCCTTTTCAAACTCCTGAAGAAAGTCGACAACTTCAAATGGACGCCCAAAGCCCAGCAATCCTTTGAAGATTTCAAGAAGTTTCTTACCTCACCACCCGTGCTAGTATCACCTCTGCCCCAGGAGCCACTCCTGTTATATCTTGCAGCAACTTCTCAGGTGGTTAGCACGGTGTTGGTTGTGGAGCGTGCAGAGACAGGTTATATCCAGAAGGTTCAATGGCCAGTCTACTTCATCAGTGAAATCCTGGGAGAATCTAAGATGCAGTATCCTCAGGACCAGAAATTGCTATACAGTCTACTCATTTCTGTCCAGATGTCTCCTGCGCATTCGAGAAAAAAAAAGAAAAAAATTACTGTCCAGATGCTGGTGCATTACTTCCAAGGTCACCTAGTCCCGGTCATCACGTCATTTCTACTCAGGGATGTTCTCTATAACTAAAATCCACCTGCAGAATCGCTAAATAGGCACTTGAGTTGATGGCGTTCGACATCATTTTTTAACCACGGACAACAATCAACTCTCAAGCACTCGCTGACTTCGTAGCTGAGTAGAGAGAAGTTCAGTTGGTTGCGCCTGTGGACAAACTTGAGAACTGGACAATGTACCTCAACGATTCTCTACAGATTGGCGGAGTAGGTATTGGTGTCATGCTGGCTTCACCCAACGGAGAAAAAGTGAAATACGTCCTTCAGATTTATTTTCCTGCATCTCACAACGTCGCTGAGTATGAGGCACTCATCCATGGGCTCGGTATCCGACGCATGGTGCTTCGCAGGGATTCACAAATCGTGGTGAACCAAGTCATGAAAGACTAGTCATGATCAGACGACAACATGACAGCATATTGCCAAGAGGTGCGCAAGCTAGAAACAAATTTGATGGTCTAGAGATTACACATGTTGTGAGCCAATACAATGAAGTTGCAGACGAGTTAGCCAACATGGGATTGAAGCGCGAAGTGGTCCCAACTGGTGTCTTTGTCGGGCAACTAATGGAGCAATCAGTTAAGAGGAAACTAGAACCCATCTAGATGGGGGCTGAGCCAAACCCAGAACCAATGGAGGTGCTCACCATTTCTCAAGACTAGTGGAGTCCAATTATGCAATTCCTACTGGAAGACGAACTCCCTGAAGACCACAATGAAGCCGAGCAAGTTAGGTAGAGAGCAAAAACTTTATGGTAGTCGAAGTGCATCCTGAGTTCTCATGCGCTACGTCACACCTGAGGAGGGCAAGCAGATTCTACAATCAATCCACTCAAGCATGTGTGGCAACCATGCTGCATCAAGAACGTTAGTCAGAAAGGCTTACAAACAAAGATTCTTGTGGCCAACTGCGGTTACCAACCCTCAAGAAGTTGTTCGGACATGCGAAGGGTGCCAATTTTTCGCTCGGCAAACACATCTTCCAGAACAAGAGTTGTAGACTATTACAATATCGTGGCTCTTTGCAGTCTAGGGGCTCGACATGGTCGGGCCATTGAAGAATACGCCAAGAGGGTTCACACATCTTTTCGTCACGGTGGACAAGTTCGCAAAGTGGATTGAGGCTAGACCCGTTGCTACCATTACTATGGCCAAGGCAAAAGACTTTATATTGAGTATGTGGGACCCCAAACATGACCCTCTGTGTACACGTACTAGCCCCAGGATCATGCTAGCACACACAATCACAAGAACAATATCACAGCCAACATCACGAAGGAAACCAAACTATTTATTAATAAATTGACTGGGGAAAGCCTTATGGCTAAAGTTTACATTTATTACGCCACGAAGGGCCTAAAGAGAACAAGATAGCAACGGAAATAAAATAAATGCGTAGAAGCTCCATTTAACATACCACAGGCAGTCAACTGGGGCACACAGCCTATTCCTTGTCTTCAGCAGCAAACTCATCCGGAAACAGCGGAAACCTTTCTTCTGGAATTGGGGGGAATTGCAAGGTGAGTACATGAAATACTCAGCAAGTGCACGGAAATATGCATATGCTCAGCTGACAAAGAAAGGCTAAGGCTATTTTGCATAACACATCAGTTGCATTTATAAACAATTTATAAATAGAGTTAAAAACAACATTTTAAATAATGGGTGTTATCATCCAACCGTCCACACAGGACCTGTCCACACAGGACCACATAGCTAACTTTATTTTCCTGCACACAGCATCGTTACTATCCCTTGTTTTCGTAAACTACCCCTCATTTGAATTCACCGAGCATGTCTATGACCGCGGACGTGGCTATTCGAATAGATTAGTTAAACACTCTGCAGAGGTTGTATAGCTTTACCCACAAGATACATCATCCTCTTAACGGTCATACGCAAATGTCACACTTCTCCTTGTGTGCGGCCAAGGAATCTGTAACAAGGCTTTTTAGAAACTCCGCCTCAACAATGCCTTCCCCCATGAGACACATTTCCCTCACACAGACAAGAAAGTACCCATGGCTAACCATAAAACCTATCATCTAACCACCTGGGCCGACAGTGCCAAGACTCAGAATCCTACTGGGCCAGGTACTTCCTATTAGGGCATGTGGTTGTACGTTAGGCTCAGATCATTGGCTTATGAAGTGAAGTCCTTAATTGACCAGGACAACTTGCCAAAACTATAATAGCACACAGCTTCACATTAGACTCACACAGAGACCTAACCTGGTAAGGATCACACAGGTACCTCACCCCCTTACTAGGTTCACATAGAACCATCCATCACCCCAGTCCAAAATATTTTATCCACCCGTTGTTTACTACACGGTGCAACACATGCTACCAGAAAGATAGCACACAGCCACACAGTTCAAATAAAACAGTGATAAGTATATCATTAGTCATTATTATATTTTGCTTATAAAACGACTTGAGCGGGGCTAAGGATTTACTACTCTATCCTGAGTTGACCCCTATGTTCAACTCACAAAAACTAGGATGATAAGGTATCACAGGATATTCAATAATCAAAGGTATGGAATAACAACAATTAGGTCATTCTACCTATCGATAATTTATAAATAAAAATAATGCATGTTTCACAACCAAAACAATTTACAAATTGGGTCCAATATGTTCAAAGGGTGCACTTGCCTTGCTCCAGGTACTGGCCTTGCTCTGCATCTTCGGCGGCGAACTGCTCCTCGGCTTCCATGTCTATACGTTCGCAACAGGAAATAAATAAATAACCAGAAAAACAGCCTAAATAATATCAATTAAAATAACCAACTAAACCGGGAGATAGAGCTCGATTTTAGAAGAATTTAGGAAAAAGAATAGGTCGAATCGGAGTCCGAATGGATGAGATATGAACTCCGGAAGTTTGGAATCAGGAAAATTCGAGGGTGAAAGAGAGAATATTCCTGGAATATTCCCTGGATTTTAAATTCGAAAATTAAATTATTTTTGTGGAGGAAAAGGAGCGGAGACCACTGGTCAGTGAGGTGGTTCATGAAGGACTCGGTCTATGGACCGGAAGAGTGAGAGGTTTGGTGGACATGACGACGTGGACGCCACGTGGCGACACATATACCAGATTGGATGATGTGACGATGATGTGATGGTGACAGGGTGAGATTTAAGACTGACGTGGTGAGGTGATGTGGCCAGATTGGATTAAAGAAATTCTATGGCTGATATTAATCTAGGAAATCCAATGTGTAGATCAAAGGAAAAACCCAGCTGCGGGACCCACATGTCACAGTCACAAGGGGACACAGAGCCCTGCCGCAGGCGGCTGCTTCGGCCTCGGTCGGGCGGCGGCACAAGAGCGGCACAGGGGCGGCGCAACTCGGCGGCGACGGCATCGGTGAGCGGCGGCGGACCGGCGGCGGCGCAGGGCGGTGACGTTGTCGTCGGTCGGGGACGGCGTCGGCGAGTGGGCGTCGGGGAACAGAAGGCGGCGAGGTGTCGCAAGGGCGGCGAGCTTGGCTGCGGCGCTGACCAGGGAAGCAGGACGCAGGCTTGGCGATGGAGGGAAGCCAGTGCAGGGGCGGTGCTCACCTGCGGCGTCGGCGGCGTCGGCCGGGGAAGAAGCAGGGCGCAGGCGAGGCGCAGGAGGTGATGCCCACCGGCGGCGTCGGCGGCGTCGGCGCCGCTGCAGAAGAAGAGGGCGGCGGCACTGACTTCGGGAGGAGAGGAAAAATGACGCCGGCTACACATATATATAGGGCGGCTCGGCGCGGTTAGGGCGTAGGAGGCCGGCGGCGCACGGGAGCAGGCCGGGCGGTGTGGGCCTGGAGGCGCGGCGGCGTCGGCGCGGGCCAGGCCGCGGCGGCTCAGCGCGGCCAGGCGGCGCGGCGCAGGAGCAGGCTGGGCCAGGGCTCGGCGCGGCGCAGGCCGGTGGCGGCTGGGCCAGCCACGGCATAGGAGGGAGGAGGCCTTCGGCCAGCCTGCTGAAGGTAGAAGAAGAAGGAGCAACAGGGAAAAAGAAAGAAAGGCAGGGGGCTGAGTGGAAAAAGGGAAAAGAAGAGGAGGGTAGGGAAAAAGAAAAGAAAAGTGGTAGGGGGTTTGCGGAAAATTTCTGAATTCGGACCCTTTGAAATTGTTGGGATTATTTGGGGAATTAGGGAATGAACTTGGACCTCCGAGGAACTAGAAATTGATATGTATGCGAAAATTTAGAGTCTGGAAATCAGGGAAAAAAATAAATTGGGAAAATGAGCTCCACTTCTGAAATCCAAATAAACCCGATTACGAAAACAACAACAAATCACACCGTAATTAATTATTTAATCATATTAAATCCTTTTTATTATGAAATTTTTCATTAAGCTATTTGAGGCGAATAAATCAAAGGTGGATTTTCGCAATTAGACGAAAGGAACGAAAAATAGAAAAAAAAATCCGGACGTGACAGAGTATCATATGTCGAGTTGGAGTGCCCAATCGCATCATTAGGGACAACTGAACTCAGTTCATGGGCGGCATCTTCAAGGATTTTTGTGATGAGTTTGGCATCAAGATCTGCTATGCTTCAGTGACACACCCATGGAGCAATGGGCAGGTGAAGCGTGGAAACGGCATGGTTCTCCAAGGTATAAAGAAGAGGGTGTTTGACTGACTACGGTCATACGTAGGGTGATGGGTACAACCACTCCCATCCATTCTGTGGTCACTCTATACAACAGTCAGTCGGGCAACAGGGCAATCCCCTTTCTTCCCTGTCTATGGTGCTGAGGCCATGTTACCTACTGAGTTGGAGTTTAGCTCTCTGCGAGTGTGGACCCACTATGAAGACAAATCCAATGAAGACCAACTGGCGAGCTAGATCATTTGGAGGAAGCAAGGGACATCGTCACAATCCATTCTGCCCGATACTTACATGGCTTGCATCATTATCATAGTCGAAATGTCCATGGCCGTGCCTTTTTGGTGGGAGAACTCGTATTACACAAAATACACACCACCAAAGATAGGCATAAACTCTCTCCCTTATGGGAGGGGCCATTCATTATTGCTGAGGTGACATGCCTAGGGGGCTTACTGACTAAAACATGAAGACGGCTCCCTCATCGATAACTCTTGGCATATAGAACAGCTACATCTTTTCTATACCTAAGCGTTGTATCTTGTTCCAATTTGTATAAATGAATACAATCTTTTATACTCTGCCTCACTAAGCCAATTGTTTCCAACCGAGTAGTGAGTCGGAAGCTACATGTTGACACCATGGCTTTCCAACCAAGTCATAAAGTCTTGTAACGATGACGCTAGTAATATCGAGTACAGATCTAACAAGATAAGCATTTTTGAGCCGAGTCCTATCACTCGGTACCTACAGCTAGTCAGACAAGTCTAATGATGGCAAGGATAATATAAGCACTCAGGATAACTTTATAAACAAAAATCACAAGTCCTCTTTTACATACATACATGTTCCACAATATTTACATGAGGTAATACAGGATTTTTCCTTACAGCTTACAGCGGAAGCTCTTCTGCTATCGACTTAGCTGTGCTGTGGACTTCATTAATCATATCTAACACTGATTCTAGAGTTGTCCCATTTGCGAAACCCTCACCGACCGCCTTGATGTCCACTTGGGGGTATAAGGATTTCACCATAGCGAGTACCTGCGTTATGCCCAATGTCGCATGCTCTTGCGCAAAGGCTCTCAAGTCTGCCCGTGCAGCCTAGAGTCATTGAAGAACATTGGCAGCAGTGGCTGAGCTCAGGCCGGCCTCCTCTGGTTTCATCATGTCGAGTACCACCTTGGCAACATTGACAAATGATTGCTTCAATTTCTCTACATGGCGGATTTGCTCAGCAAAAGACTCGAACTGTGATTGGATCCTATAATCTGTCCATGAGGATAGGTTGTGAGGTGACAAAACAATTCAAGATATACTTGAGAATGGGTATCAGGAGCCGAGTGGGATACCTTTGAATTCCTCCTCAATCTTGGCTTTCGCAGTACCGAGTTCCTGGATTTCCTTCTTCAGCCTGCTTAGCTCTTGGGATTGGCCATGTATGGTGTGTTCTCGAGCTATGAAGACAAAAGACAAGATCTCAGTGGATGAAATCAATACAAGAATGTACTCGGGAAGCAATGGTGCTCACCTCGGACAGTGCCCATGAGGTCAAACTTGTCATCCCTCAGGGTGTTCATCGCCTACCGGAGCCAGGTCTTTGTGTTCTTCGCCTTCTGCTAGATCTCGTCCTTCTCCCTTTGCAATTGGAAGAGATGATTGATCAGAGGACTGAGCTTTGCTAGGGCTTGGCTCAACTTCTCAGACCTGTTAGTGATTTTCTGCACAGGACAAGAAGATTGATGGCAACTACGACAAAGAGTGGTGGCATGATTATCACTACTAAGTTAGATCACTTACTTGGATTTGTTGTGAAGCCTTGATTGTGGCTTCACACAATTCGATCTGCTCCTTGTTGGAGGCTTCCTCATCCACCACCAAGGTCTCTGCGCTCTCGTCCATGTTCCTCCAGCTGAAGGTCTTGGGGGGCTTGTGGGGTGGGGCCGTTAGCCTGGGGATATCCTTGTCAGAGTCTTGGGCTGCCGGTCCGCCTCCGAAAGACAGAGATGAAGATGGGGCAGGGGTCACTGGCCTTGGATCAGAAGGCGGAGTTGGGCTTGTTGGCTCCACAGTTTGGTCCTCTTTCTCCTGACTAGGGGAGGCGGGCTGGGGATCCGAGTGCTCTGCTTTAGTCCTAGGGGCTGGAGGGGCACTCGGCTCAGCTTGTTGGGCTCCGGCCTCAACCCCAGTGAGGGGGTGTCTAGCACTAGGACCCAAGGTGGTGACCCCTTGGGGTCAGCATCACACGGCTTCCTGCAAACAGACATCATTCAATCCAACGACAATGTTTTGAGACTCATGGAGACACTGGAAGACAGAGTACCTCTTGGAAGTCTTGAACCTTACGCCGTGCCTTGCTCGTGGGGGAACGGCGGTGAGCTCGGGGGCTCATCACGGCCGGCTTCATCAGTTGGCATAGGGCCTGTTGGCCGAGCATCGGGTGGTGGGCAGCTTTCCTGTGGCAGTGGTGGTGTGGTAGTCGGTGGTGTAGTCGACGTGGCTATTGGTGGCGATGACGGTGCAACGGCGCTTGTGTCCCTAATCTTGGGATTGCCTGTCAGCCGAATCGACACTTGCTTCTTGAATGGCTCCTTTATTGGCCGTTTCCCAGCTCTCTTGTAGCTGGACTCGTCGGTGGAGGGGTCAGCTGGACGTTTTTTAGACCCTTGGTCGACTGGCTAGGGGGATGAGAGGTGAAGCCGGTGCAGTCCTGCAAACAATGAAGACAGTGTCGATATACTTCATCAAATTTAATGTGTTATTCAGGAAATCATGTACAAGGCCAGTAACCTTACCGCTGGTGGCGACTTCTTGAGACTAAACGACGCCGGGAAGTCCTGAGGATCAAGGGTCTTGACCACACCACTGGTGAAGAAGTAGCACAAGGTGTTGTTAGTTTGGTCCTTGCTCATCACCTCGGCACACTTACGAGTGGGGTCATCCTTCCCTCAGTACTCGAAGCTAGGGTGGACTCGGTCTTTTAGAGGCTGGATCCGTCGAGCGATGAATGCCTGGGCGACCCAGACTCTAGTTAGCCCATCTTTCTTTAGATCCGCCAGTAGCTTTAGGAGGATGCGCACTTGCTTCATTTCTTTGTCACTCGGGTGTACGGTTCAATTGTTGGGCACCTTGGGGTCATGGCCGACAAAGGAAGGAAGTGTAGGGGTGGGATTGGAGCAGTAAAACCACTCCTGCTGCCACCCCCTCAGAGAAGTTTTGAAGGGGAGGGAGATGTACACCTTCTTCACCTCGTTGCAGAGCTGAAGATTGGCCCCCGAACGACTTGGGGCCACTGCTTACTCGGTTGTGGCTTAAGATGACAAAAGAAATGGAAGAGGTAGAAATGGGGGAGGATGCCAAGAAAGGTTTCACACAGAGTGATGAAGATGGAGATCTAGAGGATTGTGTTGGGATTAAGGTGGACCAGCTCGATTTGGTAGTAATCAAGCACGCCCCACAAGAAGCTGCAGGAGGGAAGAGAAATACCTCTGTAGAAGAATGATTCGAAGACCACTATTTTGTGGGTCTCTCATGGGGATCGATTCGCCCTCGGCGGTGCGCTAGCCTATCAGCTCCTTCGCTGGTAGTGCCCCATCCCACACCAAGTGTGCCAGCTTGGACGCCGGCGACACCGAGGTTTACCATTCTCCGAACGGTAGCGGAGTGGAGTCAAAGGTGGAGCCTGACATCTTTTCAGATCTAGGGTTTTCGATGATGGTTTGATGGATTTGTGAGTGGAGATGCAGAAGTGGAGATGGAGGAGCTCAAGGATTTGGAGCAGTTTGCAAGCTTGAAGGCGATGGGCGTGAAGTTTTCAGAGACAAAGAGGCACAGAAGCTAGAAGCCGAAGGGGTGTGTGATTTGGGAAAGAAGAGGAATGTTTCTCTCTCCCTGTTATTTAAAGGGCTGCGCTAGGTTGGTTGGCTAGGGCTAGCCTATTCAGTAGTGGGCAAAAAGATATGAGTTCTTAAATAACATCTCCTATTGGGCCGCTCGCCGGTTGCGTTGAAATCACAACTCAGGTGTTGTTTTATAAGAACTGATTAAAATAATTAGATATTCTTCATGCTAGGCCTATAGCTGGGTATATACATTCGGATATCTTGATTATTCCCAGGTATTGAGGATATATCCTTATAAGGATCAATAGCTGGTTTCTATTAAAATTAGGGATGCAGGTATCTCTCAAGACCACCTCATCACGCATTGGGCTTGAGTCCATAGTGATATACAGCTTACATGCTTAACTAAATTGCCTTGAGCAAAATTCTAGTTAATAATTGGCTAAAGAGTATAATTTCTAAGAAACATATCACTCGGGAAAGACTTAAAGGTTGAAGATCTTTGACTTTATGTTTAACTATTTCAAAATTAACTACAAAATCAGGGGCTACACCTAATAGGTGCGCTGTCGATGTTTTACACCGGCAATAGAACTATAGGGCTACTCGGCAAGGGGAAACTCGGTGGATTGCAGAGGAACACAAAGAGATTTTATACTGGTTCAGGCCCTCGATGTGAGGTAATATCCTACATCCAGTTGTGGTGTTATTCCTCTGAGAAGTTATGTCGATCAATGATCTTCCCGTGCCCTCATGGGGCGCCCTGCCTCCCTTTATATACTAGGGGACAGGGGTACAAGATGAGAATCCCAGCCGGATACAGCCAAGGGATTTCCTTTAGAGATAGAAACTTATCCGACTAAGACTCTGTTTTCCTTATCGTACAAGGCAAAGCCTGCTGGGTGCTATCTTATCTCTAATTACATAATTCGGCCCATCCTCTATCCGAGTGGCCCATATGCTGGTGGTGAGGTACCCGGGGCCCATGGCCTCCACAGTAGCCTCTGAGACCTTCATAGTTGAGTCACAGCTGATGCCGAGTGCTCATCCTCCACGGTGAAGATTGCCCGAGTGCGATGCTCCCGAGTACTCTTTTGTCTGAGTGCTTCTTCTTCCCGAATCCTGCTTTATTTCAGCTGGTAGCGAGGCTATGAAGGGCTTCATGTAGATATATGAATAGTGTGCACCGAATAGGCGCACCTATTAGGTGTAGCTCCCGACTTTATGCTTAATTGTGAAGACAATTAAACATAAAGTCAAAGATCTTTAACCTGGAGGTCTTTCCCGAGTAGATTACTACTGGTATATGAGACTCTTCGGTATCATGTCGACCGGAATAAACTTTATAATCTTGTCGAGTAGCGTGCCACTCGTATATAGGACTCTTCGACTTCATATCAATCGGAATGTGTGTTTATAGTCTTGCCGAGTAGGATGCTACTCGTATATGAGACTCTTTCAGCTTCATGTCAGCTAGAAAAGGAATTTATAGTCTTCCCCGAGTGGCATCCCACCCAGAAGTTAGACTCCTCCGCATCATGTCAGCGGGAATGTGAGATTTATAGTCTCTCCCAAGTAGTGCACTACTCGAAAGTTAGACTCTTCAGCGTCATGTCGGCTGAAATAATGTTGCTCATGGCAACTGTTGGCCAAGCATGTAGGCTGAGTACCACTTTTATGAAAATAAATCCACGGCGTGGTCAGGTGTACTCAAGAAAGATACCTGCATCCCCAATTTTAATGAAGACCAGCTTGTGATCCTTGTAAGGATATATCCTCGAGACCTGGTGGATAAGGCAGATACCCAAACATGTATGTCTAGCAATAAGGCTCTCATGAAGCATATCTGTTTACCTCATCGGCTCCAGTTAGTAGCACCAGCTCTATAATTTCAACTCATCCTGCGGGCGGCCCACATGGAGCATGCTACTGTAGGAACTCATATCTTGGTGGCCCAGCACTGACTGTGTAGGCCCAAGCCCATTTAATCGGTACAAGCTCTATAAATAACGGGGAGAGAGAAAAAGATTCCTTCATCTTCTCCAAATCAGCCAATCGTTTCATCTTCCATCTCTATGCCCAAATTTCACTTTTTGCTCGGTTAGGGTTAGCTGCTGCTGCTGCTCCCTGCTCGAACTCGAGCGATTCCAATCCGCTTCGTCTATTCCAAGCCCCCAATTCACTTTTCCCCCAGATCTTTCTACTCCCAACCATGCCAAAAGCTTCGGATCTTGCGAGTGCGCCAGAGAATGCTTGGCCAACTTCGGATTGCGGCTCGGTGAAACTAAGGCTGCTGGAGGGTCAATTGAAGTTGCCCAGCCAGGAGGTGATCCGGTGGCAGCCGGCTAAGGGTGAGTCGGTTCCAAATCCCCAATCTGGCGAAACAGTAGTTTTTGCCTCTTTTTTCGATCGGGGTTTGTGTCTTCCCTCTTCTGATTTCTTCCGCCACATCCTTGACTTCTATGGGCTGGAATTGGTGAATTTGAATCCCAACTCGATTCTTCAAATCTCCATATTTGTCACTCTCTGCGAGTGCTTTTTGTGTGTGGAACCCCATTTTAATTTCTTCAGGCATTTGTTCCACATCAAACCCCAGCCCTCCAAGAATAATATCAATGTGATTGGGGGGGGCTGGTCTCTAGATGAGGAGTGATAGGAAGAAAACATATCTCGATCTCCCCTTGAAATCTTCCCTGAAAGGCTGGCACAAGGAGTGGTTTTATTGCGTAGATCTGGCTCCCTCCTTGCGTCTATTCACCGCTTTCCACCGGTAGCTTTACCAAATTGGTTGGCAGATCCAACCTTTGAGGAGATGGGGCAAGTGCACCAATTGTTGGGGAAATTGGATAAGCTTAAAGAAGCTGGCCTGACCGGGCCTTGGGTGGCACGCTGTTTCCTGACTTAGCGCATCCAGCCGCTGAAGCTGAGGAGCGTGTTCGGCTGGGCCTCTAAGGGCAAAAATGATCCTGACCGAGTAAGCAATGAGTGGCGACAAGCGCACGGTGACCGAGACCCTGTTTGGTTATTTTTCCAAAGGGGTGATCGCGACCAAAGATGATAATCGCCGGATTGCGGCCTATAGCTTCCTTCGGCCCCGTTCCAAGGTAATCTTTGTCCTTCTTTTGTGATAAATGCCTGTAGACTTGTATGTATGATTGCCCGGCATAGTGTGATGTATTTTGTTGATTAATCTGTAGTGGTGCGAGGAGTTCGATTAGGACTCCCGCCCGTTGTCAGCCATCAAATCAAAGAAGAGGCTGAGGAGCCCCCCTGTTGCCCAGCCCGACTCCAAGAGAGCAGGGAAGAAACCTGTTCTATATCAGGGCGAGGGGGCCATGACCCTGCGTGTCGTGGTTGGAGGCCTGAAGATAAAGGACATTGCCGCTGCGGCGCCCAGGTGATCAAGTCCCAGGTTGGGATTAATACAGCCGAGCTCGATGCTGCTAAGCCTGACAACAGTGCCACCGAGTACGCGGTCCGAGCAGGCGCCACCAAGCACATGGGTGCCTGAGTCGGCCACGCCACCGACGGGGTCGCCTCCAGTTGCCACGCCGCTGCCGACTGCTTCACCGACCAGGCCAACAACCGGGCGCAGTGCTCCACAGGGACCCGGATCGCCCGACGGGAGACTGAAGTTCTCCAAGAGGTATGCTGCTCTGGATCTTCTGAGATTCTTGTCTGTTGCAGTGGTACTTTGATGTTTGTTTCGCCATGCAGGAAGCGCGCCGATATCGATCTCAAGGAGACCACTCCGACCGCTCCTCTTGAAGAGCCCGCCCCAGCCGAGCCGGCGCCTGCGAGCACACTTGCTGAGCCGGTGGCCAGCCTAGTCACGGAGACTGAGGTGGTCCTGACCGTGGGGTCGCTGGTGCCGCCCGACCAAGGAGCAGTTGCTGAGGCTGCTGCCCCAGCCCCTGAGCCAACGCTCGCTGCCGAGGCCGTTGTCGGAGCCCCCGAGTTGACCCTTGAGGCTGCAGAGGACACCGATGTGGGGGCCGGGACCCCATCTCCATCATGGTCATCGTCGTCGTCATTGCTACCGCCGGAGATCCTGAACCTTCCTCGGATTGAAGCTCCTCCGCGTAGGCTCCCTCGGACGTTCACTTGGACAGCGGCTGATGGAACCGTGAAGAGTTTCAAGCTTGATGAGGCCGCAGTGAGAAGGGAACACGAAAGCTTGCTTCGCGCCGCCATCACCGGGTCCCAGGGAGTTGGGGTATAATTCTTGTGACAGAGTCGTGGTGGTCTTCTTGTTTTGACGTCTGACTCCACTCTTGACTTATTCTTTCCCTGAGCAGAAACTTGTCGATCGCATTGAGGAGATGACCGAGATCCTGGTCGAAATGGCCCCCCACCTCATGGAATTAGAGCAGCTCCGGGCGTTGAAGGCCGAGATGGAGGAGCGCCACGCGGGGAGGGAAGCTTGGCTGAAGGATGCTGCCACCCAGCTCAAGGATGAAAATTGGGCCCAAGCCATGAAGATCAGAGGTAAGTCCCCCGAATGCGTCTTCCCGACTGAACCCTTGATGTATTTCTCCAGCTGCGTTGTTCCCGACTGCCCAGTTGTGTCTTGGCCGCAAGGTTGAGTTCTTGACTAATCTGTCGTGCAGCCCTCGAGCAGAGTTGAAGACCCGAACAGAGAGGGAAGCCCAGCTGAAGGAGGCCGAAGAAGCCAAGGCCAAGCTTGAGAAGGTCAAGGCCGACCTGACCGAGGCCAACGCCGAGCTCGAACGGGGAAAGGCCGAGTTAAAAGAGGCCACCATTAAGCTTGGCGAAGAAAAAGCCAAACTGGAGAAAACCGTGGCCAAGTGGGAGGCCGACTATGAAAGTAAGTCCCCAACCTGACTGTGATCTTAACCAATCCATCAGTCATTCCATCTGCAACCGAGCCTGACAAGTTTACTTGCCGGTGGACCTAGACAGACATGAGAGCCAATGTCCAGGCCGAATATCGGTTTTACACAGAGGAGATAAGAGTCATTAGGGAGTCACGGGAAGCCCTCGTCGGGTCCGTGAAAGGGCCTCCTTGACCTCATAGATCTAGCCCTTGATTGGAAGCCAGTTGCAGCAGATCCCCCAAAGTAGAGCGTGTCTTGAGGATGCACTGAGTGCCTTGAAGAAGTACGTCGATGAGCTGTCCATTGCCGGCGTGGCCTCAGACCCTAGCGAGACCAATCAATCTACCCAAGGGCAGACATTGAAGCCATCGGGGAGGGTTTGCCGAGGAGACGACGCCCGAGAGGTGCTGGAGCTGATAGCCCAAAGCGAGGCCGACTGCTGAGATAATCACCAAGACTTGGGTCTATAAGAGTAATATATCATTCTCACTGTAGTCGTATAGGCATATTGAAACTTTTGTAGAAAAATGTGCAAATATATGTGCAGTGCCGCCAAGCCTTGAATTACTACTCAGTGTCATTAGCATTACTCTAATGTTAGTCTGCACCAAGTTAGTCTGTCGGAACTTAATAAAATAGTTCACTGTAAGAAAGTGCACTCGGGTAAACGTGACAGTCGTAGTAAGGCTTTCATAACAGGAGTAAGACAGGCTCGTATATTATTGACAAACAGCATATAATACATGCAGCCCGACTCACTACCGGTTTGATACAAGCGGCGTAGTGAGTCAGAGAAAACTATACAACATGATAAAGTATAAAACTCAGGTATAGAAAGGATGTAAGCTGTTCTATATTCCATGAGTTGCTGATGAGAACACCGTCTTCGTCTTCAGTCGGTAGGTGGTACACCTGGCCGCGTACCTTGGCTATAATGAACGGTCCTTCCCAAATGTGGGGATAATTTGTGCCTGTCTTGGTGGTTTGTATTTTTCTCAAGATGAGATCACCGACCAAAAAGGCGCGGCCACGGACATTGCGATTGTGATAGCGGCGTAGGCCTTGAAGATACCTTGCTGACTGGATTGTTGCGATGTCCCTTGCTTTCTTCCAACTGATCTTTTGCTCGACCAGTCGGGTATTGTTTGAGATGTCTTCTTTGAGTATAGCCCGACTCGCGGAGAGCTGAACTGTAACTCTGTCGGTAGCATAGCCTCAGCACCGTATACTAGGAAGAAAGGGGATTGCCCTGTTGCTCGACTAACCATGGTTAATGAGAAGACCAGAGAACAGATGGGAGTTTCTTGTACCACGGCCCGCATATGGTTGTAGTCGGTCGAATATCCTGGCCTTGATGCCTTGTAAGACCATACCGTTGGCTCGCTCACCTGCCCGTTGCTCTGTGGGTGTGCCACAGATGCATAGCAGATCTTGATGCCGAAATCTTCGCAGAAGTCTTGGAATACGCCGCCCGTGAACTGAGTACCATTGTCGGTGATGATGCAGTTAGGGACCCCAAATCGGTATAGTATACTCATGATGAAGTCCTTTGCACGTGCTGCTGTTATAGTTGCGACGAGTTTGGCCTCAATCCACTTGGTGAACTTGTCAACTGCGACGAATAGATGCGTGAACCCTCCTGGCGCTTTCTTGAAAGGCCCGACCATGTCGAGCCCTCATACTACGAATGGCTAAGAAATAGGGATAGTTTGGAGTTCTTGGGCTGGGAGATTTGTTTGTCTTGCGTAGAACTGGCAACCCTCGCACATGCGAACAATTTCTTTTGTATCTGTTACTGCTGTGGGCCAGAAAATCCTGCGGTAAGCTTTCCGACTAACGTCCTGGATGCTGCATGGTTGCCACATATAACGTTGTCGAGTGGATCTTGACAGCAGATCTGCTTGCCTTCTCGTGGTGACGCACCGCATGAGGACACCGGATGCGCTCCTTCGGTACAGGTAGTGTGAAGTCTTCTCCGACTAGTAGAAAGCTTTTAGCTTCGAGAGTGGCGCTTAATTGCTTTTCGGCTTGACTGCGATCGTCTGGGAGTTCGTTGTCCAGGAGAAATTTGACAACAGGGGCGCGCCAGTCTTTGACATATGTGCAGCACCCGTCTGTAGCCGGGTAGGTTCGCCTCCCGACTGCTCCGATATCCGGTCGGTTCTTCTATGATGATGGCTCCATGAGTTGCAGCGTCGACAAAGTTCAGTCGGAACCGCTTCTCGCTTGGATCCCATATTTGCCAGCTCGCTGCCGCGTATTGTATTGGGCGCAGGACATGGTGTTATTTCCAGCCCGTCAAAACTTGTTTTCTTGCTTGCGAACTCCTGAAGTATGCGCCAAGGTATCATCGAAACAAGTCCAGTCTTTCATGACTTGGTTCATCACGAGTTGAGAATCCCCCTAAAGCATCAACACCGCGACAACCAGTCGACGTATGCCGACTGATATAGCGATCCGAAGCCGTGGATAAGTGCCTCGTACTCACGCGGCAGCACGGACGGCGACACTTGTTTAGGGAAGTCGGGAAGTGGAAATTTGAGTGTAGGACGTACTTGAGTTTTATCGCGCGGTGGGGGATGTTAATATGACTCCAGCCCGGCGCCGCCGATCACCACGCAGAGAACCATCGAAGTACATTGTCCATACTCTAGAGGCTTCGCTGTTGATGTAGGCAGCGCTGAACTTCTGTCCAGTCGGCTACGTAGTCGGCTAGAGTTGTGATTTAATTGCTGTCGCGTGGCTGAAAGGTGAATACTCGAACGCCATCAAATCGAGTGTGCATTTAGCGATTCGGCCGGTGGCCTCGCGATGATGAGGACATCCCCGAGTGGAAACGATGTAACCACCGTGACTTGATTGTGCTTGGAAGTAGTGCACGAACCGCCAGCTTCGGAACTGTGAATGATAGGCCATATAAAGCTTCTGGACCTGCGGATATCTCGTCTGGCAACCAAGCTCGAGTCGCCACACATCCACAGCAAGTACCTCCCACCAGAGTCTGCTGACAAAGTAAACTGGCCGTTGTATTTTCTGGATTGTGACCCTGTCAAATCGCTCGACTGATGAGATGTTCCACAGCAAACGTGCTGACTACCTGAGTGGTTGCCCGTCACCAGATATAGCATTAGCGGTTCTTGGGCATAGGTGACGCCACCCGGGGCTAGGTGATGTGAGAAATCTGTTTGAAGTCTCAAGGCTTGTTGGGCGTCTGGAGTCCATTGGAAATTGTCCGCCTTTTGAGTAGCTTGAAGAAGGGCATACCTCCGTTCGCCTAGTCGGGAAATAAATCGGCTGAGTGCCCGCCATGCAGCCTATCAGCTTCTAGACGTCCTTCTGACACAGTTAGCCGGGGGAGCGACATGTTTCGTTATAATGGCGTTGACTTTCTCCGGGTTTGCCTCGATGCCATAATGCGAGACGGAAGCCGAGTAACTTGTCGGATGGCACCCGAAGGCGCATTTTTTCCGGGGTTCAAACTTCATCTTGAATCGTCGAAGATTTTGGAAGGTTTCTTATTCCAAGTCAGCGATGAGGTCTTCTTTGGACTTGGTCTTGATTACACATACTAGTATCCACTAATTCGTCGACGTAGGATTCGCATGTTGCGCCCCTTATGATCGACTGAGTGTGCAGACACCGCTGAATCTGCCCCATTGATAGGTTGCTCAGCATTTTCAAACCGAACGAATGTGATATAGCAGTAAACCGCTCTGAACGTCTTGATGAAAGATGTCTTTAAGCAGTTTCCTCCTCAGGCTGATTTGATGGTATCCTCCACTGTAATTAGCAGTCGAGAAAAGCTGAGTGGTCAACCGGAGTCGGCGGTGGAGGACCAATCTCACCAACAACAGATGATTTGATTTCTATCCTGGGAAAGACCAAATGGAGTCCTTGGGCACTGCTTGTTGAGATCGGTGTAGTCGACGGCACATGCGCCATTTTACTCGTTTTCTTCCGGACCAGAAGGGGTGTGTGCTGGGGCCCAGCCAATCAGGGTGATAGACTCCTTGATGAACCCGGCTGCGTGGAGCTTGGTGATCTCCTCCTGAAGTAGCCATCCTTGGTCTTGAGTGAATGCGCAGCTGTTGCTTGACTGGCTTGGCATCTGGTCTTCACATTGAGGGTGTGCTCGATCACCTCCCTTGGTACGCCCGGCATGTCGGACGGTTTCCACGCGAAGATATCCTTGTTAGCTTTAGGAAGGTGAATGAGCACGTCTTCCTATTGGGGTCGAGCCTGTGACGGGAACTAGAGCAGTCTTGGAGGGGTCCGGAGAAGGGTCCAGGGGGAATCTTATCGTGTTAGAGTCCGCTGAAATTCCGCGACTTCGCCGGCCGGAGTTTTTTGCCGGAACTAGATCTTGCTGTGTGTTACTTTAGTTGTGGTGGCTTGCCGGATGCTGTGCCCGACTGCCGCGCGCACCGAGGTTCTTGTGATTGAGCAATTCGCAGCTTCCATTGTCGCAGGTGAAAGGCTTGCTTGACATCGCTGCGGGGAGGGGATACACACCGGATGGGAGAGACTGTAATTCCTGCTGGCCACAGGCATTTGAGCAACCATATATGTTATAGTGCGGTATGCGCCCGCCATAAAGCGCCAACCATTAGCGAGTGCGGGGCACTCGTCCGCGGAGACGTGGAGGGGCAAAGGGGACGAGCTATACCCTACCCCAATTTGGCCGAGTACATGGTCTGATAGTCCCAGGAGTTCAGTGACATCCAAGGCGGCGCAAATTTGGGGCGACCGTCAATATTTCAGATCGTGCGTGGCTCACTAGGGTGCGGACGTTTCAAACGTGGCGGGCTCGGGCGACCTTCGGCTGAAGCCGAAGGGGTTCCGTGGGAGGGACGAGGACCGGGCGGGCGGCCGCTACTCGAAATTATGTGGTGCTTCGATGGGTGAGCTAGACCCGGGGGTGCAATGTCATCGAGAGGTTACTGGCAATTATCCACTGCCGAAAGGTGAATATGAATTCACCCGAGTGGAGTTGTATGACAGGCGGGAATTATCCCGTGGAAGGAGCGCGGTGCCGGCCGTAATTCTGAACGAGGAATCATCATCTCGTCCAAAGTCTTGGCGAATAAGATGTTGAGTGCGCTGCGGTCCGTCGATGAGGGTTTTCTTCAGCCTGATATTTTTGACAACTGGGTCCAGGACGAGTGGGTAGCATCCCAGGTGCGAAACCTGATCTGGGTGATCTGCGCGGTTGAAGGTAATGGCCATCTCTGACCAGCGCAGGTACTAGGGGGTGTCCGTCGTAGAAACCGTGTTGATGTCGCGCGCTGATAGCTTCTGTTTTGCGCTTGGACTCATTGGCAGACGACCCTCCGAAGATATGGTTGAGCTCGGCTTGAGGATCTTGGAAATCGTCGGCCGAACCCTGATCTGGTTTGTCTTTGTCCTTGTCGGCGCCAGATGATGAAGCCTGCTTGGAGGCAAACTTCTTAAGCATGAGTCGCAGGTCTTTGGCCGCGTGCTTCCCCTTGGGGTGGATGGGGCATGGCCCGCTTATGACTTTTTGGTAATTGTTATTCTGCTGGGGCCGTGACCGAGTGCGCTCCATGTTGGCCACCTCATTGTCCGACTTCCGCTTGCGGCTGCCAGACTTATTTTGAGACAGCTCGTGATCGGCTTTCGCCTTTTGGTCTTTCTGTCGGGACTCCTTCTCGTCAAGGGCCTCTATGACCACTTTAGCTGAGTCAGCGTATTTGTTGCCCATGTCGAAAAGAGCCCGGACAGAGGGTGGTGGCTTCCGAGTGAATTTCGTGATGAATGGGGCGTCCTTTACTCCCTTGCGGAAGGCAGCGATGACGGCCTGCTCGGATCATTGGATCTTGTTGGCGCTACTCGGAAAATCTCTTGATAAAATCTCGTAGAGACTCGTTCTTCTTCTGGTGTAGTTGATATAGATCATGTTCAGAAGATGGCCTCTCGTAGGTTCCTGAAAATTTGGCGATGAACCGCTCCCTGAGTTCTCCCAGGAACCGATCGATCGCCTCGGGAGCCCTGTCAGCCATGTCCTCGCCGAGTCGGCTAGCACGATTGGGAGGTAGTTAGCCATGGCTTTGCTGTCGCCCCCAGCAGCTCGAACTGCTAGGGTGTATACGGTGAGCCAGGACTCGGGATTTGTTTTGCTCATCATACTTTTCGATCCCTGTGGCTTGAAGCAGTTGGCCAGTCGACGTCCTATGCTCCTGATGAAAGCGGATGCCTTTCATCATCATGAGGGCTCGGGCTTCGACACGGCGGATAAACCCGCTCATGATGGAGACCGAAGCGTCGTTTTCGTCCTCCCGTCAGCGCGCACATCTCTTCTCGTTCGTGGGCAGGGCATTGATGGTATGCGCGGAGGTCATGTTGTAGGCGTACTCGGAGGTCTTGGTTGGGCCGGCGGTCATACTGGGCTGACGCCGCGGTTGTCATTATGCCGAGTGACGTTTGCCTGGACTCCTCATGTGGCCGACTTGAGCCGGCCGCCTGACACCGTGCTGACGTGGATGAGCCGCTGCTGGAGATCTCGACGTTTAGTCGGTACCGGACGGTGTCGCCCGACTGCTGTTGTTGTTGTTGGCAGGCTGCAGGCCATGATCATCGCCTTGATCTTGGCGATAGTTGGGGTGGCCTGGTGATTAGGCCAAGCTGCAGCGGGTCCAGCAAGGTTGCGGCGGCCACAACATTCTGTTGTGGCGTGACGAAGACGTCATGATCGCGATTTGGTCTGGAGGAATCTGCTGCTGAGCGCTCGCCCAGCCTTGCATAGCCCGTCATTGGTCAGCCCCCTCCTGTTGTTGCAGTCGGCGTGCCTCCTCCTGTTGCTCCTCTTGTAGTCGGCACACCTCGGATGGTGGTGTTGAAGCCATAAAGATCTCGCGGGACAGAAGAAGACTTGCCAGACTAGAGTCCGAGCTAGTGCTCGAACCGTTATCCGACTTGGAATTGGACTCCGAGTAGTTTATCGGAGTAAGAACGACTCCGACCTCTCTAGATCCAATCTGAAACGGCGCTTGGCCGTGTCCAAACTAAATCGCAGGAGATCGGGTCTGCTGCGCGGGATGTAGATCCGCAGCGTCACCGAATCTGTGCGGGAGATTGACGATCTCTCCCCTTCTCAGCCCAACCCGAGCTGGCTCAAGGCCTAGCGCAAGTTGGACGCCAAAGGAGAGAGTTGTCCCCATGCTCGGTGAAGTGAAGGAATGCCGCAGTAGATTGCTGAAGGAGATTGCGGCGTCCTATGGGCCGACTGGTGCAACGTCGGCTGGTTCCTCGGCCGGCTGGATTAGATCTGTTTCGGCCAAGGTAAGGTT
The DNA here is from genome assembly GCA_003991445.1 of Oryza meyeriana var. granulata. Lineage (NCBI taxonomy): Eukaryota > Viridiplantae > Streptophyta > Magnoliopsida > Poales > Poaceae > Oryza > Oryza meyeriana. The sequence continues at coordinate 259,199 of RYFJ01001235.1, forward strand.
GCCGATCTGATCGGCAACGAAGTTGAGGCTTCCAAAGGAAATTGTGTCTTCAGGAGAGAACTTGTCGCCGTCGACACCGCTTGTTGGATCCATCGAGCTTGTAGATGTGAAACTCGCTGGAGCCCCTACCTGGCGCGCCAACTGTCGATGTTTTACACCGGCAATAGAAACTATAGGGCTACTCGGCAAGGGGAAACTCGGTGGATTGCAGAGGAACACAAAGAGATTTTATACTGGTTCAGGCCCTCGATGTGAGGTAATACCCTACGTCCAGTTGTGGTGTTATTCCTCTAAGAGGTTATGTCGATCAATGATCTTCCCGTGCCCTCATGGGCGCCTGCTCCCTTTATATACTAGGGGACAGGGGTAAAGATGAGGATCCCAGCCGGATACGGCAAGGGATTTTCTTTAGAGATAGAAACTTATCCGAACTAAGACTCTGTTTTCCTTATCGTACAAGGCAAAGTCTGCCGGTGCTATCTTATCTCTAATTACATAATTCCGGCCCAGCCTCTATCCGAGTGGCCCATATGCTGGTGGTGAGGTACCCGGGGCCCATGGCCTCCACATGCGCCTATTCGGCACACACTATTCATCTATTTCCATGAAGCCCTTCATACCTTGTTGCCAGCGACATGAAGCAGAACTCGGGAGAAGAACACTCGGACAATGAGTTACTCTTGAAAGCAAGGCACTCAGGAATCTCTTCACCATGGGGAATGAGCACGTGGCACAAGTTGACTGTTGGCCCCCGGTTTTGAAAACTGGAAACCTATTGTGTTTTCGTGTACCAATCCCTGGATCAGTAGTTGGTACACACACAACATAACTAGCTCATAACATAGTATGATTTGAAATGAGACTTAAGGAGTTTATACCTTATTAAGGTCTAAATGGCCGCACCTTATCAGAGTAATAGCAAATAGAAAACGAGTAGTGGTAGGGTCCAATCGTCTTGCCCATAGGCAATTGACTAGGGCCGCGACCTAGCCAACTAGCACTCCGTCCATCCTGCTATGTATGCAGAACATACCAGCAAGGTCTTCTTTCTTGGCCTGTTCTTCTGCTAAACATAGTAATTGAGCAACCATGAGTACATAGGTACTCAGCAAGCTAGCACACAAATATGCTTCTTATGCATAAGGTATTCAAAGAGTGGCTAAGGTTATTTTGCGTAAAGCTAATTTTAAGATCCATTTCATAAATACCTATGACCTAGCAGTGTAGACTTAAAAATAATTTTAATATCGTAATGTTTGCTCAATGAAGGTTTTATCCGCCAATCCCGAGACCGCCTCGGAAATGACTTGCCACCGCTGATCATGCAGTTTCTACAACTTATTGTTCCATTGCCTCCCAAGGAATAATAGCCATAGTGTCGGTGCCATGGGCCCTAGATACCCCATGAGAAGCTATTGGGCCACTCGGACAGAGGATAGGCCGAACCTTGTAATTAGGGATATAATAGGACTCGGCATACATAACCCTGTACGACAGGTGAGGATATAGTCCTAGTCGGGCACATTGTATTCCTAGAAGGAAATTCCTTGGTCAGAGTCCGACTAGGATTCCTACTTTGTAACCCTGTCCCCTGGTATATATGGGGAGGCAGAGCCCCCCCTGAGGGCAGGATCACCAAGATCACACGATCAGATCATACAACCTCAAAGGCAATAACAACAACTGGACGTAGAGTATTACCTCATCTCGAGGGCCTGAACCAGTATAAATCGCTTGTGTTCCTTTGCAATCCATCAAGTTTCGGTTCGATGAGTAGCCCTATATTTTATGACCGATACAAAACATCGACAGTTGACGCACCAGGTAGGGGCTTCGTCGAGATCACCTTCATCAAGCCTGATGGATCCAATCAAGGGAGTCGATGGCATCAACTTCTTCCCCAGGCAAACAATCAACTTCAAGAGCCTCGACTTCGTCGCTGACGAATTCGGCAACCTCACCTGTCCGACTCGGACCCAATCCGACGGCCAGGGACAACAACGACTCCGCGCTGGTCGGTCCATATAATGCCGCGGTAACCTTCGTTGACTTGCTGCGGTGATCTTCAACATGCCCATGTCTAGGGACAACTCTTTCTTTCGGTGTCGAACTCAGACTCGGACTTGAGCCGACCGAGAACAGGCTAAGAAAGGAGGAGATCGTCAATCTCCCGTTCGGACTCGGCAACCCCGTAGATAACTTCAATCAACATCCGATGCGGCAAACCTGATCCCCTGGAGTCCGACTCGGATACGGCCCAGGGCCGCTCAAGATCACGTCTAGGGAGGTCGGGGTCATTATTACGCCCCTCAACTATTTCGACTCCGACTCGCAGTCGGACTCTGACTCGCAGTTGGACTCCGACTCTAAGTCAGATAGCAGTTCGGCAAGCTTCTCTCTGCCCACGTGAAGTCTTTATGATATTCAAGGGTTCAACTCCTACTCAGGAAGCACGCCGACTACGTGAACAACAAGAGGAGGAAGCTAGCCGACTACGAGAATAACAGGAGGAAGACGCATGACGCTTACAGGCCAAGCGCGATGCCCACAATGACGATCTGCGCAAGGTTGGGTAGACTACTCAACAAGATATCCTACAGACCAGAGTCGGCGACCACGACGTCTTCATAACTCCTCAGCAAAACGTCGTAGCCACTGCAACTCTCTGGACACGCTCTAGTTGGCCTGATCACCCAGGCCACCCCTACTATAGCAAGGATAAAAGCCATGACGTCACGCTACTGATGTCAGCAGCACCAACGTCGGTGATACCTCATACGACCAGTCGGTCGGCTTCTCCAATGGCAGTCTCATCTGCTCGACACATGCTGAGTGGCCGATCCAGTCAGCCGCACACAGAGTCATGCAGATCGTCACTCGGCAACGGCAACAATAACCGGCGACATCGACGTCAAAATGACCGTCGGGACAACCAAGATCTCCGAGGCCAACTACGGCGTGATCTTTGACAAGACATCAACGCATGATGCCGCGAGCGGGAGGAAGATGAGCATCGCCGGCTAGAAGACGAGAATGAGCTCTTCAGCCTCCGCCATGAGCGGTTTCACCGCCATAGTCGGAGTCGGAGTCCTCATACAGATGAAGGAATACCGACCTTCACCCATGAGTTGCAACAAGTCAACTAACCGTCAGACTTCAAGCCGACTGGAAAAATTTTTGGGGGGGGAAAAATAAGAACGACGGAAGACCAACCCGAGTCTTGGCTCACAGTTTACACTCTGGGATCCGAGTAGCTGGAGAGATCACAAGAGATCAATCGGCTCTGGGGAGAACTCCGGGAAGCTTCATCACCAATTTCGAAGGATACGTATGAGAGAGGCCATCTTCGAGTACGATCTGTATCAGTTACTCAAAGGAAGAATGAGTCTCTTCCGTGATTTCATTAGAGGGGTTTTCTCGAGAAGAGGAATTCAATCCCAATGATCAAGACGAGGTCAATCGCTGCCTTTCGAAAAGGAGTCAAAGACACCCGTACTCAATCGCTAAGTTCACTCGAAGCCTCCCAAGTTTCTGTCAAAGCTCTATTTGACATGGCGAACAAATAACGCCGACTCTGGCCGAGCGACGCTGGTTGCGAGGCCCTCGATGATAAAAAGGCACCCTGACAAAAGGAGCGGAAGGACATCGATGACGTGGCCCTGATTAAAGCCGGGAACCGCAAACGCAAGTCGGATGACTTTATTGTGGCAGTCGGTCACAACTATCTGAACTGAAGATTATCAGAACGATAAGGGACATGCTCGGGGGCTCAAAACTCAAAATGCAAGGGACTGGCATCCCCACTCCAACTTGTGCACACAGCTAAGTTGCTTTCTGATAGAATATTCTCCTTTAATGATATTCTCTAAATGGGCCTAGGAGGCAACTCAGTTCCCTATGGTTTGACGGATATGGCTAGTGCCAGTCAGGCATCGATCTAGGGGGTTGATGATCAATTCAATTCCTCCTCAGCCCCGCTCGCCTAATGCGTAGCCGCTTACACCTAATAGTGTACATCATCCTGCGCATTTTTTGTTTGTTTGCTCAATGATTAGAAGTAAATGAGTAGCATGAAATTCTTCCAAAGTCCCGAAGCTTTGCTCCATGAAAGGCGAACAATGTCACCCAAAACGCGTGTCTGGGAAAGGAGCCATGAGCCAACTCCCAACGCTCAGGGCTATGACTAGTCGGGCAGAATGTTAAAACGATAAGGGGTCAACTACTGCGGGAAATTAATATCAAATAAGAGGAGGAACATCATGATTGTACATCTATTAGTAAAATAGATCAATTTGTTTGGGTGATTGTTTTCTTACATCAAGATACTACTCATGCCGATATGTTTATAATTGTAGAGTCCATGTCGAATACGCGTAGCAGGAAACTTAGTGGCTAGAGGCTTATCTCCTACGCTCGGGGGGTTGGACCAGTTTGCCCTCGGATACACTTGGAAGTGCGGATCACTTTCAAATTACTGGAATTGCTCCATGAGGGCTATTGTCCGAGTATCACAACCATGCTGCGCAATGTCACCTTTTTTGGTACGCTCCATGAGCTAATAACTGACCTCCCAAGCACCAGTCCAGGGCTCGGGTACCACTTGGCTAGGTAACTGTACGCCGCCATGAGGGTCGTCACCGAATCCTATGCTAATGTGAAGGTGGGTACCGACGTTATTCGCTAATATACCGCCTCCGCCCGTCGGAGCTCGGTGTACCGACTTGCTGGGTAGAGGTACGCCCATGATGGTCGCGCAGCCAACCCTGATGGCTGATCGCCAAGGCTTCGGGTACCTTAAATTTGCCATATTACTGTTGGGAGGTATCCCATGAGGGTCGCGCAGCCAAATCCTATGCTAACGCGGGGTTCGTGGTACCGTTATTTTGTCTATAATTTTGTCAGGTGGGTACCAAGAGGTTGCCAGCCAATCCTGTGCTAGCGATGTTGGGCTACCTATCTGCAAAATACATGCAACAAGCCGACTACTGGTGTATTCAGTCGGGAGCAGCAGTCAAAACCGCCGAAATCTACGGAGGTGCTGACTGTGTATTCAAGACTGGAAGACCCAATCTTCGATTACAATGAAGCCACTAAATCAAGCGACAGAGCAAAAACCTTTATCATAGTCAGTAGAAGACCTATATCGTCCAAAGCGCATCAGAGTTCTCATGCACTGCGTCCACCTGAGGAGGGCAAGTAGATTCTGCAATATATCCCACTAGGCATCTGTGCAGTCACTGCTTCTAGAACATAAGACGGTAAAGGCTTGTAGCAAGGATTCCTCTACCTTGAGGGTTACCGACCTGAAATAGGGCTGTGTCTTGGGATAGTCAGTTATAAGGTCCGGCTGTATTCGTAGTAGGCCAAAGATAATGAGTCTTAAATATGCAAGCCCTATTGGGTCCGCCCTGGTGCGCGTTATAAAATTCGCGTGCAGGTGCTATTTTACAAGAACCGATCAATAATCGGTACGCCCTTATGCTTAAGCTAGACAAGCGGGTGTTACATTTGGGTCTTGACTTATGTTACCAAGTATTGAGGAATATCCTATAAGGATCGAACAACTGGTCTCCATTAAAATTGGGCATGCAGGTATCACTCAAAGCAACCCTGAACATATCGGGTTAAAATCCAAAGGTGGTACTCGGCTTACATGCTTATGCCAACAATTGCCCTGGACAAAAATTCTTTCTGGCTGACATGAACGTCTCAAAAGTCTAAACATTTCTGGTAGTTATGACTATTCGAAATGACTACAAGTTAAAGATCTTTTGACTTTATGTTATATGTTTCACAATTTAAGTATATAAGTTGGGGGCTACACCTAAGTGTTGGCGCCTATTCGGTGGCACACTATTCATAATTTCTAAAAGCCTTCATAGCCTTGTTGCCAACTGACATGAAAGGCAGGAACTTCGTGAACGAAGAAGCACTCAGGCAAGAGTACTCGGAAGCAATGCACTCGGGAGTTCTTCAAAACCTGTGGAGGCACTTCGGATCAGGCTGTGATCAAACTATGAAGGTCTTAGGGGCTGCTGTCGGGTGTCCATGGGCCCTGGGTACCCCATGAGAGGCTATTGGGCCACTTGGACAGAGGTAGGTCTAGACCTTGATTAGGATAGTAATAGGACTCGGCATACATAACCGTACCGACAGGGAAGGATATAGTCCTCAGTCGGCACATTGTAATTTTCCTATCGAAGGGAAATCCCTGGGTGCGGAATGCCGACTGGGATTGCCTACTCTGTAACTCTTTTCCCCAGTATAAATGGGGGGCTGGCGCCCCCTGATGGCAGGATCACCAAGATCACCACGATCAGAAATCATACACCTCAAAGGCTA